>WBMW01002959.1:958441-1091207 GCA_013396635.1 Penelope pileata
TTGCTGCCTCATTGCTGGCCACCACTTTCTTTTTTTCCCTTCTTCCTTTCTCTAAGATCTCCTTCCTGCTTTGCCACTACCCTCCATTCTTCTATTCTTGACACCAAATTCCCAAAACTTCCTAACGTGCCCCAAAACAGCACCGGTCAGGGCCAAAGTGCCTCATAAAGGTACATTTTATCAGTAAAGTAAGCCTTCAGGTCCCCATCGGGGCACTTCACATACTTATCTCCCAGAAGCTCAATGTCACAGACCTCCCATCCACCACTGTATTCAACAATTTCATTATCTATTACATCTTCATTACCCACATCATACTTTCAGGCAACAAGAATCCCAAAGGCTAGCAAGGTCACATACGGTAACCATTATAACTCCACGATCACAGCCTTCTACCTTCTCTCTTCGTTTCCCCACACACAGTATCTACTTCTGCTGACTACACCAAGTGTCACAGGAAAAGTCCCAAAACTCTTATGACTACACCATTTGATTTTCTCTTTCTTTCTCAGGCTCCTTTCCAGTCTTCTCACTCTCAAGCTTCTCACCAATCTTCTCTTCCTCAAGCTTCTCAAGCTGCTTTCTTCTCTGCCTGGCTGCCCTTTATCTAAGCCTGGGGCAACTCCACCCCAGGTCCACCCTCTTCTGGTCAGAGGCGCAACTGATTCCCCAGGCCAGCCACACCCCTCTGCCATGCGCACAATCATCAGTTCATGCTGTGATCAACTGTTTCCCTACAGAGCTTATAATGTAGTTTCACATCTGAAGAATAGGAACCAAACTGTCTTTCTTGCAGTATTTACAGAAAGTTGTGTTGCATGATGGTTTATGTTCAGATTTATGTCACAGTTTTGTAGTTTTTTCTAGTTGCATAAAATCCAGTGAAAGGCATGCAAAGAATATTGGAAATCCGTTCTCTAAAACAAATCACTCATTAAAGTGGAGAACTGAATATGTAGTAAGACAGTGGTATCATTGAATAACTTCTTTGTAGAAACCTAGAAAACTGCTGATCTTTGACCAGCTGTCAGTATTTTCACTTGTTGAATTTCTGTGTTCAGAGGTGTCTTTGCTTTTTAGATTGTTTGTTTTGTCTCAAAATGATTTCTTGGAAGCCCTGCAATAAGTACCTTGGGGAATTTTGTGTGTTGTTTAACTTCTGGTGTTTGGATGAGATAGTAGTAGTAGTAATATTCTTGAAATGCATCTTCTTGGTAGTGATGTCTTATCTAATGTTGGTAAAACCTTTCTGTGCTCTTGTTGGATGAAATCAAGGAACAACCACGTTGCTTGGACGTATTCCATTTGCCCATGTTGTCTTATGGTAAGTCATTACTGCAGCCAGTTTTAAAACAAAATGTATACGATGGCTTAGCATCTAAGAGCTCCTCTGGGACTTCAGTAATATTGAGATAGATGCTGTTTCTGGTTGTAAAAGAAAGAAGCACTACAATATGTAAAAATGGAGTGCAATAAGTAATGGGTGGAAAGGGAAGAGACATACAGTAATAACAGTCTGGGCTGGTAGACACACTCACATGCATGCAAGTATACACATAGACATTTGCATCCTGTGTGTTTGAGCATGTACCAGGAAGAATTTGCCAGCACTCTCTCACTTTCATAGTAAAAACCTACCAAACACCAGCAATCTCTCTTAGTCCTTACCCTTGTGTTAATTGCTTGAGGGTTTTACTAGTGTAAGTGCAGGAGCTGGGCCTGGACAGCAGTTGTGGAAGAACATGCCCAGGTATGAGCGGGCAAGGCGTGCTCCTTTTTCCCATTAGTAACCAGTGATCAGAATGGTGTAAGTGAAAAGGTGTGGGAAGCCAGCAGGGTGATTTAGCATGTTGAAAGGTATGTCTCTCAAGCAGGACAGAATGTGAGTGAGTAGGAATTAGGAGGAAGAGAGACTTAAATTTGATGTCGTAGGACAAGAAGTGCTCAGATGTCAGAACCCACAGATGCAGCACCTAAGGCTGGAATTAACAGAAGAAAGAGGATGAAATATTCAAGAAGTGAGCTGAAACCCACAGCCAGCACCCTCCTACTTGTGCAAACACAGAAAGAAAGATGAAGGAAGAAGGTATTATGGAGGAAGAAGGCAGCTCAGTGTACTTGCTGTAGTACCAGAGCTGAAGTGAAATTAAAGAATACCACTTGGCAGTCCTGGTGGCTTGGGGCAATATCACGCTGGTAAAAGGAGGGTATGAACTGAGTGGTGCAGAATCTGCTCTAGGCTTTGAAAAAGGTCTGTATTGGAAGCTGTGTTCCTTCAAGCCTTAAAAAAAACCTTGAGAGAAATGTCATCTAAATGCTTCAAGTAGCATAGATGATAATGAGGTTGGGAATGCCAGTTTATGTACTGGCTATGAAGCAGGCTTTTATGATCC
This sequence comes from Penelope pileata, assembly GCA_013396635.1. Taxonomy (NCBI): domain Eukaryota; kingdom Metazoa; phylum Chordata; class Aves; order Galliformes; family Cracidae; genus Penelope; species Penelope pileata. Next base: position 960,835 of record WBMW01002959.1, read on the forward strand.
TGTTGTATCATTGCTTTTGTTCATTATTCCCCTGCAGTATTTTACTGAAATGTCACCATAAACACAAGCATAACAACTCTTTTGGCCGTAGGAGGCTGTTTGGGATGCTTGACTCACTAGCATCTGCAGTTACTTAGAGTAGGCTACTTAATAGTCAAATTTCTCTAAGAATGGAAAATTGGATGAAAATCGTATTAATGGTACAGAAACATGAAGATGGTATTTCTGTGTAACAGGAGCTGAATCAAAATGGCTTCCCTGCTCTATGCATCTCTTCAGACAGACACTGTTGCCGATCTGGGCTCACTAGGAAATCAGACTGATACATTAAATAGCGCTAGAGAAAAATTCTTGGCAGTGAGATTTGTTTTCTGCTATTATACATTTAAAGTAGACCCTGTCGTGATTGTGATCCAGGTCAACTAGCATCTCCTCTCCAAATTTCCAGGCACATTTAGCAGGAATGTTCCTAACAGGATTACCCTGTTTTGAAGGCTTAATAATGTAAGTGCAGACATTCCGGTTGGGTTGCTAGAGGATGGTCCTGCAGACATTTCATTAGTTTTTATGGATGCAACCTGACTGGAGTAGTCTGATCAGTTCCATTTGTTTTGTTTTTTACATAAACATGTGCTGCCACTCCTTTAAAATTAATAGCAGCTTGAATGTATGGATGACAATATCAGTGATAATTCTAGGCCATTTGTTCATCTGAGCAGGTGTCTGACTCATTAAGCACTTGGTGCATGTATTCACTATAATGCACACAGATGGACATGGTAGGTACCCAGCAATTAGGCTAACGCATAATTAAACGAAGCTGTGCTTAGCTGTTGTGAGTATGCAGAGATAAAAAATAGTCAAAAGCAGGTCTTTAGTGTCCTATTTTTAATATTTCATTTCCATAAAGTACAGCAAAGTATTTTATTTAGGTACCTTTTCTCAGGAAAAGTGAACATCCAGCACTTTAATAATAAAGTTGAATATAATGCACATCTTAAAAATGCAGTGCTTGTGTTAACTTGCTTAGCCCTGCAAAGCTGCTGTGAGGAAGGACAGTGTTTCCAGATGGAGGCATCAAAGCTGGGAGGTCCAAAAGTCGCATAGGATTTAGAACAGGAGTAGTGAAGTTAAAGCCATTAGCCCTGATGCTGAGAAGAGTAACTTTCTTCAGTTTGGCAATCCCAATCCAGAGATTCTTCCTCAGACACCCAGCTTTTCAGGCTGGAGGATGATGATATTTGTGCAGCAAGCTCCAATAAAGGTGGCCTGAGATGGTACAAGTGTAGCAACAGGTGTCTCTTTCCAGGTCACAGATTCAACGCAGAATTTTTATTTTTCTTTATTTTTTTCTCCCTCCCTCTATTACATGTGTGATCCATTTTCAGAACCCAGTATGTACAACGGTAGGTTTTTTTAGTATCCATGACTGGAGATGCAACAAAAGCTGATGATTGATAATATTAAGATTGTACTTAGGATTGCGAGCTGTGCAGTTTTGAACTAATGCGCATTCTTATAAATCTTAGTCAAATAAACCTTCTGACGAGATTGAACAAAACTTGATTTTTATATTGGAAATAGATTTTCTTCAAGAGTTTTCACATGTTCTTGTCATCATATAAATTTCAATCTCTGACCCTGCCAAAAGACGTATCATCTCTTATTTCAGGTTCAGTGGGGGTTAACATAGAGGTAGGTGGAGAGGCATTTATTTAAAGCTGTGTAATGCTTTTTCTGTGGGGTTTTGAATATCAGGCAATCGTGATAGTGCTGGGAAGAGCTAATTCTCTCCAGAGCACCTGCACCTTATGCAGCTGCTTCACCAATCACCCATGAGCTGCTTGCTCGTCCAAAGGCCTTGTGCATTCAGAGGGAGAATGTGGACTACGGTCGTTTTATCCAGGGTATGTGCCAATTGCTACAAGCAATGCTGGTGGGCAGATTTCTGCTGCTAGCTGAGTCCATTGACTTTCTACTTTGGCAATGAAGAGAAGGTCACCAGTAGCAGACACCCTCATCTATCCATCCTTGGATGAAGGAGACTGTTAGCAACAGAAATAACAGAGCTTAAAAAAGGAAGAAGAAAAGGTCAAGGGGTTACAAACCTACCCAAGGCTGTCTGGGCCAAACCTGATCCTCAGAAACACCTGGAGATGTGTGCTGCAGGCAGGGGGATGGAAAGAGTGGCACCAAAAATAGTTTGTGCCCTCTGTGTTTCAGATGAGCAAACATCTTCCTCTTGTGCTGTCATCCTGGCAGACTGCAGGAGGCCCCATCGGGCAGGTGCTGACTGTAGTTATCTTCCAGAGCTCCCGATGTTCAGTCAGGAGTGACTTTGGCCTAGTGCAGGGTCTTCCATTTCCTGAGCCATGGGCACTTCATGGGCACTAAGGAAGGGAAAAAATGTTGCACTAGATTATGCCTAAGGAGGTGTTTTTCTCTTGAAACAGCATGGCTACAGAGATTATATAAACACCTTAAAAAGACAGAACCTCAGTCTCGTACAACTCCAGTCCACCAGCAGACACTTATGTGCAACAGCTAAGTTTATGGCAAGTTTCTCCCTTCTCACTTCCATCCGCAAAGAGTATGAATTTCATTAAGTGATTTAAAGACGCACAACATTGTCAGTCCCCAAAAACATTTTTTGTAAGGTCCTTAGTTTGGATATGTTCTCCAGGCAAGCCACGTTTGTTTTGTTTACAATTAGAAGAGCACACAGTAAGATTCACCATTGTCTTCCATGGAGTGCAACTTGCTTCAGAGAAAAATCTTAAATAAGGCTTTAAGGATGCAGTTTCTTCCTTGATGGGCTTTTTATTGAGAATCTTTTTTTTCTCATGAGTGCCCTTTCTGTTAGGATCATAGGCTACAGAAGGGGAAGGACCCTTCTGTTCATTAAGCCCCAACCTCCACTTTAATGTGCAACCGCATCACATAATGCCATGCCCAAAATTTAATCAAACTGTGTCCTAACGTTGCTTCTCATGCAAATAGCCTTGAGTGCAGTTGGAAGGCATGGGAATATAGGAGGGATGAGAGTCTTAGCGTTTCCATGACTGTTTAACATAACAAAAGCTAACTGGTCAAGTAAGCTAATGGAGAACCATGTGTTTAGAAAGAGAAGGCAGACAAAGCATAAAGCTTTCCAGGGTACAGTGTGATTCTATACCACGTGGCAGAATATCTCCAGTTTGGTTAAAATTGAGCACTCCCTATTTTTACAGTCTAAAACAGATTTTAAAAGGGAATGTGTGCAATAAACACTTGTATTACATCAAGAATGGCTCTTTTCTTATAAGGGAGATTGTTTGAAAATGTATCTTCAAAGTGAAATCTTACACTCCATTGGGAAATGGGGCAAATTTTTTCTGACAAGCATTGCTCTGAAAACCCTGAAACAAGAGTTTCCTCTGCAGATAGATGAGTCTTTGAAGCAATCCCTGAATGTACACAGCAGTGAAATTGGACTTTGGGAAGCACAGGGAGAGGGGTTTTTTAGTTAGATCATGTTACTTTCACATCTTATTTATCTCTGAATATTACACATTGAGAAATAGGAACCAATTACCACTGAGTGACACTGATAGCATACAAAAAGGAGAGGCATTTTGAAAATGCCTTGCCTGTTAATATGAGTATAAGGAAAATATTTGCAGAGCTTGTATTGTTAAATTTAATGAGCTGTTATGGGATGAAATGACAGTGAACTTGAGAGGTTTTCCAGTCTACTGGCTTAGTTGTGTGATTGCTTGCCACTAGAAGTTATAAACCAGATTCTCCTCACTGAGTGACCTCACTCAGAGGTCACTGGCTGTCTCTGTGTGGGAATGCCCACCTAGCACAGGCATCTCTGCGAAATACTGCACCGTGCCATTTCTGGGCAAAGTTGGTCCTTATTAGCCTGGGCACAGCGTTTTGCTTCCAGCTGTAAGCTAGCTTTCCACACACCAGCTAAGGCATATCTGTCTCATGCTATGTAAACATACATTGAACGAAGTTGCACTGAACTGAGCTAAAATCTTTTAGAAAGCCATTACGTGCTGAGGCCTACATAGGCTTATTTAGCTCATCTTAAGCTGTCTTCTCTCACTTCAGGATATGTCTCTTGCTGAGGCAAGCTAAAGCAGTATAAAGTGGTTTTAAATCTATGTACACACACTCGTATGCGTTAAGTTTTGCAGCAGTCCAGCTGAAGTGTTTTCCGAATCAGTTTAGTTAAACAAGGCACAACCTTTGTATTTTGTCAGGCAGTGAAATCCTGGTGCTTTGATGTTGGCTGGACTTCTGCCAGGGTAGTCAGGATTATTTGCAGAATATTTATACTGTGCCAGTACTGGAAGTGCCATATAGAGAAAACAAGTTACAGTCACAAAAGCTTATCTGGAAGCAGGATCTGGATTAACAATATCAATCAGCAACTTGTGTCTTTGGGGTAATTAAAACCTATGATTTCAAAATTCATGACATCATCCAACTCCCCCGAGCCCTGCTTCCCTATGAGTATCTGAAGAAAACAGTCCACACTCAGAAAACAGAATAAAGCCCCCAAACTTCACGAAAATAATGATGAAAACAATGGCAATTAAAAAAAAAAAAAAAAGAAGAAGAAGCCTGGAACTACACCATCTGGCAGGAAATCATTGATCTGGACATGCATTAACCACGGGGCAAGAATAAAATATTCGTAGCAATTAGCGGTATGGACAGAATAGAAACCTCCTCTTTGCACTTGCTGTTGTTATGGTGATTCCTCCTCCCAGCGCTCTCTCCTCCCCCCGGATGGCATTGGCTCTCTCCATGGCTTTCCATCTGGCTCTTGCTTTCTTGTTTATCCCAATGAAATTATCTCGACTGCTCATTTGTCACCTTGGAGGTGTAGTAGCTGCGAACATGTGCGGTGCGAGAGAGGAGGACAAGCAGATGGTACTTGAGAACTGATAAACAGACAGATGCATTAAAGAGACAGCAAAATGGTGGGTATGAAATAGCGTCTGGAAGATGATGAATTGGGTTTGCGTGTGGTAAGGCAGTGGCCAGCTACCGTATGCAAGGAATGGTGTTCCCTCGTCCTCGTTTTCTTTTGGGCTGCTGGGACATGCTGGGGCTCTCTGGATTGCTGGAACTCGCAGATAAGAAAACCAAGGATACCAAATTTCAGACAGTATGCTGAGGCTTCACGTGAATAGCTGGAAAATGTGACGCAAAAGCTGGCTGCTTTTTCTTTGCATAATCAAAAACACAGCTCCACAAATCGGCACAAATGACTTCTGTTATTAATGTCTGCTCTTTGCCGTGGAAATAGCTTGACTGTGTGCCATTTCTGATTTCTGTGGTATCTTGTTTTTGTGCGTAGCAAAAGTGATAACTTCATTGTACTTATATTTGACTGCATTAAATGCAAAGTTGATCTGCATTTATGTCAGGGTAATTGTGATCAAAATCTACAGTCCAGAAAGGAGGAGTGGGAGTTATCCTAGAAAACCTCTGAGGAATTAAGGCCACAGTTAGAGAGACAGCATAGATGGAGACAGCAGATAAGGGCAGAGATAGAAGGGTCATCATCTCTAATAATGTGACCTATTTGGTCCCATTCCCCAGGCCAAAACCAATCTTTTGGCCAAATCAGATTTTTAATACTAGTGAAAATAGCACGTATATGTGTGTGGCACAGGAAAAGTACCTATTAAAGTACCTATTAAAAAAGGATGAGACAAAAGCGGGGGAGTATTTACTTTTAGGAATTAACACTACATTTGTCTTAGTCACCGAGGTCGAATTTCTGTTTCCTTAAACCTGAATGGAGCGGAGTTGGATACTAAAGTCCAATAGTTAACAAATTTTGCTCCAAGGAAATGTCAAAGCAAGATTGCCAAGTTGCAGCTGTCTAGACTGATACACAAACACTCACACGCACACAGACTGGATTAATGAAAAGGCAACTGTTTAAAGAGGCCTGGCCTTGGGAACAAACTGTCTGGAATGGGGAGTTACATGGTGGGATTTCCTGGGTTCTCCCAAAACCAAAATGCGTTTCATAAAAATTGAGCTATGTCTTGTTAGAATCAATAGCTGACCATTAAGATTAAACGTATCATCAGTATTTTTATTAAAACATCCTTCTTGCCCAAAGTGGCATAGGTCTAAGAGTTGTAAGAGCACAAAGAAGTTCAAGAGTCTTGGAAGCTGCCCGGAAGCTCCAGCTCGCTTCCCATGCCAGACACCAGAGTTTCGTGTGCCCCATTCCCCATGGCTGGCACAGACCTCAGCACAGGGACAGCTCCCGGCCAGGCCACAGCCAGGCTGGAAGCACCGGTCTGAAAGTGAGGATGTTCCGGGCTTGGTTTTGTTTTGCTTCTTGTTGCTGCCAGAGCTGCAGGCTTTGTTTCCACTGGGCCAGGAATGCTAAGCCAGCTTCCAAAATGTTCAGTGCATATTTCAGAGTGGTGAACACTAGAGGAACTGCCTGGAGAATACCCTCATTTAATCTTCATTTGTCATCTCAGGGATAAATACACACTGCTTCTCTGACCTCAGTGCAATGCATGAAGTGCAGACTTAAGATTCCTGAAGTGCCACTTTATTCCCTTCGACTGACTTCTTTCTAGTCTTGGTTTCAGGAAAGTGAGGTGGGTCTGTCCACATCAGAGCCATGATGGTTCCTCTTTCCCTGGCATAGAACAGATTCCCTGCTCACGGTATCCTGGAGAGAAAAGATTTTGCTGCACAAGATGTGTATGTTTTCATTTATCACTTGCAAAATGTCTGTTTTACAGAACACAAACAGTTGACTTATGCAAGTAATTAGAAAGACTTGATGTCTTTCTACTCTATTGTCTCAAAGACAGCACCTTGGCACCCTGCACACCTTGAGCCTCAGATGAATTATAAAATAATCCATGTCTTTGTATTAGTTGTGAATAATATATATTTCCACCAAGTCTCACCTGAAGATGAGACACACGAACATTCAACACACCTCAGTCAGCCAGGCCCCCAGACATCTTGCTGCTTCCTTGCTACACGAGGAGCTCCCAGTGACGGGCAGAGCCCAGCCATGGGGAGATGGGTCAGAGACTGTTCTCATCACCTCAGCTCTGTGCTTGGAAAATGAAGCTTGGCAGCTTCTGTTTCCATGAGATGCTCCTTTTTGCACTGGGTCTGGGGTTCTCTGAAGTGAATCCTCCAGGCTCTGTTTAGTTTTGCAGAGAAACTTTGTTTATGCCAAACATTTGAGGACGTGAGTTAAGAATTGCTGACTATTTAATTCTGTTTCAGCTGGCAGACCTATTAGCAGAACCTTACCTCTGAGTACTGGGGAAAGATATGTTTAAAATTAGGAGACCATAGCTGGACTATTTGGAGAAACAATGCTGTAACCAAATGATGGAAGGCCAACGTATTTCAGACATCTGGAGCACAAAAGAAAAAAATGGAGAATTAGTACATTAAACTCAAAGTTTGTTTGAAAATGCAAACGTAGTCAAGTTATCTCAAAATTCCAGTTTGTTCCTTTCTATAAAGGGGGTGGCATACAGAGAAAATTTCCATACATAACTTACACTGATTCCCTTAGTAAAACACATTTAAAAAGTAGGGGGGGGAGGGGAAGAAAAGGGAAAAAAAATTGTATACTAAAGGGATTTGCATACATCATACCTTTCTAAGTGGGTTTACTGTCTCGCAAATAGGAAATAAGGTCTCCTGCACTCAGACAATGAGAAGCCCTGGCCAGTGGAACAGCCGTAGTATCATTATGTTGATGCATTTAATTCTCAAAATGAAATGACGGGCTTTTATCTTCAGGGTCATTTTTTTATAAGGAATTTCAAGGACATATTAAATGAGATGGAGAAAGTGAGGAAATGTTCATGAAGAACACACCCTCCAACAGAGTTTGCTGCAGAGCTGAAAATGAGATCCAGGATTTCCGATATTGTCTCAGATCTTTCAGGACAAATAGACTTCATTTTTATAATGAATTTCCATGTTTCTATGTAAGTACATATTTCATGACAATGCTGTTGGCTTTGGCCTATACAGAAGTGCACAAAAGAGAATTCAGTAGGAATTAGGATCTTTGTCTTTAATAAGTGAACAGTTGTTATTTCTTGAATTATAAGGACATTAGCTACGGTCAGTAGTGTGCTAAACTTTTGGGTAGGGCACATGATGGAAATAATGATTACTTTGTGAGAACAGGTAAAGTGTGCTCAGGGGAAAGCAGGCAAGGTGCTTCCACTTATCCAGCTGCGAAACCCAAGGGCTGTGCAGCATCTTTACATCAGTCTGCTGGCCACATCTCTTTTTCCAGACAGAATGAGATATACCATCAATGAAATTCAGGTGCATTCTATTTAATGTATCTTACCCCAGGTAGTACAATAGAGAAGACCAATATGGTTCTAAGAATGAGAAATGAAGCTTTTCTTTAGTCGCCACACTTTAGGAGGAAACAGATCCTTGTATATTCCCAACTGCTCGTCTTGCCTGTCAACATCCACGTAGTTAAGATTCATGAACAGAACGGTCCAACTTTCAAATCCACGACTGTCAGTGAAAAAGGAAGAAGTCCAGGAAACTCAGAGCTTGTCTTTCTGCTGCTGTATACCATGCATGATCCTATGCAAGGACAGAAAATAAATTTACAGAGTTGGTTGTGCATGTGTAAATAGTGTCAGGGCAGAGAAATGTCTATCAGTCAGGACTTAATCACGTTTTTGCATGTTTCCTCTCTCTCATAATGGGAATTATTTGCTTCCATTGCATTAACCTGTCTGAACATATGGTAAAATATACACTGAGGGCAATGTCCTGCTACTAGTCTATGCCCACTGATATTTGGCAGATTGATCTGTACTTCTAAGTGCTGCAAAACTCAGTGGCATCTGAAAAAATATTATTCATTTTAAAATCCTGACTTTCTTCAGGTACAAGCTTGCTCTTGTACTAACTAGTATGTTACTTCTCTGTACATTATATGGCAAGTTGAGTTTGCTATGCGAGCATGGAAACTGAGAGGATGTGTCATTAGGCCCTGTGGAGAGCAATGCATGGAGGATAGCAAAGGCACAGGAGCAGCCTAATATTGACTGTCAGGCCCAAGGGTTGTAGTCACATCCTCTTATCATCTATGATTTACGTATCTTGTTAGCCCTTTCATCTTCTGAAGAGAGAACTGACAGCATCTGGCAAGTGCTGAAGAGCACTTGGGAGCACGGATTTCGTCACACTGGATAAGGCAGTTTGTCTGTTTGTGACCAGCCATTGTCTCTCCAGCACATCCATCAGTTCACTAAAAGCATGCCATACCTCATGCATCAATAGGTTGGAAGTCTTCTATAAGGCAGTGGTCTCCATGGGATCTGAACAAAATTGTGAGATCTTTACTAGCATAGTTGAGCAGTGACTAACTCACTTGAATCATCCTAGTTATTGCAACTGCTCACCATTATGAGAAAAGGCCTCCCAGTTTGACAGTATTTTGCTGGTAACTGCTTGTTTTTCATGCAATATGTTAAATCTTCCACGTGAATTTGGTACCTTGGCAGTGTTATGACAGCTCTTCATGGAACAAACCAGGAAGGACAAAGTAAGAATACTGAGGTATATCAATATTTTTAAAATGTTTGATCAAGGTCTCAGGGCAGCACTTATAGCACTGCCAAGCCATTCAAAAGATAGAAATATTGAGCTAAATGAGAGGTTACTTAGTCACAGTCTTTACATCTGCAGAAGATGATTTTAAGATGATTGCTGTGTTTAATGAGTAGGTGTGATGCTGCAGCCTGAAGGCATGGCAAGAATTACAACCGCAGCAATTAGTCCAAGAAGAGAGAAAAATCTAATTGGGAGAATATGAGGTGAGAGGTTTCATTTCACAGAATCACAGGATCCCAGACTGGCTGAGGTGGGCAGGCCCCTCTGGGTCCCTCAGGCCCAGCCCTACTCCAGCAGGGCCGCCCAGAGCAGGGTGCCCAGGCCCACGTCCAGGTGGCTGCTGAAGATGCCCAAGGAGACTCCACAACATCTCTGTTGCTCTACTGTGCCAAGACTTTTTTCCTATACAGAGAATGGGAAGATAAAATGAGGCCAAGGGCTATCTAGTCTGAAATTTGTGTGTGAAGTGTCTTCATCTTTAGCTTTTTCTGAACTATTTCTGTTCAGTGTGCCAACCATTTGAAGAGATACTGAGGCAGCATTTACTTTTATGCCTTCTTTTCATTCAGTCAGCAGAGTTGAAATGAACTTGAGCTTAACTGAGAAAAGAGTGAACATGAGAGTGAGACTCAGCTGAAAGTAGGATGCAGGAAAGTAAGGTAAATTTCTCAACTCCTTTCACTAAATAAACTTGCTCACTCCTGTTTGTGGTTTACAAGTTTTGTTGCAAGTCCTGTCCTTCCTGAAAGCTTAGACATCAGGTGGAAAGGAAATTGTTCTCGGTGATATCTGTGATTGACCGAATTGGATCCTGATTTTACTTTGGCCATCTTCGGAGCAGATTGCTGTAATGCAATCTTAGATGGAGCTATCTCTGAAGACCGTGCAAGTAGTTTTGCCATCTGGTAACTTAGAGAGGACTAACAAAGGAGGGGCTTGTGGACTTGGAGAGGAGTAGATCTCAACCCAGGAGAAGCATGCCCTTACTGGTTACCATCTAACTTGCCATTGATACATATAATGATCTATTAGGTGCTTTTTTCTTTCAGCTGTCCCAGGGAATACTCTCTCCTAGTGCAGTTCCACCAAAGCAGAAATTACCTGGAGTACTTCATGGTTCTAAGGAGCACCTTTCTTTCAGAGCTCTTACCTTTCTCTGAGTTTGATGCTTTATATTACCAGGCACACCAATTACTTTGCACTTTTCTAAGGATTTGGGTTGAAGAGTAAGAGAGGTCAATTTGAGAGTCATCTGGAACACAGAGTTTGTAACGATAGCATAAGCTGATGATGATAGTCTCATTAACTGCATGTGTGCCCTTCAGCAGGACGCAAGGTTTTTAAAGCACTAAAAAAGACAAATCTGAAAACTTGAAAATGCCAGGGATGTGTACAGCTGCAGCCTGATGACTCAATATTAGCAAGTAACTCCTGGTTTAATCAGATCGAGTCACTTTGTCTTTTTGTTAAATAATTTTTTCTTTCCTTTTCAATGTATTTACATTGACAAATTCTTGGATAGCCTGTAAGTTCTACCCACCTAATGCTTAACTGGGATCATTCAAATGATGTACTCTCAAATGAAAAGTGTGGACTGTGTTCTGTTCTATTGCTCATCTATTATTGCTGCTGTGTCTCTAGGTGAATCACTGGCATTTATGAATTTTGGATTAAGCATAGTTTAGAATTCATAATTACAAACCTGCTCTGTTAGTGGTTACCAGTATAATTGCAGAGAGTAGTCAGACACTGTTCAGATACTTGTGCCAAGATTCTTGTATGAAAGAAGATACTCAAAAAGTTAAAAAAAAGTATTTTTAAAACTTTTTTCCTCCCACTTCTTTACCTAGATGTAAAAGAAATAATAAAAAAAAGGCAACATAAATCGTGATGTCTAAGAGCCTAAAAGAAATGGGAAATTGGATTAGAGACTTTCCTGGAAAAAATTACTTACAGCACAGTTATGTCTTCAAAGTAAGTTTGCTTGTCCTTCTGAAAGAATACATGAACTGTATCAGTGTATTTCCCAACTGCTATAGAGGTAATAAGAGTGAAATAGCTCTTGGGAATCTTAGGCAAAAGTACCCATCGGTTTAGTCTAGCTTGTTTCTGAATAGTCAATGAGAAAGGCTAGGCTGTTCCGCAGACCAGTCCAGAACATGGAATGAAAGGAGAAGAAAAAAAAGAAGAAAAAGGTTACCCTGAGTCATCCAGGCTGCCAACCATATGCTAAAAGGGAGAGAAAGACCTTCCCATTTCACAGAGGGGAGAAGTGCGCTGAGAAATGAGTGATGATTAATAAACATTATTCAAACATGAGGTACGAAAACAAGCAGCTTTCCAAGTAACTCCCTTTACTACAGTAGCCAAGTGGAAAGCAAGCCAACTCCTTTAATTAGGACATGGTATCTTGCTCACTTGTTAGCTCATCAGCCAGCTGCAACTTATCATAACCTAGTTTATGAGCTCCCAAGGACAGAGAGCATATTTTATATGAGGCTGATGCAGTACTTACTGCTACAGAACCTGCTCTATAACTGGCGTTATAAACTCTAGCACTACCACTAAACCCAATAGAAGAGCGTGGTTTGGAGACAGTATTATCTGCAGGAAAATGCATGCACATACAGAGCTAACAAATTAGCCTGGTTGTATATGAACTTAATTATAAATCCTAATGAAATCAGGATCAAGAAGAAAATATATTTTCTTTTAGCTCCTGTAGTAGGTGGGGAAATGGTCACACAATGTGAAGAAAATCAGGCTTATTCAAGGTCAGGCTTACCCTGTAGCTAATGTTGAGAAACAAATAACCCAAACAAAAATAAAAATGCCTTCTGGAATCAAAATTTTGTGTACATTGCAGAGAGGTGCACTTCCCCTGCCTTTGAGACATATTGTGCATTATTTATTGCCCATGAATAATTTGCTGGAACAGTCCCTGTGCACCTTCTGTTGCACAGACAGCACTGATGCCGAGAACATTTCACCACATAACGTTCACCTCCTGGGATGTTTCTGGAAACGAGCAGGTACTCAGTCTGTTACAGAGCTGTGGTTTTTTCCTTCCTCTCAACAAAGTAAAATGGATAGAACCCAAATTGAGGTTTAATTGAACATAAATTTAGCTGCACACCGATTTCCTGGTCTTCTGAGATGATCTCTTTGCTCTATGTGCCATTCTACAGTTCTTGCCTCATCTTTCCTTTTCCGTGTTTTCAAAGAGATTTTGTTTTCATGCTTACATGAGAGCAGTTTGGCATGTTGAATCATTCTTGCATTCCTGGTGAATTCGTAAAGGCTACTTGTCCTCATTCTGCAGGAAATAAGAAAATCAAGTAAACATTTTTTCAGCTCTTCACAACTCAAGGTACCTTCTTCTAGGGCTTGTTTCATCCTTCCTCCATTTCTTTCCTTCAGTTTCACCATGCAGGGACTTGAAATTCTCAGGTCTTCTGCATCATCCAGTTACCAACACTTTCCTCGGGAGGTGAGCTGTGTCTAACCTGATAATGACTGTAAGCTCTCCTAAACGCATTTTGCACAGTGACCAATTTCTTGTTCTTTTTGCAGCTCCAGAAGGTTAGATGTTCCTTACTTGTATCCAGAGCTTCACAACAGTTTCTGGAGCTAGAAGAGTTTGCCCATCGTGGGATTAATTTTATCACTGCAACTGTTTTAGAGCTGTTTTCATCACAGAGTCTTTGAGATAACTTACAGGACCGATTTGTTTTTCAGTAATGATGAGTATTCATCTCATTTTTGATGAGCAGCTAATGGTGGACATGATAAGCTGAGATGATTTCTGGAAGACCAATTCATCCTTTGTGGCTGTCACTAGACGTCAACAGCTCTGCAACTATAGAGAATCATAGAATCACAAAGTGGATTGGGTTGGAAGGGACCTCAAAGCCCACCCAGCCCCACCCCCTGCCATGGGCAGTGCCACCCACTGGATCAGGCTGCCCAGGGCACATCCAGCCTGGCCTTGGGCACCTCCAGGGATGGGGCATCCACAGCTTCTCTGCCAGTGCCTCCCCACCCTCTGAGTGAAAAATTTTCTCCTAATATTTAATCTAAATCTCCCCTCTTTTAGTTTAAAACCATTCCCCCTCCTCCTACCACTGTCTGCCCATGTGAAAAGCCAGGCTCCCTCCTGCTTATGAACTCCCTTTAAGTACTGGATACCATTCAATCTGTCTAACTTTTTTTTTGGGTTCAACAGTGATAACTAACTTAAGAAAACAGGTCACCTACATAGCACCTTTTGGAGACCGACATCTACTTAACACACAGGCTAAGGTTTGAAAAAATCATACCTTGAAGTCCATATAGCAGTTTCATGAATTTATTTGACTGCTGCTTCTTGGATTTCTGCCCAAGATTTTGATACTTCTCTTTGCTAAATGAGTCTTCACTCCGGAGTGTTCCTCTCCTCTCCTCTCCTCTCCTCTCCTCTCCGACACTTTGATATTCATGCAACACATGTATTTTTGTTGTTTACTCTTTCTCACAGCCATACAGTGAAAAGAAAAAGGATCTGAGATGACTGGTAGGTATTTGCTGTATCAGAGCCTTTGATAATGGGGAACGTTGCATCTTGATCTTTGTGATAAATCTTGAGGAGAGAATCAGATGAGAGTTACTTGAAATTAAAATCAGCTAGTGGCAAGTTTGCTCTAAAGTCTTCTGGGGCCCGATGGCAGCCTGGTAGAAAGAGCATGATAGGCCTCTGCAGAAGTAGGATTTGCAAATGTACTGTATATCTGCCATCTTCTACACATACACTACATACTTCTCTCATCTGGAAGTATGGCATCATCTTCTTTGGTTCTAGCTGCCTTTCTGCTGAAAAGAATGCCTTAGGAAGGTCCTACTACACTCCCTGAAAAGCACCTTTTTCTTCTGTCCTGACTGTACAGAGGAAGCTATGAAAAACCATGCTGGGAAAGACTTTGCGGGAAAATCTCCATGGACAGTGCAGGTGTGATCAAGACATTGAAACAAGGATGCTCCAGAGCAACTCTGAAATCCTGAACTGGACAGCAGGTGTGCAGATGTCATTAATTAGCAGCTGTGCACAGTTGATATCTGCCTGGTGCTTTTGAGATGGGGCCTCTATTTCTTCTAGCCTTAAAATATTTTAATTATGTACTTCAAAAAAGGTACGTGTGAAAGTAGTTCATTTCAGGTCTTTGCCTTTAGGTTTTTGTCAAGTTATGAATTTCCTATGTGATGTGGGAACCAATGAAGAGATCTTATATTTAAAAACTATTAAGAAATATTTTCTCCTAGAAAATTGCAGAAATAATGCTAGATTGCAGTTGTCCCGAAGTAAATCATCTGATCTCTACCGATAATGTTGCCCTTCAAGCTAAGCGTTGTTGGTTTTTTGTTGGTTGTGTTTCTTGTTCGTGTTTTTCTTTGTTTGCTTGGTTTTGTTTTGCTTTGTTCCTGTCTGCTACTTGCAAGAACAGCTGCACTGCCTGCTTGTTCATACAAATGCCTCTTGCCTGGGAGCACAAGCCTCCATGCTCTTCTGTCCAGGCCCTGTCATCCTTGTCCATGCCCTGGGATGTCAATTCCTTGCTTGTGCCTGGGCATTCTTCACTACTCCTGTGGCTGCTTCAGGAAGACGCTGCTCTGTAAGTCCATGGAGTTTCTTTCATATCTCCCCTCACTCCAGGCTTCCTGTGCAAACAAAGTAAAACTTCTTTTAACAAGACCGAAATAACGTAGGTGTTAAACATAAGCCAAGCTATCCATAGTGGAAATTCTTCCTGTATGCTTTGACATCTCTCACCAAGAGGCCCTGCAGCATCCTTTAGCTTTGTGTAGCTGAAGTGTCGAGGTCATTAAAGTGCTTTTCTTGTGTTGCTACTCAGTCAAGCTGGAACTACTAAAACACTCACATTGTTTTAGCAGATAGCAGTTGCACATATATTCAGTACAGCTCACAACCTCAGCTTGTCTTGCCAGCTTTCTATAGACCACACAAGATGATATTAACTTGAGAATGGGTTGTGCTACTAATCTGTGTTACAAGTTCATTAGTGCCAACAGAAATGGGGTCTCTTTTGGGATGTTGCTTACCTTTTCCACAATAGCTGAGATGCTATAAATTAGGACAGAAAGAGATACACTGAAACTGCTGACGGACTGGAGCATGATTGCAATTACAAACACATTGATGCAGTCTATCACGGCTTCCTTTCTAAAGATTTGGAATAAACTCATTTAACATACACTATCTGACAGATGTTTATAGATCCTACGTTGTGTACTAAGGATTTGAAACAAAGCCTAAAGAAAACAGCTACACAATAAATTATTTATTTTATAGTGGTGCTGTTACTTGTTTTTATGAGAGCATATGGTGAATATTTAGAAGACAAATCTGTGCAATACAATTTCACCTCCAATATGCATATTTTCCAGTGAGTGGCTGAAGGCCAAACAGGATAATATCCCTTGTGGGATCTCCCACACCACTCTCAATTGATTCAAGACAACAAATTTAATGTGGGCTGCCAATCATTCGTGGGTTCTGTAAGTTGAGTGCTTTCCCAGATGTTAACCTCCATGGGACTCAGCACTCTCCTCTCTCTGGTTCATGGGGGAGAGCTCCCGTGATAGCTAGAAGTATTGTTCTTCATATGATCCTAATTTATAGTTTTGATATTCTCAGTGTACAGAGCCTCTGTGACATCTTTGTATTTAAGAAATCCCTTCTGCATGCAGCAGGGAACAGATAGCGTATTGGCTCTTATCAAGAGTTAACAAAAAATCAAAGCATGTTTGTCTTTAATGGCATTTTCCACTGTAATTCTGCCTTATTCCTCTTTGAAACCAGAGTACTGTAACAGGATCAGGATGAGTGGGTGCCCATGAAAACCCTTACTTGGCAAAGCTGACTGCAGAAACAGGATTGCTCTCTACCACTGTATAAGAGGCTTGGAACCTTGATTGGTCTTCAAAGCATTTTTCTTGACTATCTTTGACTACAAGGAACAGTTTGAATCTTTCTCTTTCTTTCTTCGTTTTCTTCTTCTTTTTTTTTCCTCCAGTGGAAGTTAAAATTCATCCTTCTTCTTTTCTATAAACAAAGGAAAATTGTATCCCTGACAGAATACCTTCCATTCCCAAGGCACCATATATTTATTGGGCTAATGGCCCAACCACAGAAAAACATTGGCTGTCACACTGTGCTATCATATATTCAGCATAATACAGCTGAAATAATTCAAGGCTGCTAGGCAGTGAGCAGCCCAGGAGACAGTTCCTGGAACAAAAAGCCTTACAATGATTTGATACAGTTTGCCTTTGATTCTGAAATACCTCTCACCAAAACCTAACCTTTTAGGCATGAAGAAACTGGGTAAGATTTGTCCCTCTGGCTATGTGTAGAAATTGAAAGGAAGGCTACAGATCTTTAGACAAACCCTGCTCTCTGTCTGCAAGACAGGTCCTGCAGATGTGCCTGGCTGTGCCCTGTTCCCTGCTTCTTCATTTCCCCCTCTGCAAAGGGAGCACAGAGTTGGTACTGAATTGGAGTATCGGAGCTGAACTCTCTGCCTGAGTCACTTCAGTGGAACAAGCAGAAAAATTTCTGCAAAGAATTTCGCCCACACATAGGCGAATTTTTACATAGATGTAAGTGCTTTCAGAAGCTTCCAGGAGAATCAAACTTTGCAATATACTTGTTTGCCAGAGTTTAAGATTAGGAAGAATGTCTGGCATGATCCAGTGTCTTAGTGTAAATCTGAAACGTTTGTGTTCCAGTGAAGAACGGGGAGCGGATGAGCGTTTGGTTTTGACCGTGGGGAAACCTGAGTTCCTGGCCTGGGCTTAGAGTTGACAGAGTTAAGGCTAAGTTTAATGTAGTCCTACTGCTGAGTGTGGATTTCCACAATGACAAGGCTTGTCCTCACACTGGGGCTTTATGTTGCTTCTGTAAAGGTAAGATGTTGGACTCTTCCTTGTCCTGGGTTAGAGAAATGCTTTGACCCAGGATTTAAGGATCTGATGCAGGTCTTCCTAGAAATAGAGCCTCAGGTGGAACTTGGGCTGGAAGTAGAATCATAGAATCATAGACTCATTTAAGTTGGAAAAGACCTCCAAGGTCTTCAAGCCCAGCTGCCAACCTGACCTGCAGAGTCCCATCACCAAAGCACGTCCCTTAGTGCTTAGGGAACTGCTTAGGATGACAGCTGTGGAAAGGCATTTGTCAGCATGTGGGATGTGTGCACCCATGGGGGGACAAGAGGGTTGCATCTGGGAGGAAGATCAGCCGTAGATAAAGGTATCTGCTAGGGTCTCAGCTTCATCAGCTGTCAGCACGGCTTCCAAAGACACAGCTAATCCTCCACCACTTCATTTCTTATGAAGTGATGGAGATTTCAGATGCCCCCCCACATAGGTCAGTTTATATCTGGACACTTAGCAGAGTGTATGTAGTCTTTGTTCTTTTAAAATGCAACGCAAAATGCAGTGAGACACTGTTGATGAGTAGCCTGGGTGCAAATCTCAAAAGCTGTGTGAGGCATCCTTCGAGCCCATGAGGCGTTGTGCCCTGCCCTCACTCCACTGCAGCGGGGACGGATCCTGCATTGTCCTCCTGGATAAATCCCCCCAGCTACACATGGGGTGGAGAACTGGGGTCCGAGAGCATAGAAGAAAGGGAAACCTCCTTCTGTGAAGAAATTACTGAATTGCCAGCAATTCTGGAACCCAACAGTGTAACTGGCAAAAACTATTGAATCACAAGAGGAGGGGAAGAGACAATGTGTAGTATTCAGTGTCTGCCTTTTTTCTATCTCTGGTGAGAATGTTTAAAGCTTCAGTGCAGAATTATGAAGAAACACAAGGGTGACATTTGAGAGGAATAGGGAGAAATCAATTATTAATAAACCAAGCAAAATTAGATATAATAATGTACAGCACTCTCAGACTGTGACCTTTCTACTCTCCTCATTCTTCAGGGCAGAATTCAGGCTCCTGGTGTTGGTGCTGAAGGAGAATAATTGCAGTGGTAGAGCTGCTCAGTCATAACTGTGTCAGTATTATTTAGAAAGATCTGTCTTTTAAAATTGAAGTTTGAAATTTTGAAGGCTGATCCCATGAAAAAGGCGTCTGTTGTTTTGTGGTTAACCCGGCAGGGAGCTCAGCACCACGCAGTTGTTCGCTCACTGCACCTCCCAGTGGGGTGAGGGAGAGAATCAGGAAAAAACACAAAGTAGAACTCGTGGGTTGAGATAAAAACTATTTACTAAGGCAGAGAAGGAAGAGGGGAAAAAAAGGTAATAATAATTTCTATGTATACAAAACAAACGATAACAAAGCAATTGCTCACCACCCACCGACTGATGCTCACCTAGTCCCCAGGCAGAGGCTGCCTGCCTGACCAACTCCCCACTGTTTCCAAGTTTTTGCACACGATGTCATATGGTATGGAATATCCCTTTGCGCAGTTTAGGTCAGCTGCCCTGGTCCTGTCCCTTCCCAGCTCCTGGTGCCAGCCCAGCTCCCTTGCTGGCAGGGCTGTACCAGAAGCTGAGAAACAGAAATGTTCTTGGCTCTGTACAGCACTGCCCAGCAACAACTAAAACATTGGTGTGTTATCAATGCTGTTTTGCTCCCAAAGACAAAACATAGCATCATACCAGACACTATGAAGGAAAAATCAACTCTGTCCCAGCTCAAACCAGGACAGCATGAAGGAGTCATTCTAAGCACGAAGTCATCCTCAGGTGTTGCTACAGCCAGCCTCCTTGTTTCCAAGGACAGCCCTCTGTTCCCAGGAGCAGCTTGGCCACCATTTCCTCCAGAGGAACGCCGTGCCCAGCTGGTTGATGCTGGTGTGGTTTGCAGCATTAACCAATGGGCGCTGTGGGAATCCTCCCTCTCTCTCAACACCAGCCCCAGGTGAGCTGTGCAAGCAGGGGGCTGAGGAACTAGCCAGCTCTGCAGGCATTGGGGTCTCACTGAACACCACCGTGAAACCCTGTCCCAGCTGCTTTGCCTGCTGGTTTCCATCACAGAGGGCTTTGCACACTGCTTCTGGGCTCAGACAAGCAGGCACGCATCAAAACCTGGAGCCATCCACAGAGCTAAGTGCAACATCCAGCAGAGCTGATCTTTTTCTTTTTTTTCTTTTTGTTTTAAAGCCAGCCTGGCCCGGCCCTCAGTGAGAGAATCATAAGGAAAAGCGCCATGTGGGTTCTGGATGTCATTGTCCCAGTCCGCAGCACCACACTTGCAGCCTGAGCACTCCCATACAATGTCCCTGCTGCTTGCCCTGCTGCCCTACCCTGAGTAGTGCTGTGAGGTGGCAGGAGGCCAGCACCGCCTCAGAGGCTGATGTCACTGCCAGCCTGCGACATGCCCACAAGCGGCGTGTTTCAGTAAGGAGCCACGCTCCTCATTCACCACTGAGACCCGTTTTCACTTACGTTAAAATCCCTACATACGGCAGAGTCCCTCCTGAAGCTCCCAGGAAATCCTCAAAGATGCTGGCTTGAGCTGAAAGGTTTTCTCTTGCAGGCATCAGGCACACGCTCCCAGGCTGGAAATGGCAGAAATGCAGTGTTGATCCTGCTGCTGTTTCATACCATCCTTCTTTGAAGAAGCAGGAAACACAAATGCAGGCAGATCACCTGTACTCCCACTCCTATCACCCTGCCTGTCCTGCTCTGCTCAGTTCTCCATGCCTACCCTGCAGTCAGCAGCCTGGTGGAAGTGAGTCTGAGCACCAGGGAGCTGCTGGTGGGGCAGCAGCAATGGCCATGGCCTGTCTTCTTGGGACCAAGTTGCTTTCTTTGGGGCCTCTGCCCGGGTGGCTTCTCCTTGACCAGGAGGAGAATCCCCTTACAGAGGCCAGAGGTGATGCCAAGGCCTTAATGCCTTGCCTGCTATCACTTCAGGCTGTGCAAGATTTGTCTCAGTAACTTTTCTTAAGGCGTGTGTCAGCTAAAACGCTCTGCAGCACCAAGAGAGCTGCTCCAGCCTGATGGCCCCTTTGTGCTTCATGGAAAAGCACGTAGAGTCTGGAGGTTGTTATTAAACCTTGTCACTGATTCACTGTAAGTGCAAAGGCAGCCTAGCAAGCTCAGCCCAGCCCAGGAAGGAGCAGGAAGGGGCTGCTTTCCAATCCTTGCCGCACCTCATTAAATACCTTTAACTTCTAAACCCCCTAGTTTCCCAGTAGGCCAAACAGCAGCCATCACCACTCAAAAAGCAAATGTCCATGTAAGCAGTGTCTGGGCTCATACAGGATCTGAACAAGGAAAACAGTTTCCAAATTCCAACAGTTACTGAGAGAAGAGGCACAAAGTCAGATGCAGTCCTTCTGGTGGCTTGCATCCTTCCCTTCTCCTGGCCTGTTCTGGAGATGGGATGTGCGGTTGCAGTTTCTCCTGTCAGTTGTTCTTTATTCTGGCTGTGGTGCTGCCTGACCCCTCCTGCTCCAACCTGCTGACAATTCGGGCCCCCTGGGTCAGCAGCTTTCCCACTGCTGAGTTCCCCAGCCAAGTTAAAAGAACGCAAAGACAAATAGAGCACACACCTCTGAAAAGGCAACCAGCTAGAGGGCATCCAGACCACATTACAGAAACAACTGTATGTTGTCCTTTTCTTGCACAGTACTGCTACTGCATTGATGTATTTCCTGAGTGGCTATAGATTCTTCCTATTCAAAGAGGCCAAGTTCCAAAAACCTCCTTGTATATCCCTTTCTCTCACTGCCAGCAGTGGAGAGACAAAGAAATTCTTTTTTCTTGCCCTGGCTTGCTTGAATCTAATTAGTATGACAGCTTCTTCCTGTGCCAAGGAAACAACTCCTCTTTCTGCAGATGACTCCAGTAGCACAGCACTGTGCAGAGGTTCCCTCCTTCACATATAGACAAGATCCCCATAAAATGGTGCTGTTGCAGAGAAAACTCGTTGAGGTGTCTGTGCAGCACGGGGCCCTTTTGGGTCCCACAGGAACCGAAGGCCAGCTCCGAGCTCAGCATGCCCTCCCCTGAGTCGGAGGCACTTTGCCTTTCATCTTTCCCTCTCCAACAAACCTATATTGACGTGTGTGTGCTTGTATAATTAGGTGTTTTTGTGTGCGTACATAACAAAGAGTCTCCACTGCACGCAGGTCTTCCCGAAGGAGAGAATGAGCACATAAATTATGGGACAGATGTTAGTCATGCTGCTTGTTAGCCCATGGGACGGTAGTGCTCAAATACTGATGTGGTAAGTGTGGCAGGGCTAAATGGAAGTGAGAAAGACGTTCAGAGGTGTCTGTTTTCTACAACCACATCTTCAGAGGAGGCGAGCACACAAAGCCTCCTTTATTTCATTTGAGACAAAAGGCTTCATTTCCATTTCTCATCTGGAAAACGCAGGGCTAACTGAGGGCACCCCTACCTCAAGAAATGCGTCTTCCCCCAGTACGTGGCTCCAATCGGGTTGGCTCCAGGCTTTTCAAAAACTCAGAGAGAACAGCAGTGTCTTTTCCCTGATAGGATTTTTATCTTCCTGCTCAAAGTGTGTCCTAGCAAATCCAATTGATGAACTAAACCCCAGTTTACGTGGTTTAAATTGAGACCCCTACATGTTTCCTCTGATTTCTAATCCAGTGTAAAGCATCTGGAGGACTAATTAGTGCTTCCGATGGCTTTTGAATGTTACTGCGGAGGGTGTAAGTGTCTCAGAGAAGGTTTTGCAGAACTCGTGCTCCCATACTGGCATGGGTGGCTGTTGTTAGCAGTCATAGTGCCATAGCTCTAGAGTATTTGACAGATGTTTTGTGTTTTTACAATCCAGTGGCACACTCTAAACCGATTCTTCAGTGGGAAGGATTTGCATGCTGTTTGATGTACGCGCCAGCTCGTGGCCTGCTGCTCCCTAAAGCTAAGGCTTGCATAAAGCCTGCATCAAAAGCAGTTTTACATATGTGGTAGCACACTCAGATGTTTGCTGGAAAAAGGAAACACCGTGACCAAGGTTGAAAGCCAATGTATGTGTTTTTTGATAGTGTCTGTATGCTTCATCAGACTGACATGGAAAAGAAATCAAAGTTTATCAGTGCAAATGATTTAAAAGAAAATCAACAACAAAATAAAAAAGGCCGTGGCTTATATGCTATTCCCTCGACATTTCTTCAGTTAACATCTTGCTTCCTCCTTCAGGAGCACAGGAAAAATGCTAGACTTTAATCACAAAGACCTGCTAAGTAGATTAAAGGACAATTTTCACTGTCCATTTAACTTATCTGTAAAGCTCTGTATTGTGTTTATCTTCTTAATCTGAGCCGAGCTTTTATGCACAAATGCTGTTTAAAAACAGGGGAACAAACACTACATGGTGACTCAGCTCTTTAATTTCCAAAGACCAGCTTTGCTGTACTCTGCAGTTAAAAATTGGATGATGCTGACCTGAGACAGGGAGCAACGCTAAGAGTACGGAGAAGTCCAGCTGGTCTTCTCCAGCCCTGGTCAGAAGAACACCTCCTCTGCCCTGTTTTGGGGAAGGCTGTGTCACAGACCGTGCAAGGGCTCTGTTTTTACTGCTGAATATATGCATATATAGAACAGTCCTATAAGTAGATGTAGAAAGATAAAATAGATTTTCTGTTTGAAAGACAGACAGACAGATAGATAGATAGACAGATAGATAGGCAGACAGATAGATCTTTATCTGTCTTTTTTAGGATTCTTTTCAAAAAATACATCTAATTGTTCTCTCTTCTGCGACCGTATCAGTTGTTTATAAATGGTTGCTCTTTAGCTTATGTACTTTTAGAAAGATTAAATGCCCAATATGTTGCCTGGCACGCTTTATTTCTGAGTAGTAGCCGTGGAGGTCCTGCCTCTAGGCAGCTGGCAGCGAACTTTCTGCATGTAATGCATTATTTTCTGTTTAAACGATTGTTTCTAGGCTGTAATTACTGTGTCTGCACCGCAATATGTACCCAAGCTAATCAGTTCATCTGTCAGGGCTGTCTGCTGTCCTGACAAGAGACTGAAATCATTGCAGGCCTGACCTGATAGATGTCAAGGTTAAAAATGTCTCTCTGCTACTTCAAATTGGCTGTTCTCTGCTTTAAGACCAATGCAGGCTTCAGAGAAATGCGCATGAATTTCTAAACTAGATTTTACTGTGTGACCTGACTCCCACAGAAAGAAGTATTTCCAAAGACCTAATGCTTTCCCGTATGTAGGTCGCAGTCAATTTAGTTAACTTGTTAAGTAGCTCAAATGATAATTTAATTTTGGGGCAGGTTTTATTTTTTTTATTTCATTGAGGTCAGAAGCGGCCTCAGGTGACAGCGGGCCCATTCCTCACGCCGCTCTGCATCTGCTCCATTGGGGTTTCAGAGCCGCCTCCACCCAACCTGAAGAACCAGCACCGGAGGGAGGGATCCTCCACGCGGGCTTTGGGGTGGTGTCCGGGTAACTCGCTCAGCTGGGAAGAACCAGGAGGCCTGGTGGTGGGACCACCTACATGAAGCAGTTCTGCCACCAGAGCCAGCTGTGCCTGAGCAGGGCCTACAGGAGGGGTCCGCAGCCAGCGGAGGCTCTCCTGGTTCTTCAGGAAGATTAATGCGAGTCACGGGGCTGCTAATCACTAATCCCAGAGCCCTTCTGGCCGAGAGCTCAGGCAGGTTCTGCTAAGCAGGGAAATGTTGCTGCTGAATTATTTAGCTCCGTACTGGGAGGATGCGCTATTTGCTGAGCGAAAGGAACCCGTGGACACAGGGAGGGGGTTAATGCTGACATGTTACGCTACCATGCTGCAGCTTCCAGAAGTAATGCTGCCTGTTGATGTGAGAAGGTTGCGTCATTCCGGAATGGTGTCCCTCCATCTCCACTCCATCGGGTGCCACTCTGGGACATCACCCTTGGCAGGCCAGGTCAGGCTGTAGCTGTGCAAACTTGAGGGTGTGTTGGAGAAGCGGAGGAGGGAACAGCTCTGTCAGCTTTGGGTTTCCTGCCAGCCGAAGGGGCTGATTCTGAGGGATGCTGTCAGTGCTATGGCAAGCGAGGCTGACACCTTGTGTGGCCTCACGTACCGCAGCACAGCTCACAGTTTGCTTCTGCAGAGCTGCACTGGCGGGCCTGTTCTCAGGGACATCATCAGCATCAGGCTCATTATTCACCAAACACCGCCTGGGTGCTGGCTCCCAGGGCTTGGCTCTGCTGTTCCTGGCTTCTTATTGCTGCCTTGCTCCCAGCTATTTCATTGCCCTTCTACCTTATAAAAAGTGCATTTAATGAGTTTTTTCAGTACGCCCACGTATCCATTCCTACTTGTAAAACATTTAAGATGGCTGTACGACATGATGCATTCAACTTGCATTTTATGTGCAAGTTGTGCAGTTTCGGTGTTATCAGAAGCATCACACATTGAGGGGAACATAGATGATTTGTGAAGCCAGGGCTTTGATTTTGCCTAAGATGTGATTTCCATGACAAAACACAGTGACATTGTACTGAGAAAATACCCCCTCAAAAGTCTTTGGTTTTGTCATGGAAATAGCTGTGACAAAATCATGGCCTTCATTGTTCTTCCTCTCATTCATATATGCAAAGTGGTTTTTTGTTCTGTCTTACAGATGCAGTGTGTAGAAAATCTATCAAAGAACAGTACAACACACATCTTCTCTAAGACAGTGTCAGGAATCAAGTCCATATTTTAAAGACAGTCTGGAGCCATACTCAGAATCATAGAATCACAGAAGGGTTTGGGTTGGAAGGGACCTTAAAGCGCACCCAGCCCCAGCCCCTGCCATGGGCAGGGCCACCCACTGGGTCAGGCTGCCCAGGGCCCATCCAACCTGGCCTTGAGCACCTCCAGGGATGGGGCATCCACAGCTTCTCTGGGCAGCTGTGCCAGGGCCTCACCACCCTCTAAGTGAAGAATTTCTTCCTAACATCTCACCTAAATCTCCCCTCTGGTATAAAGCCATGCCCCCCTGCCCTGTCACTATCAGATGGTGTAAAAAGTCAACCTCCCTCCTGTTTGTAAGTTGGTCTACGTCCTATCTCCCTCACCCTCACATACTGGAAGGAGGCTTGTGATAAAAAATCCCCATGTGTCTAAGTGACCTAATCTCTTACATGAGAAGGAAATCAATGAGACTTATGTTCTTAATTGCCTAAGCACTTAGCATTGCAGTTCTTAGCAGCTAAAATAGGAGAGGATGGCTCCTCTCCTATATAACACCAGTGCCAACTGTTTCAACACACCAAAATGGTGCCTCATTGCAGGGTTTGTCATTTTGGGGCCAGTTTGGAAGGTTCCAACCAAATCCACAAGATGTGCCAGCCGAGCAATGCCTTTGGGATGAGCCTGTCCACTTGCAGGCAGCTCTCTCTCCTGCAGTCTGATCCACAGGGATTACAGCAGGGCAGAGAAGCAGCAGCAGGATGAGGAGTGTACCTGGGTCCATGACAATCTCTGTGTAAATCTCATCTAAAGTCTTACTGCAGGGATTATAAAATCCAATTGTGGTATATATAAAAAAAAATCTAGGGATTTAGCAAGACAAAACGAAATTTACTGTTGTTGGCATTTAATAGGATTGGCATTGCACAGCGTAGATGCACTTCTCCCTTTCAGTGTGGTGTCTGCGTACATTGCTCAGACAGACTTACTGCCATCAAGAGACATGTAAAACCCAATATCCAAGCAACTTTTTAAAATTCTTGTTCAGATATCCATCAACTTGCAAGTGCTGAGAACACTGGGGTTTAGCTTTTTCCCTCCTCAGATCTCAGTCCACCACTCCCAGAGCAGCCTGACACCCAGCCCTTGAGCTCATGCAGCTCCAGCCTACAGCCAGGGGCTGCCGGAGCAGGGGCTTCTGAGGGGGTGCCTCGAGTCTGCGCAACACCAGCCCTGCCTCTGCCTCCAAACTGTTACCCCTCAGGGAGCACTGCCTTCCCTCAGGCCAGCTCCAGGAGGAGAGGTCCCACTGGCTTTGAGCCATCCCTCACCCAAAAATTGTGCCGAGATCAGTGAGCACTCTCAGGATTTCTCTCACCAATATTTCAGAGGATGCCAGTATTCGTTGGATTATCCAGAAGATGTTTGTACATCACAGAAGAATGAATAATGAAAGGCGAAGTCCTAACTCTGCTCTGCTAAGAAAAAAGCTCATTCTGAGCAACAGATGTTGATTTTTTTAATTCTAGAGACATCAATAGCAGGGCAGTAATCTCCCGCACCCAGACCTGAGGGCAGTGTGTCTCATCCTCCTGCAAGATGGATAAGAAGATGATAAACAGGGAAGGGAAGCAGACTTTGCCCAAAGCCATTAAGCCTCTCCAGAAAGCAGACTGGGCTGTGTGGAGACTGAAGACATTAGCTGTCATTCTATATGAAAATTATATGTACTCAGCTGCTTAATAGTACTCTGGGAGGTTGCAGTGATCTACATCAAAGGAAGTCAAAGCAGGCAAACAGGGAGCAAACAAGAGATGCGGAATCTCCAAAGGGAGCACGAGGGAGCTTGGGGCCCCCAGATATTCAGGGAAGTAAGGGGGGAAGATACACACCTTGGCAGCGTGGCATGGAGCGATGGCTGTGGAGAGGCATGAAGAAAGGCAGGACAAAGGGGCAGCTTTCCCTACACACAGTGCTCATATTGGTGCTGCAGCACTGAGGCAGGAGGGACACCTGGACACCTTGGGGTGCTACAGCTCCCCGAAAGCCATCTGGCCTGGGAGGGACACCACAGATCGCCTCCTGCTTGGTTGTGCTGCAGGGTTGGTTGGCATCCTGTGGCCATCAGCTCACGAGCCACAAATCCTTGGCTGAAATCCAGCTATCTGGATGACAGGTGAAGATGTGGAACTGTTGGAGTGGGTTCAGAGGAAGGCTGTGAAGATGATCAGAGGGCTGGAGCATCTCTCCTGTGAAGAAGGGTTGAGGGAGCTGGGCTTGTTCAGCTTGCTCCAGAGAGGCTCCAGAGAGACCTCATTGCAGCCTTCCAGTACATAAATGGAGATTATAAACAGGAGGGAGACCAACACTTTACACCATCTGATAGTGACAGGACAAGGGGGAATGGTTTTAAACTAAAAGGGGAGATTTAGGTTAGATACTAGGGAGAAATTCTTTACTGANCGAGCCACAAATCCTTGGCTGAAATCCAGCTATCTGGATGACAGGTGAAGATGTGGAACTGTTGGAGTGGGTTCAGAGGAAGGCTGTGAAGATGATCAGAGGGCTGGAGCATCTCTCCTGTGAAGAAGGGTTGAGGGAGCTGGGCTTGTTCAGCTTGCTCCAGAGAGGCTCCAGAGAGACCTCATTGCAGCCTTCCAGTACATAAATGGAGATTATAAACAGGAGGGAGACCAACACTTTACACCATCTGATAGTGACAGGACAAGGGGGAATGGTTTTAAACTAAAAGGGGAGATTTAGGTTAGATACTAGGGAGAAATTCTTTACTGAGAGGGTGGTGAGGCCCTGGCACAGGCTGCCCAGTGAAGCTGTGGGTGCCCCATCCCTGGAGGTGCCCAAGGCCAGGTTGGATGGGCCCTGGGCAGCCTGACCCAGTGGGTGGCACTGCCCACAGCAGGGGTTGGGGCTGGGTGGGCTTTACGGCCCCTTCCAACCCAAACCATTCTGTGATTCTATGACTCTGTCTCTTTCAGCTTCACCAGGACACATCCACAGAGGCAGAGGCATCCACATCCTCTTAAACTAATTTGTGTGTCAATCTTCAAGGCTTCTCCTGCCCAGATTATTCATGAGGCAATAATTCAGCTACACCACAGACATGGAGTGAGCTACAGACCTTCTGAAAAGGCTTTCTATTTTGTCTTAGAAGCTTTTAAAATAACCCCAGATGGACTATAGACCCATTATTTATGTTGTGATTTATGTTAGTAATTATGGAATGTGATGGAGTAACGGGAAGGAAAAAAAATCCCCCAACCCCACCAGCAGCAGTATTGGAAGATAAAAGCCCTGGTGTTTCCAAAGAGCCAGTAGAAACATGTGACATTTTCGATGTCGCTGGAGTTGCTAATTAGACTACAAAGGAACTTATGTTTAATTAATGTGACTCTTTTTAAGATCGTCCGCAGAGTTTCTGTGCGCTCTTAACCTTCTCCTTCCTGCTCTGCACTGCTATGCTCTTGTTGCAGGAACTCCTGCTGTTCCATAAGCAGTTCACCTGGCAAACCACAGGCAGCTGCTTATCCCCATATCCCTTCCTATTTCAGGATGGCTAGCAGCTAATTCTCGAGGCTGGCGTATTCTTGATTTGAAAGGCAAATGCCATTTCCTGGTCTCAAAGCTACAAATCAGCCACCTGAATCTTCTTCTACATCGTTAAAAAAAATTACAGCTGTCACAAGAGGTGGAACAGCATTTCTGCTCGCCGGTGACTAGCATTGCTTGTTCATTTGCAACTTCAACTTGCTTCATGCAGGAGAAGCAGCTTTTAAGGAAGCAGCGAACCCTCCCCCTCTGCCTTCAAAGCTGCTCCGACTAATTGAGATTTTGGAAACAAGCAAGGATCTTCTTTCATTTGTGGCTTAAGCCTTCTTTAATAACCACTGCGACTCTTCTTTGACCTTCTACATAGACCTTGTGCATGCTCCTCCTTCCCCTCCCAAACTGAAATTTTGGCAACAATTCATGAAAACGTTGCAGCTACAGTACTTTCAAGCACTGGGAAATAAGCAGGGTGGCCTCCATGAATGATTTTAAGGATTGTGGGGGAGTCAATGATTAATGCTGACAGGGAGGCTTTGAGACATGGGAAGGCAATTAGCACGCCATAGGGGCATTGCTGCCCAGGAGCAGCACTGGACACTGCTTCGTTGGCTGGGGCACCAGACAATGGGACTTTTCAGTCACTGCTGGTCTCAGTAAGCGGCACTTTTCATAATAATGACCCCAAAGTGGACATCCCAATATTGGCTTACTCGCCACCGTCCTAACTGATGTGGGAGAAATAAGACCTCAAGCAGCTGGAATGTGGGAGCTGACCCAAGAGCTGGGGAGTTTGCTCTCATCCAACAGCTGAATTAAAGTTCCTAGAAAGCCAGCAGCAGGACAGGATGAGAGGGACTTAGCACTCAGCAGAGCTAACCAGGAAGGCTTCTAGGGATCCCAGATGGTGCTCTTAAATAAACGAGCCTCAGAAAACCTCAGCAAGGGAAATCAAGCAGGAACGAGCCGCTTCAGCCCTGGGATAACTAGTCAGAGCAGATCTGGGGCTCCCAGAGAAAGTGCGTGGCCAAACAGATGGTGCCAGGCAGCACAGGCTGGGAGGCACTTAGTTCCCAAAGCCAGCCTCCAGCTTTATGCAAGCCCTGCTTTCACTGCTCTCTACACAATGCAGCCGAGACACACGTTTGCACTTGGACGTGCCACTTTTTTGGTACCACATTTAGCTGGTTGCTTTTCATTCACATGAACAACAGAAAGCAATGAGCCACTTCACCTCAGGGAGTGAGGCGACGAGCCCTGCTATCTCTGTGAGCAAGCCATTTTGCAGAGTTTAGCGAGGAAATCCGGAGACCTTCCCACAGCCTGATCCAGCGCTCACATGAGCCTGTGGAGCACAGTTTATTTTTCTTTGGTATGGTTTATTTCCTACAAAGAGACATTAGAATCATAGAATCATAGAATCCTCAGAGTTGGAAGGGACCTTTAAAGGCCATCTAGTCCAAATCCAATGCAATGTACAGGGACACCTACAGCTAGATCAGGTTGCTCAGAGCTTGGTCCAGCCTGACCTTGAACATTCTTCTTCTCCTATGAACAATGGCAGAGTTTGGGGCTTCTTCCTTCCAGCTAAATGAACCTGGGAAGTGCCACCAGAAATACACACCACGAAGCACTCGAGCAGCTTGTAAATACTGAGGGTTTTATTTCCACTTCACATGGTTTCCGACAGACTCCTAAACAAGGCCAGTTACAGGTCAGTATGCCCAGAGTTCTCAGTGGTTTTCCCAAAACAAAAGAAGTTCTCAGTAAACGCTGTACATAGCCAGTTGAACTGCTAACAATAATTTAAAAACTCCTTTTGTATGGTCAATGCAAGAATACCAACAATAAAAGTACAGTACAGGGAGATGCACGACAATATTACAGTGGAACAGATCGACTCACGTTTATGTGATGGCAGAAGTACAGTAGCAGTATGTACATGCACTAAAGTGCGAGGACCCAGAGGCATGCAAGTCAAGTATCGTAGGTGTACTTTACAGCTAACGCCATACAACTTTCTGAGGCATTCCTTTTTTTACACTTTTTCTTGTGTTTACCTGTATTCCCCTCCATCTCAGCTAATACAATTCTAGTGAACTAGCTTAATGGCTTTCTTCACTACTTAAAAGGTATCGCTTCAGACAGTTGAAGCATCTGTAAGAAACATTTAAAAACAGATAACACTGACATTAAAATAGAATAAAATTAACTTAAGACCCTAGTTTTACATGACAAAAAACAAAAACAAAAACAACCAAAAAAAACCCAAGACCAAAATTGAAAAAATAACAGTGCAAATATAACCAAAAAGGCAGTCAGTATTTGGAGAGAGCGCGAGCACGTATTCAAGTTCCCTTAAAACTTAATTTACAGTTTATTTTAAATCTTACTTTATATCATTTTTATCCTTTTTTTTTTGTTAATATACTGTATGTAGAAAAGATGGAGACAAAAATAGTTTTCTCAGCTATGAAAAAAAATCAAGTTATTACAGGCACATTAACTGTTTCATTCTAGAAACACCTCGGTTTCACGGGTCGGACATTCAGCAGCTGCGTTTGAGAACATTCCTTGACCTCCACAATGGGACCTCTCCACTGGGCCCCCGGCGGAGGCCAGCCCTGGCGCGGTGCCCGCAGCCGCTCACGCCGACTGGCCTCGCTGGCTCGCGGCCTCCGCCGGCAGCTCCTTGCCTCCGCTCTCCTTCGAGGAAGTCGGGTCTCCGGTTGACTGCGACTGTGAGGCAGTAGGGGAATGTGAAGCCCATCGGGACGGTGGGCGCCGGTTCGCTGGTCTCTCTGGCCGGGAGAAGCAGGGTTCGAGGGATGGGGCTAGTGCAGAACAAGGCAGTTCCTTGGCAGCCAAGAGAGCAAAACAGTGGTTAGTGACTCGCATTAGAGGCCATTTGGATGTGCAGAGAATTACAATATAAGTAAAATTCAAGCTAAAGCTGAGCATGTCATGTCACTGGACAAAAGCAAGCAGTGAACATCTTCCTGTGTGTGGGCTCTAGATATTTGCGGGTATGTCCATGATTTATGGAACACATAAGGAGAGAATGAAACAAAGAGGCCTGGGTGAACTGAAGCAGCTGACAAACTAATTCTTCTTGAGCTAGAAAGAGAAGAGCTGAAAAATACATTTGCATGATCATATCAAGATAATGCATGATATTTATCGTATTGCTCCAAGTGGGGGCCAGGTCTGGTACCTGGAAGTGAGGTGAGAATCAACCATTGACTCCTTTTGTCTGCCTCAGATTTCAGACTCACACGCAGGGAGCACACCTTAGTGAAGAATAATGACTGCAGGACTAGCTACGACCTTCAGCCGAATTAAGGGTGAAGCGTACCTCCAGATTTCAACTTCTGGAACATCACTCCTCACTGCCAGCTGCTTTGGCTTGAATTACAGGAATCAGTGGTACTGTCCATTAAAGATGACATTTACAGAAATGGAGGAAAACTGAAATTTTATTTCTCCACTATTTTTCCACTGTTCAGGCTTGGTAGCCTGCCTGTGCTATTAGAAACCATCTGCACTTGTGATTTTTCACCCTGGCACTAGGTTGATAATTGCTTCTAGTATTTATGGGCTCTGCTTATAGCCCAGCTGGACTTCCAGCCTGACTGTCTGCGCTCACTGCATCGAGACAACCAACTGGAAGAGCAAGTCTGGCTTGGAGTGCCAGAGCAAAAATTCTGAATTTCTCTGCATACTTCAGCATTTATAAAAGCAAATCAGAGGAGTCTGTCAACCTACAGAACTGCATACACTGAGGAGAGTAGAATAAATATCAGTCTGTAAAACAGAATACAACCTGGTGAGAAATGAAGAGAGAGATCAGGAGTGATACAATGCAGAAGTCAAAGGGAACTAAGGGAGCAGTAGAACAACACAGCAGGAAGCAGCAGACTCAGTGCAGTTTCAGACAGAGAAGGGGAATGGAGAATACTGGGTTAGGTAACATGATGTGATGGGCAGTGAACAAACACGGTGATATGCCATCGGATGTCTCAGTTGGGTTGGGATGTTACGTGACAGAGAGACTGATTTCAAACACACAGAGCAGCAGTACTGGAAATGGAGCCTGTGCAAGCGCCTGTTTTGGAGAGTGCCTCAGAGAGTCAGGGGCAGGGAAGCCTCTGTGAAGGGCCAGAGCTCAGTGCCTCTTGGCAATACGTGACTAGCAGGTGCCCAGCTGCTGCCCATCACCAGGGCAGAGCCGTGCCTGTCAGGCTCAGCACTGGGCAGCAGGACTGCTGGGCGGGCGCTAGGCCATGGCTCGAGGCCTACACGTGCACTGCCACCTCTGCGCGGCCTCCCCTCCAGCCCAGTCCTGTGCTGCGAGTGCACACGTGGCCCTCACTGAAACACAAACTGGTGCTAATGAGAAGCCTGACTCCACGTCCTTACTTCACCTTATCCCAACACGCCTAGGGTGACATATGGTCTGTGAGAGCTGCCACTCAAATTTGTTAAGAGGAATCTGTATGCGCAGCCAGACCTACAGGCAGTGCAATGCGATGAATCGAGGCTGTGTGATTTGTGGGCTTTGCCTGAGACTCTAAACAGCAGCTTAAAATGCATCTTAATAGTGCTGCTTGCTTCTGGCTGCTTTATCCTAGTTTCACAGGAGTCGACGAAAATCAGCACTGTGATAACAAAATTTATTTCCACTGCTGCCACCCAGTTGATAAGTGCCTCTAGAGCATGGAATCATGGAATGGCCGAATGCTTTGGGTTGCAAGGGACCTTAAAGACCATCCAGTTCCAACCCTCTGTCATGTGCGGGGACACCTCCCACTAGTTCAGGCTGCTCAAAGCCCCATCCAACCCGGCCTTGAACACCTGCAGGGATGGAGAATGCCCACAGATGTTGGCCAGCTTGTTCAGGAAGTCAGGGTTAGGCTCATCCTATCGGTGCTGTGCATGTGCCCAGCACAACACCATGCTGCACAGCCAGGGCTGCTGCACCAGGGCAGAGGAGGGACTGGCAGCCCAATGCTGTAGGCATCATGTTGGATGTCAAGCAGCCAACCCCACCTGCAGATGCTGGCTTTCTCAGAGTGTGTTAAGGAAATCAAGCCATCAAAAGGAAACTGTTGGGAATGATTTCTGAAATTCCAAATGTCCTCCCTTGCCACATGCAGCTGCAACAGCTAGAAATGTTTAAAAAATCAGACATCCTAGGGGTAATTTGCTTTGATGGTTGCTCGAGGGGTGGATGGAGAAGCAGCACCTCTTAGCATGGACGTGGGAAATGAGGTTTCAGTTTTAGTTTCTGGCTATTTCCTAGGACAGGCTGTCAGCTACCATGGCTATGCCTATATGAATAAATACATAAAACAGGCTATTACCTGGCTCTGAGGCTGAGTGGATGGCCCAGCCAGCCAGCTGGCACTGGCCAAAACTGGGCTGGGAGCAGTTTAATGATGAACTGTGATTATTGGCCATGGGCTGGCGCTTGAGTCCCCTCCCTAGCCCTCTCCATCTGCTGTTACAGACACAGCCTAAGGGAACACAGCAGCCAGAAGCCTCACACAAGAGTGTGCAGTGATCAAAAAATTATGTTTCTGTTAAAAATCCGAATCCCTCCCCAACATTTTTGGATACTGTACATTGGTCTTGAATTTTGCCAATTTTTGTTCAAGTTTAACAAAAAACCCAACCCCACAAATTCTGAAATTCTGACTTGTGTGACCTCCCCTTGACCATGCACGCTCACAGCTCATGCTACCGCAGGAGGCAGCAGCTCAGGTTCCCATCCTGAGCACTCCCAGACCACTTCATACAAAGGACTACACGGAGATGTCAGGTGAGCACCGCTGGAGCTGGGGTCATTTATTTCCTTTCATTACCACACGCGTTCGAAGTGACCGCTTTCGGAAAGCTCTGGAAACAAGGTAGAAAGGACTTACAGCAGTGAGGCAGGCAGGGTTAGAGTCCCCAGGGGGCAGTT
This sequence comes from Penelope pileata, assembly GCA_013396635.1. NCBI lineage: Eukaryota > Metazoa > Chordata > Aves > Galliformes > Cracidae > Penelope > Penelope pileata. Next base: position 995,684 of record WBMW01002959.1, read on the forward strand.
AATAAGACAGTTTGGTTCTGGACAGAACAGACAGAAAAGAAAAAGAAAGCAAGTAGGTTGGAAAGAACTATTTTAATCATATATTTTTTTAAAGTGAGGATTTCATGCCAGCAAAGAAGTCTCCAGATGTTACTACCCATTCAGATCATGTTACCGCTGTATCAGAGGGAAACTAATAATAAAAGTAAAGGATAAGCCACCAGCAGAAAAAGATTCAGAAAGGAAGGAAGAAAACAAACCAACCCTTTACAATCCTAGCACAGTCTAGAAGGACATAACATTAAACAATCCAAACATTTCTACTCAGCAGAGAAAGACATCCGTTATCCTTTGCCAACCTTGATTAAGGCTATGGAAAAACAACGTTACCATGAAAGAAGAATAAAGCTGTATTTCTTCCCTTTGTTTGATTTTGAGAGAGAATTTCTGCTTAGGAAATCTTTAACAAGAGAAAAACCCACTGATATTTATGTTGCTCAGAAGCCTCTCTGAAGGATTCATGACAGCTCTTTGCCTCAAACTTCTTTCTTGTTCCTATTTAACATTGACTCCGGGAGAGAGGCTCAAACTACAGCAAAAGCTCTTTAATCCTGGCATCACCTCCCCTTCCCTGCAACGCTTCCCCTCCAATGCTGTCAGTTCAAGTGGCAAACTTGCAGCCACTGCTCTGCCCTCTGTGTAGGCCTGCAAGGACAGTCCTTCCGCAGCACTGTCTTCAGAAATAGGTCTGAGCCCTCCAAGCGGGAAAGGTGTGTCACCTCTGTCATTTACATCCTTGCTAGTCAGAGGAGAGGAACGCTCACACGGCTTTTATGTTGTTAGTTAGGGAAAGGTATTCTGCATTTTTCAGTGGTAATATTTGTAAATCCCTTGATATGCAAGTAAGACAGTGGTTTGGTGAATTAGCAGGGGAAGAGACTTCTAGGCTAGGCTGGATATGAATTTATTTGTAAGCAGCTCTGGGCAAGTTAGAAAATACAGAGTTATTATTACATATGCATATACACTCACATGCATACATACATATGTATGTGAATATATAAATAAATATATGACTAGATTTCATATTGCAGCAATAATATAAGTTGCGTAACTAAAGAATACAGAAGCTTAAATTGAGGAAAAGAGACCAAAAGGTGCTCCATGCAAGTTTAAAAGTCATCAATATACCATGCTATGACTGCAGAAAAAACAAGGCTTCCTGTGGTGACAAGGTCACTTGTCGTGGCCAGAAGCAAACAGGTGACGGGGAAGCAGAGCAGGGATCTGCGGGAGGGTGGCAAAGGCAGTGCTGACATTGGGGCTCCCCAAGCACAGCCTGCCTCCTCCTAGATCACCGTGTGCTGAACTGCTGCACCTTGCTTTGTACAAAACGTGCAAAGTGCAATTTTTGAAAAGTATAATTTCTGTGGCCAGAATAATTCAGAAGTAACCCAAGGCATCTGCAGAGTCTAAAGGAATTTGTGGTTTTGTTTCCAGCAGTGAACTCACACTTCATTAAGAACATCCCGTAGAGCATCACCTCACACAGGAAAAGCTCAGCCCATCCTGTGAATGCCCACCACCCTCCTTTTCAATGCATCCAGACAGCAGTCCTAACAGCTGGGTAAGAGCTGCAATGAAGAGTAACACCTAGCTTGGAACTCAAAAAAATTAGGCAAAAGATAGTGAGAATTCACAAAGAGGGGCAACTTTCTACCAAGCTGATGGTCAATGAGATTTTACTAAAGAGCACTGATGTAAATCTCTCCACGCATCAAACCCAGGCAGTGATGCTAGTTGTGCTTTGCCAGCAGCAATTTGTGGTGGTGTGGGATGACACCTGTTTATTTACACTTGAGATGTGCTGAGACATTTAAAAGATGCAGGAGGAAATCAAGAGTTTTCTGTGATGCCTCAAAGGCAAAGCTGAGCTGAACCTGTAAGAGTACAACATGTACTTTCTAATAAGGAATGGCAGTACATTCCCGGTATTTCAAACTAATGACAAAATACATAGATAATGAGAAAGAGTCAAATAAATGAGGCTGCTTTCCACTTCAGTTCATTCTGAGGTTTGTGCACAAGGTTTACTGATATCCTCAGCTTTGGATGCTCTGTTAGGCAAAGAAGATTGCATCCCTACAAAAGAGGAACAGATCATGCTCCCTGTGAGCAAGTCGCCTGTGCAAGGCAAACTGCAGAAGAAAAGCCTCAGCACTCAGGTGCCCACAAATCCTCCAACCCAAATGTTGATGTAGGAAATGGAGTCTGTACCTTCCCTTGAGGCTACCTGAGGCAGGAGCGGTAGGTGTGAAACCAGCGAGGCCCAGGCAGCGTGCTGGGGGCATCACTGGGGTCAAGGAGGAGCAGCTGCCTGCTGGAGCATTGGGATGCTAAAGGGATGGCATGGGGCTGAGAGCATAGGGTCTCCTGCTTGTGTCCTGGGGAACACTGACCAGAAGGGCATGTGCCATTTCAGTGCTGTACCACCCGGTGGTGCTGGGCCGAACTTCTGCAGGTCTCCTCAGGGCAACGCTCTCACACACCAGAAATATGCTTAGACACTGGTAAGTGAAAGAGCTTTGTCCATCATTACACCCTTTTTTTGGCTGACTGCTGTAGCATGTTACTGCAGATGAGGATCTGACCCCCAGTACTTGGGCATGCCTTCTGAGACAGATGATGACTGTTAACTGTACAGCAAAATATCAGTAAAGAGTTCTTAGGCATTAAATAGGTTTGTGATTAGACTAGTTGATTATCTTTTTGTTTTTCATGCCATTTAATCACATTTACATATCAGAGCCAAACTTACTCAGACACATCCAGAAAAGGTATGCTGAAGGCCCTGAGGGTATTGTAGTGACTGGTTTTCACACAAACTTGCTATCACCCATTCTTGTATAGGAGAAAGAGCCCACCTTTCCATCCAGCAGAAAAGAGAAAATTACTCAGACCTAGAGACCCTAGAACATATGTAATGCACTCTGTTTTGTAACAGAAAACCCATATCCCAGTCATTTAGGGTAGAACCATCTTTATCCTGTAAAGGATAAAGCTCTTCTGATACTTTCAAGCCCAATAAGCTGTCAGGATAGCAACTCAATTCTTTAACGTTCTTCAGTGACTAATCCAATAGTTTCACAACCGGGATGCGCTGGTGGTACCATACCGGGACACAGATATTCACTGTAAACACTCAGCAGGACTATACAATATCTCATAATGAACTTGATCAAAGGAGAGTGCATTTAGCTATAGGAGGAAAAACAAACAAACTCATTACCTCTATGGACCCTGGATCTACTTTGACAATTTCTCCTGTGCTGTTGTCATTGCTAAGATTTGGTGGGCTGTGTGAAGGTAGCCTTCTCTCTTCCTTTAAGGCATGCTCCAAAAGTTTCTTATTCAAGATCCTGGCAGCATTTTCTGTAAGTGTATACCCTGGAGGAGCAGATAAGTCCTGCCTGATACTTGTCACCTCAGTCCCATCTTCCTTTTGTGTCTCTGTACCCAAACGGAGAGGACTGGGTGATCTGCCACGGGCATTTGTACATGGCTCCTGCACCGGGCCCAGCTCTGGTCTGGGTTCTGCTGACCTGGATCGGCTGCTAGACCTGGGGCATTTTTGGAAGGTCTCATGAAAGATGGGGCTATGGTCAATGATGTTGAACAAACTGGAGAGGCCATCATTGATGGTGGTATGGACAGGACTCTCTCTTGTGGTAGTTGATCTAGCCCAAGCGGACTCACTGAATCCTTTCTGAGGTGTGCCAGGCAAAGCCCGGTTATTTGGCTGGTCTGATTTGGGAAGGATTTTTCTTTGCAGCTTTGGAGAGCCATATTTGGGGGAGCAGCATGTGCGTTCAAACTTAGCCTGGACCTTTTCAATGACAGGGGTCACTTGCCTGCTTCTTAGGCTTCTGGATGGTGAAGAGACAGGCGTGGACCCCCCCTTTGGTGTCAGACACTTGTGTGGACTGCTGGTGATACTGCGCAGGGTTTCTGTCTGCAAGCCAACACTGATAGTCTGGGTGGTCTGTGTCCCTGTTGTTCTCATACCATTGGTTTGACATGCGGTGTCCTTAAACTGAGGCTCTGCCGAATTAGAGTTAGAGCGTATTGCGTTTCGGACAGAGAAAGCGACCTCCTTCATATCATCACTCATGTTTTTGGACATCTCCAAGCTGTGCAAGGGTGAGGCAAAGCCCACAGTAGTGCAAATAGGACGTTCAATGGGATGAAGACCATTCTCCAGAAAATCCTTATGGTGTTTGGCCAGGTCACAAGACCATCTTCCAAACATATCTGAGGAAGGACCTTTTGTCTCAGCAACATTCCCCATAGCTTTGGTCATAGAAAACAGGAAGTCAGGCTCCACCTGGCTTTTCCCTTCACTGCCAGCTATCACCGAGTTGTCAAACCTACGGACCACTGGCGGGCTGTGGAAGACCCGAACTCCCATTTTTTCAGTTACACCATGACTCCTCGTGGGCTGCTTCTGGCAGTGCTCCGGGCTGGTCACGGTGTTGGTTGTCATAGTGACACTGGTGGTGAGGAACCACGATGAGGCCTGGAAGGGATCTGGAGCAGGATCGTTGCCAGCTTTCCCAGATTCTGTCCTTTCTATCCACCCTTCTGCAGGCTTCTCGGTGGCCCCACCATGATTCCTGGTGCTACTGTAATCCCAGTTCTTGTTGAACTCCTCGATGTATTTCAGATCATCAGGAGACAAGGGAGGGGTTATGTCATCTTTGCTGCTGGATAAAGGCAAATTTTTTTCTGGTAGAAATGGAGAAATATCCATCAAGCGCTGGAATTCTGACATGGAAGAAACGGACATTGCCCTGCAGAGAGGAACACAAGAGTATCACTCACAGCCTTGGAAATTCTCACAGAACTACTATTTTCAACAGAAAACTAACTCGGGAAATTCAACTTCCACTACCTGCTTATATACAAAACCCCTTTAGCTTTCTTTTCATTAAAATCTGCTTTTATTGCATTTTAAAATAGCTGTGAAATGCAAGCATTCCTGATGTGTCATTAAAGTAGTTTATTAATGGCTCTTAATTTACTGCTTTCTCATGGATTACTTCTTGGCAAGTGTCTGAAATATGCAGCAGTAGGATGCATTTCAGAAATACATTATCCACAGAAAAGGAGTCTTTATGACTATCTGAGGCAGACTTTTCAAAGCAAATACAGAGTATTTCTGACTCGCTGTGAAATCAGCAAGTCCACCCCCGCTCCTGAGACTGCTTGGGCTGCACAGCTGGTGTTCAGCGATGCGGGACATACAGCCCAGGTGCTGTTACATTAACAGGCTTGGTGAGCTGAGTTCATTCTATTCTTCGACAAAAGGGAGTCCCTGTGTGATAGCGCTGGATTCTTGGCTTTCCCACACTTAACTAGCTCATACAAATCACAGACATTCAGCTGAGTTGTCCTACTGCTTCCCTATAAGAAAAAAAACAAACAACAAAAGAATCTTTCTGAATGGGACTACTTAGAAAATGTAAATGAGTATAGTTATGGGGGTCGGCTCAATGAGGTCTCTAAAGCTGGATGAGGACTTAGTAAGCAGCAATTTTTATGCAGCAGTATTCTAGAGGATACAGCAAAATCACACTGTGAGATTTTAATCAAGAGCACCAGCTGCAGAGTGTGACTGCATCCACATTAGTGGGTCAGGTGAGATCAGGAGTGCACTTTTGAAGCGAATCTATTCAGATGCTCTAGACTGCATCTGGACAGGAAGATGACCTGGAAGGTGCTCTCCAGAAGCACACTGAACGTACTCTAGGGTCAGGTGGGCATTGAGCCCATGAGATCAGACCGAAACTACTCCAAAGGAAAACATTCTGGACATTCAGAAGTATGTCAGATCCTAAGCACTGTTTTCCTCCACATATCTATGTCTACAGGTCTGCACTACTTGCTAATGTAGCAGCAGCTTCATGCACTTTCAGACAGTTTGATCTTTGTGCACCACAGCTGAACGTGGCCCAAGTTAATCAGAGTAGAACAAAAGCATATTGAGACAAATTAATCCCTGGGTAAATCCATTAATCTGGATTGCAGGCTGATTAGGAGGTGGCACGATTATGCCTGCAGTCCACAGTTTGGGCACAAGAGAGCCAGAACTCCAGCATCTGAACACTTGCTGTTTTTTTTTTCTGAAAGTTTTATTCACCTTTGAAGGTTTCCTTTGTGTGTTTCTTCCTCCTGAAGAAAAATAGAAACAAACAGTATAAGTCATTTCTGAACCTGTTTGTGGCATTAACTTGTGGGTGTTCTGTCGTTCACTTCCAGGTGGTTCCACCAGGTATGCCTGGCTTTAAAAAACAGCTTTCTCTTGGACAGGGAATCTTAAATTCCCGGTGGGAATACACTTCCCCTTGCGTGTAGGCAGCAAAATGGTCAATCCTATTAGGACAGCAGCCTGCACAGGAAAAGCCTCTATGCCAAATGCATTACAGCCTGGAACTTGTACCTGTGGAAAAAAGCCATTTGCAGCTTACTTGCATTTGCGATTGCCAAATCAGCACACCTGCACAATGAAAAATGGAAGTAAACTGCAAATGGCTTTTTGCCACAGGTACAATGAATTGTTTTGGAGTACATATTTGTGAGTGAATTTGTTCCTTGGCGTTAATCTACATCATGTCAGAGGCCTAGCTGTACTGAAATAAGAGGTAAAACATGGTCCTTTAACATAAGACTTCATTCTGTGTTCTTTGGGAACCAACAAATGGCACCAGTTGAAACTCATTAAGCAAGGTATATTAAGTGTGTGGGAAGACTATGACTTGTTTCATGAGGGGAATACCTACAGTTTGCTAATGGCATTGAGATGTTTTTATGGCAATCACTTCCCTGTGACAGTCCCATAATCAGTTGTTCCTTCTTAATAGAAACTTCTGAAGCAATTTCTCTGCAGACATTGTTTTAATTGTTTATTTTTCTAACAAAATAGGAAATACAAAATATGATCAGGAGCAAAAAGGGTACTAGTGCCTACTATTTTTATTCAAGCTCATGAATTCAAGTACACTACCAACACAGAAGTGTATTTCTCATTGTGATTACCCAAAAAGAGCACCATTTCACTCAGCAAATACCCTTCCGGTATTTATCCAGAGTTAGAGAAAAAGTACAAGTTTTACTCTGGTGTAAGTCTGGAACAAATTTGTTGGCTTCAGTGGAGCTATTAAATCTGATCTCACTGAATGGAGAATTGGGCTGAAGGCTTGATTGACTTTACTACAATTAGTACCACAAAGAAAACACCCTGGTGAGGAATAGTCAGTGGGCTGCAACTGCCTGATGCATCCTTACTAAAGCTATTCATTAAACTCCCATCAGCTTTGCTTGAACAAACCCACTGAGGCAAAATCACTTTGCACAGGTTTCACCCACAGCATGCTTTGAAAGGAAGAAGCTATGCAAATATCACCAAGGACCTAATTTTGCTGCCAACACTTTTGTCAATGGTGGTAATGTCCGAAAATGGAAAGTATCTGGAGAGATTTCCGTCCTTAACTACCAGACTGAATTTAAAGTAAAGAAAACAGCAGTCAGAATTAAACACAGAACGCAGATCCCTGACAATGGCATCAACATTTTCCACTAAGCACTTGAATGTATATGAAATAATCGGCTGAGAAATAATAAATACAGAATCCCACCTTGCTCCCCATACTTTTATGCTACTGGAGGGAGAAAAATCTAATTGGAACACATACCTAGCTCCAGCTACCTAAAATGTAATAACTGCAGCCACCTTTCCTGCCTTTCTTAACATTCTTTTCCCCCTCTTTTTTCTTGCAATGATCCTGATTTCCTAATCCTTTAGCTAAGGAATGATGCTACTCAAAGAAATGCTTGGGTCAAGTTTTCACAGGCTTACACGTTCAAGTCAAGGCACACTGGTGAAACTTTGTCAGACCTGCAGGGAGTTTGAGATCTGACCTGTTGACAGACTTTTTTCCAAAGTGGTCAAACTTTTAAGCCTGAGTATGCAGATACATCTTTGACTGGAAAGTTTCTGCTTCCCTGTCAGCTATAATGTGTCCACCCAAGCAGACTTGACATGCTCAGGGCACAGGCTGAATGTCTAACCCATGTGCACAACTCTGAATTTTCAGTCAAGAAGAAAGTACTCAAAACTTGCATTTGGTAAACAGCAAGTAGCATGCTGCCTGCCTGGTAATTTTAACTTCTGGAGCTCTCAGAGTGCATCTTGCTCTGTAACAGCCACAAACAGAACTGTGAAGACCTGGATCCAGTGAGATTGAGCGTGCTGTGGAGCAGATTGTAGCAGGACACAAACTATATTCTCTTTGGTTAAACGACATCCCTTAGCACTGTGTTTTGGATCTTTACAGCTTTATGGTGTAATCTGAGACAGATATTTGCTGATGAAGAATAATTTTATTTTTTCAACGTCTCACCTCAGTGTCTCATGCTAGCCTATTTAGGAGGCAACCACAATGGAACAACCTGAGGTACCTCTCTACAGCCCTTCATTTTTTACTAGCAATATATAGCCCACACTTCTTCATATACATGTATGCATTCACAACTGGATGAGATTTAATACCTTCTGAGGCAGTATGTGACATCTAATACAGTTATCATACACAATATGAACGGCCAACAGATGAGGTAATCTTTGGGACCCTTAGACGGGCTCCCAGACTGACACCAGTCTGACGAGTTCCTAACAAGGAACAAACCCCATCCATACCAAACTCACTGCTGGGTAACCGCAAGCAGTGACCGAGACACAGTGTCTCAGACCTGAGAGCAGGGAAGCTGTACCAATTCTGACACAAGAGACGACACGCAGGATTGACATCTAGAGGAGCGCGTACTTCTGTTAATCCGGTCACGAATTTCTCCCGCTCCAGCTGCCGGGAGCGGTGCTCCTCCGACTCGTCGGGGGAATCAAGGGACAGCGACTCCAGGAAGAGGTTCTCTGTGGCACTGCACCGATCGCTCTCCTTCAGCTTGGACAGTGACCGGTCATCAAACTGAACAGCATCTGAGTCAGAGTAGGATCTTGACCCCATCGGACGAGGCACATGAAGGTTCCCCTGGGTCGTAAATGGACGAAGGTTACTCTCCTTCTGGTCACACAGAAAGCCTCCTCCTCTTCGTGGGCTCACTTCTTTCTGAAGCTGGGAACAAAGCAGATTGGAAGGAACAGCAATTACTCATGCAGTGTATGGCACTCTGCATTTCTCATCCTTCCCCAGGAGCAAGGCAACGCAGTGTGCCGGCGGGCTGGCTGGCATCACTGCCTGGCTCCAGGCGTGCTGCGCTGGCTGTGCTCCCCTGGCACCTTCACAACAGGAGACGGATCTAGGACTTTGATGGTATTACTCACAAGTGACTAAACACATATTTACTTTTGCTTACTTATACAAATTTTGCTTGCTTACGTATATACAGTGTGTATACATATGTGCATACGTATACACACTGTATATATGCACACAAAATTATGTATCTGCTTGTAACCTGATTTTTAAAGGAAGGAATCAATGCTGTTATTTAAAAGCAATCCTGACATGAGATCCTAAAGCAAAACAAGCAGAAGCTCGAATATGGGTGAGTGACTTTGAGTGTCATCAAAACAAACACAAACTTTCTTCTGGTCAGCAGTATAAGAGTTGCACTTCTATGTACACCACTCGTGTTGTTTCCAGAGGTGGAAAATCCCCCCTAACAAGAGACAAAAGCTTTTAAAAGACGGTCTAGCCATAATGCACAGCTAGAAATTTGACTATTTGTAAGAATAACAGATTTGTCAAAGGGCTGAATTACGCATGCAAAGCAAAATATATATTTATAGAAGGATCACTAAAGCTATTAACTGTACAATTTGCAAAAACTGGATGAAGAGATGGTGAATCACGACTGAAATTGATCTACCGTCAATGTTCAAATTAGATGATGTGATCAACTTCTGCTTTAACTGCAAATACAATTTACAACAGGTGAAGTGAATGATATTTTCAAACACAAAGAATGACAGCAGGAATCTGATGCATAATTCTGATGCTCTGCTAGAGCAGCCTGCTAAGGTTACTGAGAATAACGTCCAAATGCAACTCATTCCCTAGGATTCTGGGGAATGAGGACCTACAAAACATTCTTTTAATGTTGTACGTTTGTATCTAGAAAAATAAATCAGCATAATATTGCCTTAAGTAGATCTAATGCAGATTTCAGGCCAGGTCCCAAGTTACTGAATTTGTACTTAGGCTGAAATCAGTGAGATTTTAGCTTGATTCAAGCCTACAAAAAGCTGAATATATCTTTAGTGTTTTGTTCATTATGCACAAAATCTGAAAGAGTGTTATTAAAAGGAGCTAATTAAAGATGTCCTATAAAGGTAGGGTCTGGAAGGTGCATCTCAAGAGATTCTGGAGTATATTTCCCAGAATATAGGCAAGACCCAAAACAAGGACAAATGGTAATTACATATTTTCTGTATACACAGTTCCAAACGCAAGCCATTCCTGATTTCAGGGATCCTTATAAAATGATAATCTGGGAACCTCTATAAGAAAACAGCACAGAATATTGGCTTGCTCTCTGGATGTCAAACAGATGACAGGAGAATTAAAATGAGAAATACGGGCCTAACTTTTCAAGACTAACGATTTAGAGCCCTCATCTGCTTATACCTATAAACAGAACTAGCTTTAGGAGCACAGTGGAGGGAGATTCACTAAGGGAAAACAAAGTGACAATGTACTTGAAAAGATAAAAATAAACCTTTGAGCTCAGAAAGAAGTAGGTCACCATGTTTTTTATATGCAAGTGCTATTCCCATAACTATCCAGAGTAAAGTATTTTATATATTTTATACATTGGAGTGAGCTTCCCTCTTATCATACATGTATTATTCACCAGCTACGTGATAGCAGACAGGCATAAAGAATTAGTACGAAATCGGGCACACACATGCTTCAGTTGTCTCTTAGACTGCTTTCAAACATACACATTGGTGCAGTCTCCTCATCCTCAGCATATGGCCTTACATGGCATACACACAGAAAAACACTGGGGAGAGGGACTGTAGAGAAATACTAATTGCTTCCATATAAAGCAGGGCATGACTGCAATCTGAGAGGATATTAAACAAAAGCCTGCAAATATTTGGAAGCTTCCTGTCACACAGGGACATGTTTGATTATAAGCAAAGATGGGATTATGAAGTTTTGCAGGCAGATAGCCAAGATCTCAAATGCTATTATTTCTGATCATCTAGTCCTCTGGAATTAGCTCGACATAATATTTTTTATTTTCCCTAACTATAGCTAATATTATGTACTATTCTTGTACAGTATATATATAGTGGGACCTTAATAGTTTCAGAATAGTAAAAAAAAAGACATCAGCTCCAGGGTTAGTTAAGAGCAATTTTGCAGACCATCTCAAGATGACACTGAGAGGTTATGTCAGATTTGAAGAGAATTACAGGCTACGTGACATTAACAGGGATTTCACTCCTCCTCCCTTCAATGTGCCTCATTCCTAGGGAGTAGATGAAGCAGTCTTGAACAAGGTTAACTGCCTCAGGATAGTGAGGATACACTGAAGAGATAATATTAAAAAATACACTTTATAGAGACAGCAGGATAAACATCCAAAGAGGTATCAGTGACTCTCCAAGCAAAAGTTTATGTCTATGTTCTTAGTACATCAGGAAATTTTCTGATTGTCATTTAATTCTCATTTTGCAAGAAGCACCTGCAGGAGGTACTTTGGTCATTGAAACTGAACAGTCAGAAGCCAGCCTAGGCAAATCAGGGAGATCTCAGCATCTTCTGCCAGTGAAACCTGGGAACCAGATGACCGATGAAGAGCTCAGCTACAACCCTTCTTAGCTCATGTGCATTGGTTATTTTATCTTACGAGACGTACCACAGTTCTGCATTATAAGGCATTGCAAGGGCTAGCTTGAGAAGCAGCATGAGGTGTTCTCAAAAACCCTCAGATAAGCAGGAGGTTAAAAATCCATTTATTGATATTTTGAAGTAAGAAGCTCAGATCACCTTTCTTGGTCTGTAAAGCTTTCACATAGGTCACCACCCACTCAGACCTACACTTTCAGTAGCGATTTTAGAAAAATCTATAGAACACAACATTCTCCTAAATGCTTCTCTGTGGGTTTAACAGCTGTAGCTTAAAATGAGTTCTAGCCTTGTAGTCAGAATATTTACAGCCTGGTGTCTTTTCTCTGTTTTCCTGTTGCAGCTCCCTAGCATGGACACAAAGAACCCTTCTCAAAAACTGCTCATGAAATTACACCAGGCTTTCATCAGCTTAACATGTGAAGCTGCTTTGTACTTTGTTCAGGCACAGTGCTCCCTGGAGAACATGCCCAAATCTGGTGCAGTTCCATTTTTGATGTCCTAAGGACAGGAAGTATTCAGTTAATCGAGGACCCACATTTCATTTGTTTTTCTTACTCTTCCTGGAATGCATGACTCAGAGATGAACAAAGTTAAGTCAAAAATGGTGTATCATCTCTTCATCATTAAGCTTGATTTTTCATTTTTTTTTGGTGTGGCTTCCAACCAGATAATAAATCCATTAGGTGTAATTTAGAACATTTTCAAATCAAGCTCTAATACTAAGCAGATGAAAATGCATGTGAGCATGAAAAACAAGGGGCGAGGTATGCAATTATCAGATTTGCAAATGATAGCAGAGGTGTGCACAAAATTCGTGTGACCAAGGTCAGAAATGTCTTCTGAATACTTAGCATTGCAAACTGCTTATTTGTTATCAGTCAGGGCTCTTCACAAATAGTCACAGCAGTTGCATCTTCGGTGGCAAATTCACAGATGAACAAACTTTTCTGGCAGGAAGCTGTATATCCAACCTTGAATAACCCTGCGTGTGGGATTGAGTGTTTAAGCAAGAAGAGATGCACATAAGCTTTCAAACAGAATGAATCAGAGTGACCATGCCTGTCTGGGGTAATTGAAATGAGGCAGGAAATGGCCTTTAACCTGGAGCTGATTTCTCATAAGTGATACTTTATAGGGATTACAAGCATTTCCCTTTTACTCCCTGGTGTATGTAAATTGTTTTGCATCTTGGGAAACACTGATGTAGCCAAGGAACCAAAATTATTCCTGTGCTGTTTCATAGTACAGTTCCTTGACCATGGTCTGAGTGCAGAGTAATGGTGCAACACCTCACACCTGCAGCCAACCATCACCCACCCCAAGCCAACTTCTCACCTGCTCTATCCGCCTGAGCAGCTCCTTCTTCTGACGCTCCCATTCTCGCCGGTCTCTGTCAAGCCTGTCCAGGAGTTCCACCTTTTCTCGGTTCCAGTTCTTCTCACTGTGCTGGATCTGCCAGCGGAGGTCCATTACCACACCGTGAGTCTCAGCCAAAAGCTTCTTATGCTCCTCTCTTTCCCGTTTAAAAGCTCCCTTTGCGTCGGAAGTGAGGCCTGTTTCTCCTAAGCTGTTCTCACTCTTCCCTTCCAGCTGCCATTAAAACAAAACGTTATTAGGACACCAAACTTTCTCAAGTAAAACCCTGTATCAGGCAAGGAATTTGAGTTAAGAGACTTTCTGCCCACAACAAACCTTAGCAGCGGTGCTACTGTACAGCTCCTCACACCTTCCAACAAAAGAGGGTGCTACCAGCACCAAGAGACATACTGAGATCATGTTCCCCATCTCTGCAGATCCTGGTGACTAAACTGATTTCTATGGCAGTTACCTGATGATACCTTCTATTCCTTTTCCTTCACTTCATGCCGAGGGATCAGCTCAATTAGAACAGAAGAGCTGGCTCAGAGTAACAGGATCATAGGAAAACGTAGGCGTGATGGGCTGGGAGGAGGTCTCCAGCCCAACCCCATGCCTCCAGCTCATGGTTTTGTTCAATTCCTGACAAACCTCAAAGGAAAGAAATTGCATAGCTTCTCTGAAAACACAGACCACTGCTGGACTGTTGTCAGAATGAAAAAGGTGCTCATGGGCTTTGTGTAAGTTCAAGTGAGGGAAGAATACAACCCTGAAGCTTGACCTTTTGTTTACAACTCAGTAGATGTGTAAATGAGTCAGGAGATGGGTCCTGGCTCTGCAGGCAACCAAGAGTGAAAAGCAGTGAAAACTCATTTCTGCCTCTGAAGTTGAAGTTGTCTCCAAAAGGCAGAGGGAGAAGGTTTCCTGGGAAACTTGCTCCTTTAGCAAAAGAGAAGGACAATACTTTCAAATTGTGCAGTGTGGACTCTATCAGCAAAGGGACCTTCAGACTGGATTAGGGAATGAAGCTGATTTGTCTTTGGAACAGCCTTCCCAAGTAAATGGCAGAGAAGTCATTGCTCGAGTCCTTTGCTGGGCTGCAGAGAACAGCCTGATACAGCCACTTGTGTGACAGGGAGATCTTAAACACCTGCATCTTCTACCACTACTTTCCAAAGTCAGTTGTTTTCAAACCAACCAAAGAACCAGAAAAATCAATTATAAAATAGCAGCATCCCATGGTCAGGCTGGATGGAGCTTTGGGCAGACTAATCTAGAGAGAGATGTCCCTGCTCATGGTGAGGGGGTTGGAACTGGATGATCTTTAAGATCCCTCCCAACCAAAACCATTCTGTGACTACCAGTGTTGATCTAACACTATCTTCTTTCTCTTAACCTATTTATGCAATGTAAATCTGTGGGACCAGAATGGTACTGAAAAACAATTGACTCAGCTGTGTACAGGCACAGACATCAGATATCAATGGGCCTCTGTATGCAACTATTCACACCTGTAAAACCTTCCTGAAGGTAAATTTGACAGCAATGGAGCATTTCATTCAGTATTAACTCGAGAATTCAAACTGTCAATAAACAAACCAAAATGTAGGCACCAGACTTAGAGGAGAAGAAATAACATTGACTATGCAGAAAATCTCACAAAAAAGCAGAAGATACTAAGAGTATTTTAAAGATGGATTTAGCAGGAAGTATTAATTGATTAATTACAGCTTATTCAAACATATTTTTTTCTTTCCTTGAGTTTGCTGTTTTACTGGAATTCCACTCAGTTAGTGGTAACAATCCCATTGACATTGGCGGCACTGGTATGCAAGTGTCTGTGGGACAATGGATGGGCAGATGGGGGCTGCCCTGAGCAGCCCTGAAATGACTTGGCTGCCAAATATCACACTTCCTTCCTGGCCTTTCGAAGTAGTGGAGTATACCTTACTTCTACATTCCCTGTCCGTAAAGCAAAGGTAACAATTACCAATCCAAAATAATAAGAGACACTAAAATGATATAAAATCTACAGTTTCCTTACATGTAAGCCTAACAAAGGGCTATTTAGGACTCATTCATGCATCTTTTAAGATCCCTGCAGACTTCTTGTCTTGCAATAGAAGCTCTTAGCAGAGGTTGGTGGAGTGTCTGGAGTAAATCCAAGGACGCAGGAGTGCCTGGGCTCCACCTCACAGCTCTGCTGTCTCCTGGGGAGTAATGCCACTTACAGTAGCAGCTATGGCTAACATGCTAAGCTGCCAGACATGCCAATGTCTCCAAAGAAATTCTTCAGCTTGCATGAAGCTCAGGAATACTAAAAGCAACCTATAAAGCAGACAAATACTCTGTTGCAACACAGAGTTTGTATAATTACCCTACAAAGCAAATTCCTTCATCCAGTTTTTTTTTTTTTTTTTTTAAATCTAGAAGAAAAATAAACAGCAAAATGCTGAACTCAAGACTCATTCTCTCTCTCCCCTTATACCACTGAATTCTTAACCACCATTGGGCAAGTTCTCATCCTTTCAGCTAGAAAACAAGAAAGGCAGTGCTCCCTGGGCCGTGCTGCCTGCAAAGGGCAGGAAAGTTGATAGAGGCAACAAGGTGAAAGAAGAACAGAAGAGCAATATCCCAGGAATGCCTGACTGCCACTGGAATGCCTCGCCCAACCAACCAAAACACTGTAAGCCATCCTGTGCCAGACCATTCACCTTGACCAGAGCCCTGTCTCTTGCTCCATTTGGGAAGGATATAGGAAGTACAGAGATGAGTTCAAAACCAAGGCAAATACACAGTGGTACACCTTCAGAACAATTTCCTGCTGTTCCATGATTTGGGACCCAAAACATCCTTCAGTCAGAGGTTGTGCCTTTACACGCAGAAGACAATTCTCGGTGCTTGGGGAAGGCAGAATAATGTCCTCAGCAAAGACAGTTCTTCTGTCTCCATTGTTTTTGAAAAGGCTCAAATCATGGAGGAAGGGTCCACTGGTGGCTCCTTAGCATGGAAGTCTAGACATGACACCTAAACCTGCTGACTGATAAGGTGCCCACATTGCCTCTCTGTTTGCACCATGGCTTACACTCCTCCTCAAGGATCCCAAAGCTGGACCTGTGGTTAGAGTCCTAGTGAGGGTCCATGTCCTCACACACCAGTTCTCAATGCATACGCAAGGATTGTTCCTAGTTCCCAGAACACCGGGATTTTTTGCTCTCACCAGCTGGAGGCTGACAATTATTGGGATTCTTTATTGCTCAGACTTATCAAGATCCCATACTTAGGAGCAACCTCATTATTTCTTATCTTAAAAACAATGCCTGAGGATCCTTCTGCCAAGCAAGATGTACATTGATTTCTGACAGCCAAGTCTTTTATTTTAATGATATACCCAGTGCTAAAGCTCAAAAGCAGCAGGGAACACTACATTATCAACTCTGATACGCAGTGCTTTTGCAACAAAAGAGTTTTCTTCCTTCCTTTTGCTCTTTCTTTTCTATACAGAGAGTTCAAGCATCAAAATGCAAAACCATTGTCAGTAACTATTAATTAGGAGGCGACTCTTGAGGAAAATGCTCCTGCTAATTGACCTACTGCTTCACAAAAAAAGGAGAAAACAGTGGCAGTGCCGACAACAGTAGAGACCAGAAAGGCCTTGATTCTTTATGGGCTTGTCAGGGGCTGGGCAGCTCCCTATGGTGGGAGCGCTGCACAGCCCGCTGCTTCATCACTGCTAATCAAAGTGACAAAATGACACACTGCAAAACCCTCCTATCCACACACCATGGCAGGCTGGGCTGTTCAGTTAAAGCTGTTGTTAGTCCACGTTGGCACAGAACAGCAAAGCATGTTAATATGACTATACGTAATGCTGGTATTTTAGGTGTTGTTTGCTAGCTCCTCCCATCTTAATCTGTAAATTTAACCTGTAACAAAACCTCCATATTTTGAATCACAATCATTAGTTGGAGTCAATTTCATATTTATAATATTTCTATTTCATGTATATGATATTATTATTCTTATGTTTAGTTTTTTAATTGCTTCCTTGTAACTGTGAGCACATACAACAGACCTCAGTGGGACACTCACGCTGTTAGCGCTATCCCGATTGACATCCTCATGATTTATGTGCTCTCTTTTTGTTGCTTCATAAGGGATCTCTTTTTACTGTGAAATACAAATGCAGTTTGGGGAATCTGCTGAGGAAGACGGTTTTATGTCTTAAATATTGATCAGGTTTACTCTTTTCATTTGCTTGAAAAAATGCAAAAAGTAACACCCACAGCTCAGTAATTACCATACGTTAGAGATTATTGCCAGTAGAGCAGTGGAGATGGCAAAGAGGCTGACAAAGCCACCAGAAGGAAGGGTGTAAATCTATCCTGTCCATGGGAAGGAAGAGCAGCACAGTCTTGCTTGCTAAGCACCAACCAAAGCCTGGGAGTAAATCACCTATGCAAGCATAAAGCATGAGAGCTATAAATTGGTAGTTAATTCTCAAAATAACTTCCTCTAGGTTTAGTTCTTTGTTGCCATCTCTAGTTAAAGGTACAACTGTCATCAAGGTTTTATGCTGGAAGGAATGAAAATGGGGACTGATTTTGTTTCTATTTTCAAGTGATCTGCTGTCCAGAAATTTGCACGCACTAAGAAGCACCCGATCTGAACTGAGAATTTGAATCCACTGAGAGAAAACTCTGCTAAAACGAAAGCTTGTTCCTTCATTTTGGGAAACAAGCCTACAGTACCTGGACAGGAAAACAAGCGCTCACATCTCAGCGCTGTGCGTCAGAGTGAGTCTCCAGACAGTGCTGCGATGCTCAGTAAATCTTCCTAAATACTCCATCCTCCCAGCAGTGAATATGTTTATTGCATCTGTCTTCTGCAGAGAAGCTCTGCAATTGCAAATCTTTTTCTCAGGATCTGAACACTCTCTCTCTCCCACCCCTCCCTTCTTCAGTATGGTAAATTAGAGCTCTTATTCCATCAGCTTTGGAAATGAACCTTGTGGGTCTTTTGCTGATTTGTTTTCTTATTGCTTCAGAAATTGTGCATCTTCTGTAAACAGTAGTACGTGGCACTGCAGCACCTGGCCTCAGGTTTTATATACACAATTCTAATAGTAACTTAGAGCTAGAGCTCTCCAGCAGGGTACCATCCACTGCTAACAGTAGCTTTGACTGGCTGGTTTAACACTAAGAAACTGATCTAATGCTTCAGGATTATTAAATCATTCTTTTCTCGCTTACGCATCAAATACTGCAGTTCTTATGTGCCAAGGCACAGGGATGAGCTAATTGTCAGCACGCCAACATCAAGACATTTTTTCTCCTATAAATGCCAATAAATGCAGGCACCCGCGCGTCTCCTTATTGTACCTGATACATTACCAGCCAATTCTTCTGAGAAAATACAGCTAGAAGAGGCTCAGCTCCTTCGTTTTTACTTACATTGCACAGGGCCTGCTAACAAGTACTCGTACTGGGACAACTGGAACCCAAGAAGCAACTCATGACTCAAAGCATTGCCCAGGCTTCAGGGGGGCTTTCAGGCATCAGGCTAAAATGAATAAATGTAGCAGCTCTCCTGACTCTCAGGGAGCCATTAAGTGACTGCGGCATCCTTTCAGAGTGCCAGATGTGGGACTGTACCTGTTCCAGGTGGCACTTCAGCTCAGTCAATTCCACCTCCCAGGCTGCCTTGTCCAGGGCGTACCGCTGCTGGAGCCCATGGCGCTCGCGCTCGTCATCCCGCAGCTCGGAGCGGAAGTCATCCAGCAGGCTCTTCACAGCGCTCAGCAGCTTCCGATTCTCACTCGCCTGCCAGAACAAAGCAAAACACATGTTGTCATCGGATGACTTCAGCCTCCAGTATCATCTGTAAGAGGAAAAAATGCCTGCATGTCCTGCAATAGCAGTGCCTTCTTTTTGTTGCTAGCCCTAGTCCTGTAGCACCCATACAGATACGTGAGTCACACTGTGAAAGGCACTATGCATGTTTCTGGATTGAGGCCATCTCCAATGACGTTCTTTTAACAGAGTAATCTAAGACTAAGGTATCATTGCTGAGATTTGTTGGGAAGCTGCACATCTCCCTGGAAGTATTCAAAGCCAGGCTGGATGGGGCTTTGAGCAACCTGGTCTAGTGAGCGGTGTCCTTGCCCATGGCAGGGGGGTTGGAACAAGATGATCTCTAAGGTCCCTTCCAACCTGAACCATTCTATGATTCTATGATTCTATGATCTCATATACACACTCATTGTTCAGCATCAAACCTCAAATACCTGTAAACCACATATAAGGAAAAGTGACTAATTTTCAAAGCTTTTGTATAATCAGGCAAAATTACACAGGGAAAAACATGTGAGGTTTTAATCTGGGTATCGTTGCTAAGGTGTTTCACTAGTCTGCACTTAGACCTGCCCTCAGACCCAGGCAGCTGCACACAGGTCAGCTTTGCACCAGCATCCACTTTGGTACCAAAGCCACAACTGCCCTGTAGGCTGCTTTCCCTCCTGCAGAACAGGATCAAAGCACAAATCCCATCCATACTCTGTTGAGAATGCCATGGTCTTATTTTAAATGGTCTCTGTGCTGTTGTGCTAGGCAGAAGCAAAGAACAGAGCCAGTTAGAAGTCTGGCCTAGAGTTGACATGCAATCTTGGCAAACACGGAAAGACAGGTATGTACACTTAACTCTCTTAAGTTTTTTTTCTTAGTTTTGGCATTAACCTTCTGGAAATTCTCTGAAGACTCGCAAAACCTGTCATTTCTATGTTAAACATTGAAGATCATTCTTTAAAGATTAATTCTGGATCATTAAACAAAAGGTATCCTCCTAACCTTTTTGCAGCAATTGAATTAGGAAACAGAAATGAGTAACATGATTTATTTATCCAAAATTTAAATCAAATACTCCCAACAAGCCTCTCAAAGACCAAGGAGTAGCCAGAGATTGTATCCGACAAGATATTTTGAAGAGAAAGGACTTTAAGAAAATTATTATTGATTAGCAGGCACAGCATAAGCAGAAAAATGGGAAAGCTTACGCAACAAACTCAGCATTTAATCACCTGGTTCTCACGAGCACGTTGTCTTCCTTGGAAAAGCCTAACTCAAATTAGCTGTCTTGATTTTTCTATGATAATCTAATTTTCATTCTATTTTTTATTTATTTTTTCAAGTGGAGGCTTCCTGCAATTCCTCTTATCTGGTGTTTCATGAAGTACCTACACAGGGACTTCTCTGCACACAAGTAAAGCAAACAGACATACACAAAAATCTAAATAGTTATATATATATGCGTCCTTTCTTTTTTTTTCCCCCCCCAATGACAATACATAAAGCATTTTATGCATACAGCTATGTTGACTTCACGTAATGACCAGAATTCTGACATCACTGAACCCACCTCACCCACTTTTCTAATCACTAGTCAGACACGTCATGGAACCTTTACTTCCTTTAAAAAACAAACAAGTGTGCTCTACTTTTTCCAAGCCATTTGGTTCATCAGCAAAAAAATGCCAGACACAGGGAAATGACTGCAGGTGCTCACTGACTGACGTATAATTTGTTTGGGCTAATGAAATGTGATGGTGTATAATGTGGGGTTTTATAAGAAACACACTCACAGAAGCAGAATTAATTCCATTAACTTTTAATGCCAATTAGCAGTTTACTACTGCACAGCAGCAGTTTTCACCATGCATATAAGATCTCCTACTTTTCAATATGTAATGAGATTTTATGTTTTCACCATGAATTTTCATTCTGATACCCAATTAAGGCTAGATTCTCCAAACATCTCAAGCCCCTTGTGTAGTAATCAGAATAGGAACTCTTTTGAAGATTTGTCCTTAGTGTCACAATAAGAGCTGCTGGATACTGAGTGCTTCAAATTCTGGCTTCACCCCCTTTTGAAAACCCTGACCCCATGTGTTTATGAAGTACTTCTATTCAGGAGCCACATTCTGTGCTTTCTGGTATGCTTTATTTGGCAAAGTAATCAAAAGGCTCCACAAGGGAAACAAGGCAGAAGAAAAATAAAACCAAATAAAACTAAAGCAAGATACATCCCTTATTCCTGTGCATACATTTTTTAGCTTTAGAGTCCCGTAAAATTAGGTTTTGTGAAGAAAGAAGTAATGGACTAGCGCAGAGACGATCCAAAAGAGCCTCATCACAGGTTGGTAGCCTACTAGGATGAGGACACATCTAGTATTTCCAGAGGCATTACATCAATGTTGCTGTTACGAGACAAGTACCCCAGGTGCCCTCAGGCTTGCTGTGATTTTAATTAACTTGTCAATATAAATCCAATTTTGGGTACATACTTCTAATTCCTGCAGAGAAACCTCTTTTGCATGACTTTGTATTTACAGTTTGAAGTTGGAGAGGTCTGTGAGATTATTTTTCTGTTTTGCCAAACTAGGGTGTATTTAGAGAACAGATGAAGTACTTCTGAGACAATGTGTTCTGAAATACAACATTTACATCAAGACATGTTGAGATTGCTGCTGGTACTGTCAAATGGCTTCTGCATAAGTCCCATAGATGCAAAACAAAGATCGTTACAGAAAACTTACTCCTCCTGGAGATGTCATGCAGGCAGAAGAAATGGGGCATGGCTGTGATTCCCTGGGAAGGCTCCCATGCAAGGAGCTGGCTCTTTAGTACCTGACCAGTTAATGCAATTTCAAGCACAGAGGAATCTGACTGACTCACAGCTGGGAGTCAGGACAGGAGAATAACAAAAGCATTTTAAAGGCTCGGAATTCATAGGTGAAGGAAACACCAGCTGACACCAAGCATAAGCTCAATGTAGGAAACCTCAGTTAAGTTTCAGGTCTTTGGACTCTTCACTAAGTAGAGTCAACTCCAGAGAAGGAAGCCTCTAGCTGTAGAAAAGTTTGGGACCAGAGCAATTGGCTGAAGCTTAGTTCTGCTTTTAATCACAATTCTCCTTCCTTTGAGAATTTCACTTCAGAATCCTGCCACAGTCTGCTATTACCAGCTGTTTAGTAGAGCGGTCAATTAAAAACACAAGGTCACGAACCTCAAAAACAAACAGGAACCGCGTGTTTTCTCTGTGTAGTCAGAGATCACAGAATCACAGAAGCATATGGGATTGGAAGGTACCCCAGGAGATCATCTAGTCCAGCCCCTCTGCTAAAGCAGCTCCCTAGAGTAGGTTGTACAAGAAAGCGTCCAGGTGGGTTTTGAGTATCTCCAGGGAAGGAGACTACACAACCTCTCTGGTCAGCCTGTTCCAGTGCTCTGTCACCCCCCAAGTAAAGAAGTTCTTCCTCGTGTTTGTATGGAACTTCCTATGTTCTAGTCGGTGCTCATTACCCCTTGTCCTGTCACTGGGTACCACCAAAAAAAGCCTGGCTCCATCCACTTGACTCCCATCCATTAAATATTTATAAGCATTGATAAGATCCCCTCTCAGTCTTTTCCAATCTAGGCAAAAGTGAAGCCACATCTTGGTGCAAAACATTTTAGTACACTTAAGTCTTAATTACTATTCTTCTGAGCTTTTTCCTTAGCTATGCTTTGAAAACAAATACTGCATGAGAAAAAAAAGATCTAATTGGGGATTTTCTTGACCACCTTCCACCATCACCAACACGAGTGTACTGCTTTTTAGTGCTTTTTCCACTGAAGCACAGAAGTACAAACTCTTTTCTTATTTCCCTGATCTTACACATCCAACAGATATTTCACTCTTTCTACTCAGTTGAACCAAAGCACTCATTTTTCTGCAGGCAATTCTCCCTCATCACTTTCTACACACACTGAAATGCTCATTTACAGCAAGCCCTCAACAAACCCACCAGTCTGACTTGCCTGCTTGTCTTCTGCCCTTCATCAGACTTCCTTCACAGCTCTTGAACCTTGTCACTTCCTTGCTTGACCCCTTCTGCAGTGCACCTAGGCTATCAGCCAAGGGACAACGCCAGCTCTGTGAGCAGCTGGGCTGTCAGAAAGGTCCAGGTGGGACAAGGGGCACCCAAACAAGAGCAGCATGAGGAGAAATACGAGCTGGCTCCTCTCAGAGCTCCCACCTACCTTGCCTCTCATCAGCTGTTTTTCTCCCCTTTTCCCTCTGCTATACCTTCATCCCTTTAGACACCAGCCACATAAAAATCTTAGGCAAATGAGATATGTATTTTCCATCAAGCTGAGTGCCACAAATCCTAATAATATAAAATCAGAGACTGCTTTTTTAAGGCCTTGGGGTTTGTAATTTTTTGCAAAGCAATTTCACTCTCCAGGCAGAGTAAGAAAGCCAGCAGCAAGAATGCAGGCTGAAAATACAAGCCATTAAATATTAACATTAAATGTTAAAAATAAGCATGGGTTACTTCAAGTTACAGGAAGCCTTTTCTTCTTTCTGACCTAGTTATCCCAACTACTCTTGGATGATTTCAAAATTTCTTTCCTAACATGAAACAAGCCCTGATGCATTTCATCTTGGAGCTCACCACGCAGAATCAACAACTTAGGGCTCTCCTGGGCAGGGGCTGACCTTGGAGGCTCCCAGCCTCACCACTCACTCCGAGTTCCCCATATAAACAGTGCTTACTTCCAGCTGAGAGCTTAAAGGATCCACAGAAGACCTCCTCCAAACCCCAGGGCGGATTTTTAGTGCAGTCTGACGAGCCAGTGGTGTACTGGGAGGAGAGTGCTGCTGATGTCCGCCCTTCAGGAAGGATGTGCTCTGGGTCTGCTGAGGATCTCAGAGCTTTTAGGCCTTAGATTACACAGGTGAAGTTGTTTCTTGCTCTAGTTTTGTTTAGTTAATGGATGCATTAACAAGCTTGCGTTTTGGGATCACATGCGAACTAAGCGGAGCTGGCGTTTATAGGAGAGAGTCTGTAATGCATGTACAGCAAAGTCGACACGTTGGTGATGGCAGTGTTGAAACATCACTTTTTTTCTGGGTTGGAAGGCAAGAAATCTATTTTACTTTCAGAGGTCTGTTTGGATATCAAGCACTATTCAATATCAAGAGGGATTGTGAGATACGCTCTGTTCCTATGGCTCATTTCTTTAAGCATGATTAGCTGGAACTGCAGCATTAGAACATCTTGCAAAGTTTGTACAAATGAATTATATGAAATTCTGCTTCCCATTTCTGCCGCTTTGGTTGAGATTACTGTTAAAGCAATGATTATTTCAAAGAGGACATAATCTATTCGTATGTTCTTGGTCATTTTAAGAGATATATATGGACAGTTAGCATAAAACAGAGGTTGTACTGCACTGTGTGTATGCTGGTTTACATTTATTTTACTCATTTTAGATTACATCAGCCTACAGATATGATGGAGTTGATTGACCTATTCAGGAGCATCTCTTGCACGGCCTCTGACAAGAGAAGAGCATGCCAAGAGAATGATTGTGATGGCTCTGGTGTCTGACCTCCCATAGGATTACTAACACCAGGTCCTTCCCAAATGTCAAACTGATCAAATTAGTATTACCCTGGTAGGACGCATCACAGAAAATCATAGCTAGAGAGTGGAGCTGTCAGCTGATACTACTGAAAAGGGAAGTAAAAGAGTATATAAACATAAAGCAGAATATGAAGTGGCACAAAGACTACAGTTTTTTGTTCTCAAGTATTTTTAACTCAGAAAGAAACTGTATATGAAGTTACACCTTGAATTAGTGAGGTTAGTTGCAAGGCAGCCTGTGCATCCTTTTTCACTAGATTTGCGTTCTCCACAGAATTTTTGTTCCATTCTCCTTCAGAGTGCAAATAATTCCATGTAACAGGATACCATCATCTGAACATTCTCCATTAAAAAAATATAAGATGTACTTGAAGAAATGATATAAGCCTTAACTTTGTCCCCTTTGTGTGTTTGCTGTTATTGGTAAAACTGCTGGTATACTCAATGCACACAGTGAAATGCTGGGATATGTGGCACACACAGGCCGGGCACCGGAGATGTCAGGGAGAAGTCAGCATGATTTGCTTTTAGGTATCTAAAAACAAACCCAGTGACAGGAAGGAACCTCTGCATTGCTTTCTCATCCTCTCAAAGGAAAACATTAAATACATATACTAGTTTCTTAAATTATTTAAAGGAAATAAAATCACCTCTTCCCACTAAAAGCTTGACAGTAGAATACAATAGATGTGCTCAGGCAAGAGGAGCATGTGAATTCTGCAAACCATCACATACTGATAGATGTTTCTGGGCAAACAGCCACAAGAGGAAATAGGATTTTTCACAGATAGCATCTGCCAACAGGAGAACAGTAATCACGTGGCTCCTGATTAAATATAAATATAATGGACAAAATCCATTCTAATTGCTGTGCAGCTAGGAGCATTTTTACAAGTGTGATTTTAGGAGATTTAGCACAGCAGCAGGAAAAAATGAGTTCCCTTGGAAAAAGCAGTTTCCGTTCCCAGGACGTGATATACAAACGGTATAGTACCTGCTTCTGCTGCTGCAGTAACTCTGCAGTCTGCAGCTGTGGTCCGTGATCAGTGCTCTCCATGGTGGGACGCTGGGAGAAATCTGTCAGTGCAAACACAACATCCTCTTCCTCCTCCTCTCGCTCTGCATCATCCGCCTTCTGCTCAGACTGAATGCCAAATTCTGGGAGGGCCTCAAGATGCTCAATCTGAAATGCAAGAAAAGGGACACAGCAACACTCTTTTTGCCAGTTACCCAGGCGGACAGAAATCTGAAGGTCTAAGGGGAGGGTCCTGGGGCTCTATGGTGGCATATACGGACTTCTGTTCTGTAGGCTACAGGGACTGGTCTTTGCGGGATACCATATAACATGTTGCATGCAAGAACATGCAATGCAGGCCTGCAACACAGGAGAGTTACACAGCTGAAAAGACGGGTATACTGTAAGGCAGTATGATGGACATAATCTATCATGCATCAATGAAAAGCTATACAGGACACTGGTGGTATTGTACAATGAAAGTATGGAGATCAGGGAGTATCTCAATCTAGCACTTTATTCCCTCTACTGCATTAGCAAAGCTTTTGACACCAGAAATGACTGGAGATGGATAGATTGTAAATTAACCAGTCAAAATATCCAAATAATGAAAAAATGCAAGTTCTTTTGATATCAGAAGATGAGCTATTTTCCACACAAGCAAATTAGTATTGCTGAAATAAAGGAGAATGAAATTATTTCTAAATAGCTACTCAGCTCTTGTTTCTGACTCATTGTACCACAGCAAAAGAAGGTAAAGATGTTCACCCACTCTCTATCCAGAATACAAAACAGTGGAGCATACTCCTTACGCAGACTCCTACCAAACCTGAAAGGTTCCTTGCTCTCTCAAATATAGCAAAGACTGAAAGACACTTGGTATATAAATATCTGAAATACTGAAAAAAACTTCTCAGCTGTCTTAGCAAATTGTTTCAGAATTGCACGATCCTGCAGGATAAATCTACGATTTCCAGGAATTTTGATTAAAATGTCAGAATGGGTAAACACGTTCTTCTACTTATGTTTTCTTTAGGTAAGATTTCCAAAGCAAATGGTAATTCTGGACATGCAGCTTGACACAATTTAGCAGCATCTTTTCTCACAGTGCATGTTCTGGCAATCACATCCCTGCTAAGATGTGGCAGCTTAGGGATTCTAGGTTGTTATATGCTCCTGAAATTTCTTATCTTAATTTAGTTGCCACTTGGAAAATTACTTTGATGACTACTGGAGTACTGCTGCCGATGGCAACAGACGTGTGTATGGAGAAAAGGAACAAACAAGAATGATTCACTGTAAGTTCCCACAAGAAACTCTGTAATTCTCCTGCCAACATGAAAACAGAGCTTCCCTCCATCTGTATTGCTGAAGGCTTTGTAAACGACACACTGTGCACACAATGACAAAAACGACAGCATTCAACCCATCTAAACACATTTGACTCCATCAGCTCACTAATGTATTTTCGTTTCCAAAAATTATTCATGAGTCTTATCCTAGAGACTTAATCAAATCTTCATTTACGATGGGAGATTTTTTTACGGCCAGATGCTTGCACTAGTTAAGGGTATAGATTAAAAGATAGGTGATCTGTTACATAAAGACATAATGCAAAACATCCTTTAGCACAAGCAAACTTAAAAGAAAAAGCTTTGTGTTTTATTGGAATCCTCTTAAAATCTATGTTTACTTACAGCATTGGTGATGCCATATCATACTTAAACTGTACAGTTAAAGAAGGGACATCCAATGCAGTTTCATTGGGTTACCTCTAACACATCCTCCCCATCGTCCTCCATTCGCTTTCCTTGCCGCCAGTGTTTCAGCAGCCACTTCAGTTTGACGTACACGAGGAAGGTGTCCTGCTTGAAATGCCTGAGCTCTTGCTGCAGTAGACTCTTCTCCTGGCTCCAGGTCTTCTCTTCCAGTTTGTTCTGCAAAGTCAAGCTCTGCACTTCCAAATCTTTCCTCCTCAGGGTCTGCATATGCTCCTCCTCCAGCTTTAATGGAACAACAGACACCATGTCAATGTGCTGGTGTCCCGAGGGTTCTCCAGGACTTAAACTTTGTTGGCCGAGACAAATTGAAATCTCTAATTCACATCGGTAGTGAAGAACTACTGAGTTTGGCTCAACAAGTTCCTCAGCAGTCATAACTGTCATGCTGAGGAAATTAAGGGACAGTGGCTGATAAACTTAGCTTAGATAACCATATCCAAGTTACCCGCAGTGGAAGTGGACAGCTTGTTTACTCTTAAAGATGCTCTGCTGTTGCTTAAACATTTTACACCTGTTACATTTTCTTCCCTCTCTTGATTGTGTCCCTGCAGTATGTTCCCAGATGAGGCACCACTCTAAGTGCTGCACACATCACACCTGCTAAAATGTGTTTGCAGCTATTCCTAGGAGGTGGAACTGCAGTTGTCCTTCAGACAACCCGGAATATTATCCTCATCTCCTTGGCCACAGACTTATCCCTTCCTCTGTGACTACATCTCCTTCTCCTTCTAGAAGGGCAGTGCTCCGCAAGGACCCACATCCAGTATCTCAGGTACAACTACTGGTCTTTGTCCTTTACTTCTCATAGTTCGTACTTGGTGCCTGAACCTAGAACACAAACACTTCTGTGTTAAGGACACATGCAGAAACTGAAGAGACAGAAATAGACTGCAACTTGGCCTTCAACATGTCTCAGTACTAGAAGCACCAGATCATTTTAGCACACATCTGTTTCAACACAAGCTCACCTGAAACAATAATCTTTAAACGTGACTTCCCCCTCAACACATTAAAATCAAACCACAGCATGTCCTTGGCCCCGTAACCTTTGTACAAATTAGTTGTACAGGATCTTATATTCTACATGGATGAGGTGGTATTTTCCCCCTCAACCAAGCAGTAGTTCTGACTGATCACAAAAGGGCAGTCAGAAAAGGAGTACAGACCCACTGCTTACAGATGGCAGTTCTCACAACTTTCCATTTTGCGGAACAACAGCTTCTCTCTTACCTGACCAGCTCCATAGACAAAAACTATGAAAGCCACAGTAAACTAATGGCCATAATGATTTAAACTTTAGGAACATACTTTGCGATAAACAACATTCACACAAGAAAGAAGAATGCTTCAGAAATTCTTCTTCTGGAGCCTGTAGCACTTAGTATTGCTAATAAATATCTGCTTGGTTTTCATAGCAACATTCAGATGCTTCTGACACAGTACTGTTCCGGACTAGACTCTTTACTAATGACTCTCCTGCCCTTTAAATGATGTGCTCTGGCATAACACAAATTTTCAGCATCTATGCAACCATGCCTTAATACATCCATAACACTGATCTAGATTATTTGGAAGATTTGTAGAATAAAAAATTATGAATAAATAATTCTTTAACGAACTATAAAGCTTATAAAATATTCCTGATTATTCACAGTAGTTACTAACTCGGTTTTAAAATGTATCTAAAAAGTAGTCTGAAAGAAAATCAGATATAATGGCCCAAAAAACATACACACAACTCCTGATAATACTCATAGTGACTATACACTGCTACCACACATCCATTTGATGTAATTAAATATTGCAAAAAAAGCAAGAGTAAAAAGTGAGGTTCTTTTATATTTAAATTCTAGAGGAACAAATGAACAGATTTAGTGTTGATGTAAGTTCTTCCACCAAATGAAGCTATGGTTAAATACAGCAAAGATCTATGAGTCATTTCCACCAGAAGTCCTGGAAGATGATAATAAAGGAACAACATCAACAGGATGGCCATAATCTGGAAAAAATGAATAATCCAGAAGATGCTTTTATCATTCTATTTCTACTGGCTGCAAGCATGAATAGTTAGCTTTGATTTACACTGGGTTTTTAATTGTTTTTACAAGCTGTTGTGATCTAAATCCCTGCAGTCACAAAGTCTTGCAGAAAGCCCTGGTGGAGGTAGCTTCATAGAGTTTTGTGCTTTTTCAATGGATAGTTATTGCAAAAGAAAAGAACTTTGAGGCAGGCATAGCTTCCAAAAAGCACTCACGGCCAAGGCAACTAGGAAGGAAATCAATGTACTGGTTGCCTTCAAAAGCCTCCATGAGAAAGCTTCTATTGAGATCAACCGAAAATTAAAGCTACTTATGAAAAATGACAGATACCACTTGGGCACAATAAGGTTACCTGGCACAGGGATAAACACTTTACACAATGCAGCAATCGTGCTGAATTTAGTCTATGAGTAAACTTAAAAAGAAAACTTCAGTTAAGAGCCAAACAGCCTGCAAAAATGAATAACAGAATTTTTTCTTTAGGAGATAGAGATCACAAAATGATTAGCTTGTACGTCCCAGCCTTCAAAAAAGCAGGGGAACCCATGTAACAAAATACGATTTATTCACCAATTACAAATAAGAGGTTGGAAACATGAAGTACTGAGGAATTCAGAAGATCCTGTTTTGTGTCTTAGTTACTAAAGTACGAACACTCCTCCAGCTTCAGAGAAGAGCTGGGTTTTCTCTGGGCTAGGAGGGATCTGAATAAAGCGAAGAACACGACATACCCCCAGAGGTCAAACATACCCCTCCTGTCCTCATGGAGAGCTGTCAGGGCTGATACAACCTCCTATGCACTGTTTCACATCCCCGTCTCAGCTTCCCCTTGCACGCCACTGTTGAGGAGGCCATCTGCCAGGGAACCCCCCCCACATCTCCATTTTGGCCAGTGCCATGGCCTCTTTCTAATGTGGTCTACACATAGGCGAGGACAGAACTCTCCAACAACCAGAGAAGCCAGATTCAAAGCAAGAAAACAGGTCTGTGTTTGCATTTCCCCGGACTCTCCCAGCAAGGCCCCACCAGGACAGCGGCTCCCTGACAAGCACGGCCCATGCCACACGTCGTGGCCACGCATCTCCCAGCAGCTGGGTTTCGTGTTTACCTGAATGATCTTTTCCGTAAACTTTTCTTGCTCCTCCCGGTGAAGTCTTGTCTCCTGCTCAAGCTGAGCCTGAAGCTCCTGTATCGATACACTCTGTACAGGTAAAACATGGGAACCCCTCAGCTGATCAGCAGGACAAAGGGATAGGTTAAGCGGAAAGCGGGTCTCAGTGGTGGAAAAAAAGGGAAAAAGAGAAGAACCGCAGGACAGACAACTGCACAACTCATGGTTATCAGTAGTTAAAACAAAAGCACAGTGTGCAAGTAAAGAGCAATGCCCTAAATGTGCGTGGGGATTTCCTGCGTGGCTTCTTCTGAAAGCTAAAGCTGCGATGCTGGTGCTGCCTGTTGCATTTCTCCCTTCAGGCCTCAGCTCCAGGGCTGCACAAGTAGGTGAGACAGCTTGCTGTGAATGCAGCCTGCCAGATCAGCTCCTATTTACAGGATTCCAAATTTGGTGGCATATTTTTCTATGAAATTCAGAGCTATCGCATTTTAACGTCTCTGCAGAAGATGTATCTAATGTGCATATTTTGCATCTTATTATCTATTCATTTGCAGTACTTCTGATTAGACAGTTAATGGGATAGCATTTATTAAACCAATTGAGCATATAAACTCCCTTTCTTCAGACACAGAACAGCTCTCTTCACAAGTCAGAGAATTATAGAATATCCCAAGTAGGAAGGGACCCATAAGGTCCCTCCTGGCTCCACACAGGGGTCAGCTTCACTCTGCAGTTTCTACTCAAAATAATTGCTCCACAAATGTCACGGTGATAAGTCAGGTGAGCTGAGATCTGACTGTTATGCTTAAGTATCTCCTCTTTTAGGTCAAACACTGTTTTCATCTCAATAATTTCAATTTTACTTTGAATATAAATCTGCCATCCCATCCACTTTGTTCCTGATAATTACTTAATTCAAAAATAGAAAAACAGAACTTGTTATTTATGCTGCACTAATTAATCCTGTGGCAGTTATATTCCTGATCAGCACTTTCTATGTCCTCCATTTTGTCTCTCTTGCCTTGGAGATAAACCTGCATCAGCGTGGTACTCAGCCAGGCTCTGCCCTCTGTGCACACACCTGCAGTATCTCCACAGAAAAAACTGGCACCAAATGCCTGCTTCCCAGAGTAAAGACACATTCAAAGAAGGGATACCCTCAGGCTTTGAAGCATATTATAAAATTCTCTGCTGGCCAGTGTCCAGCAGGCTCCAGTCTCAGCAGCTGCAAGTCCTTAACGCCGGCCATGGGAGGGCTCTTGGGGCTGCATTGCCAACCTCCCTCCAGCATCAGCCCCACGTCCTTCTCCTTTCCCTTCAGGAGAGCAAATCCAGTCACTGCTGCTGGGGCCGTAGCAGTCATGCCGGGGCCGTTTTGGTTACTCAAAAAGTATTTGTCCCCAGAACAGATGCTCGTCTCTTCCTCTAGGGAAGAAGGAGATAAGGCAGATGGGAGTACCCCGTAAGCCACTTGTAGGACTGTACTCTGTTGAGCAACAAAAGTCACCTGCATCTACTTTCTGAGCCCTCTAAGTTCCTTCTCCACTTGATAACCTCACTGACTTGTGAGCGTCTGTGCTGTACCTGAAGAAGCAACACTTCCAGCACGCTGAAAGGCATGGTGACCGAGAGCAAGCTACCACGTTAACTGTCTCATCCATTTTGCTTTAGGCATTAACGTGTCTGCAGGCATTTTTTATTGCACAAGGCCAAAATCTGGTCTCACAAATAATTTGGAAAGAACTGCTTGCAATGGAATTTGTCAGCTTTGTGCAATCATTTTAAAGCATGTCATAATTATGCTCAGGTGTATCAGATTAGTTTTCTCATCCAACAAAGGAAAAATTACTTAAATTTGTTATTTCTGCATTCTTCTTTACTTATCAGGCTTCTTTAGGAATGTGGTAAACAAGAACCAATGTAGCTAGTTAATTTAGGTGTAATTTTAAAAATGTGTGTTTGTGTTCCTTCTTTCTGTGAATTCATAATTACTCAGAATTATGCCAAGTCTGTCTGGCAAAAACAGTTACAACATGGCAACTATCTCCTGTAGGCAACAATAACGTAAAAAAATCTTACGGTACGCCTCAAGAAATGGAAACAGCACAATTCTTGTAAAAATTCATATGTTGCTAATTTAAAATATACAGGAAATAAAACTGATCTGTGTGTTCTGTGCTCTCTCTACAGTCATAGAACTACATATTTTGACAGCTAGAAATCTCATTCGTCTTTGGACTCCTGAAACTGGAAGCTGAATCAGAGCAGCAAGAGCTTTTACCGGGAAGGTAAGGTTTGAATTTTTCACTATTCTCTTCACATTTGTATCTTCCAATGAACAATGATTTGCTACAAGATCATATCTTCCAATTAAGACTAATGCTAATTGGGATTACACAGTTACATATACACTGAGAACACCTTATGTCTGCAAAGTTAGGACATGAAAATGACAAACTCGTGCAATTTTTTAAAAAACATGCAGCCCATGCAAAGCCAAGTTCCAGGAAACTTGGGCACTGGGATAATGTGACAGCTTCTGGAACTGCTAGGAAGAGATTAAATGCATCATAAAGGCAGATAAACTATTACAAGCACACTTAACAGTGCAAATCCTTTTACAATTGCTTTGCCTGTTTAAGGATGATATATTTTTATAAGTGGCAAATGTGTTGAAAAGCAGTTAATGCAAGAATGCAGAGTTGCACAACTTTTTCCTTCCAGCACAACCTGAGGGTTTTTCATAGTCTATCATTTCATATAATGTAAAGTCTATTAGGAGCAGTGGGATTAGTACTGCTCAAATCAAGGGAGATAAGGCTGCTTAAGGGCCTAATAGATTGCTGCTAAATGTCTGGATCATAAATGAAGAATATCTAAAAATGTATTAAGTGATATCTGTACACGCAGCTCAGGCACCTGACAGTGCCTACGTGCTCCTATGTGGAAACCAAGACCCTGCCATACAATCAGCAGGGTGCAGCCTATTGCACAACCATGGTTTTGTTGTGTTTTGGGAAACAATACTGCTACAAAATCAACACAGAAGTTGATATCCTGCTAACTTCCATACTTTCTCTCCTTTTTTTCTCAGTAATGGGTGTGCTAGGGGAGGAACAGAAAACACCCCAAATGTGATGGCCACCACACAACATACCCACACCACAGTAACAGACACAAACTCACTACAAGAAGACACAGAAACACACTACAATGGGAACTACAAGCTAGTGCTACTCCATCACAGCATCACAGAAACAGCTGCACCTCATCTGCAGCTCCACAACAACCAAAAGTTTCCAATGAAACCCAATTATCACATTTCCAGGCCTACTTCCACCTTTGTTAACCAGGACACATGGTACTAAAAGAATTTCTGCTGAGCCATCTTGTCTCACCTGTTATCACTCCAGAACAAGCTAATCCACGCCGGTGTCCTTACCTCAAGAGGACAGTCAGAGAAAAGTGATCCACAGTTTGGGGACTGTTGTTGGGACAGGGACTTCACCACAGCTTGCTCCACCAACATCTTTCTGCCCCTCTTGGCATGTTGAAGGTTTTCAAGTTACTTTCTGGCTCATACAAGCCCACATTTCTGTGATGACTGGTTTACTGTGATTGCCCTGTACCACGAGGTATGGCTGGGTTTTACTTGTCTGTTTTCTCTACTTTTACTGTGACTAATTCAAACCTCAATTTACCTCGAAACCAAATTGATTTAAATGCAACAACTGTGAACATCAGATTCCATAGAATCATTCTTTGCAGCCTTTTTTCAAGATGGATGGAACAAAATAAAGCCTGAGGAGGCAGGGCAGAAAGATGCTTTCCAGCATTTGTGTGCAATTGCAAGGAAGCCAAAAGAACATTTTATGCTGCTCACCTGCTGCAATTTTATAATGTTGTAGACTGCACAGTCTAAAAACTACTACTTTCTTACATTTCACAGCTGATCATTGCTTGCATATACTAAAGAAGATTTGATAGGAATTTCCAGTGCCTTTTGTATTACTTTTCACATGCAATACACATCTAACTGAATCCTCAGAGGCTGCTTCTGAAGACATACTCTTCTCTCCCGTCAAAAAAATACATGAGGTATATTCCATTCACTAGGGCACAACAGGCAGTTTTGCGATTATCTGCCTGTGCTTTACGAAGAGTCTCTGATTTTATGAAAACACAGAACACTTTGCTCCAAGTCTTTGAAAATCATTGTATGTATAGCACACAAAGTCTCACCGAGTCTTCAGTTAGGTCTGGGATATCCAGATTTACATCATAAAGGGTCTTTTAAGTCATTATATGGTCAACCTTTAGGGAATATTGCATAGGAAGAAAGAACACAATTCATCAAAGTAAATTATTCTCGCTGCCCCTAATCTTGGTGGGAAGGAATACTGTCAGCACCAGCTTGTCTTTCTTCTTCCCACAACTTTGAATTGGAGGAATAGTGGATGCTAAGATATGCAACTTTCTATGTGGAGCTCATTTTCTTTTTCTTATACATAATATATCACAATATATCACAAAATTTCTATCACAATATAGAAAACATTCACTGTTTCCTTTCTGGGAAAACAAAATCTTAAATCAGGTCAATCGAAAAGCATGTGCAAATTTTCAGAGCACAGCTGGGAGCTGCTGCGAAACCTGTCCTGCTGAAAAGCTCTCAAGGGGAATTATGAAAGTTGCACCAAAGGAGTAGAGACTCCAAAATGAGCTAAAAATAGAATATTCAAGATACAGATCAAAATTCTCACATGTCCAAAATGGATCCATATTGAAGATTTGATTCAAAGCAGGTAGTAAAGTGACTTACCTAACCTGAACATCACTGTATCTGATTGGTTCACACTTAACCCAGAAATAAATTTATAGTAATACAGCTGCTTCATATTTCTCATGGGCACAGTAAGTAAGTAAATGGATACACACATTAAGAATGGCCCAGAAGAAAGTATTGCTCAGTGTGAATAAATCTTATCTACTATTAGATCCTATGTAAAACTTGCTTCTGAAGACATGCTCCCATCTTTCCTGCCATACCTGCAGAAAATTTTAATTATCTGGTGACAAACTGTACCTTTTAAGTTAACTCAAATCAGTGATTCTTTTTCCATAAAATGTGAGGAGCTGAAATTCTGTGGCATTTTTGTACAGAGAAACAAATTTGTGACTTTCTAAAAGCTGTATATGAAAACAATCACAGTATCCAAATCCGAAATGCAAAGATGAGTACTTTTGCCTTTGGTGATACAAACTCAGGTAAGGGTAGCAATGATACCCTGTCACTGAACAATCAATCTGCTAGGAAATACGGCACAATTTTGGAACACCTGGTATCAAATACTTCAATAAAATGTATCTGGTCCTTTGAAAGAGTGATTTTTTTCTTCTCCAGAATGTCTTATTATCTCTGAGTAAACATGAGGAGTCTGCAGCCTGCTTTAAGGAAGCTGCATTTTGTTTATGGCTACTGCACTGGTTGAAAGGGTAAAATTTACCAGATGAGAAATTATTTGCTGTATTTTACACTGGTTTCTATTTGTTGCCATAGCAATAGTTTGATTTGTGCCAGGCATTTGCTCCACAAAGCATTGTGTTACCTTATTTAGTTCCTCCACGCCTTTCTGTTATGGCGATTCTCGCCTGATCACTCGCTTTTCTGTGGATGGTGAAGAAAGGCTTCCCCCTCCCACCATAACTCAGCTCTGCTAAAATCATGAATAATGGATTGAACATCCACCCCAATGGGCTCCAGCCTCCTGCAACTGCAGCTGAACAGCTTGTTTCAGCAAGAAAACAAAGCTCTGCTCTTGAGGCAATTTCAAGACATAATTTCCCCTGGACTGTGACTCTAACCCACCTCTTCAATATGCAAATACATGCAAATAATACTGTTGCACTAACAACTGCAGTGCAAAGACCAAACAAAGGCAGATGTTTACAGTTAGGCTGTAGGGTAGTTTCAAGCAGAAGTCAGCTTGCATTTATTGTATTTAATCAAACAATTAGGCTCCCACGATGCTCATTTTTAAAAACAGGGAAATTAGCTAAATGGAAGCTGCTCAGCATTGCTTGGGACATTTTCAATTTAAAATTCAGTTTGGGAAAGAAGATTTTGCTTGCTTATAAGGAAGTCATTTGCCTAACTGAAATGAAATGTGTTCTCTTCATGCTGAAAGTCCATACAGAGTACGAAGATAATCAATATGACCCACTGGACAATGCAAATATTTTCATTTTATAAGTTAAAGCAGATAGCAGCCTATCTGTGGGGATGGAAAGGTTCAAGTCTCCATCTGAAACTTCTGTGGTAATAAAAATGAAGACCTTTGGTCTTTGAAAAATATTTTTTTCCTTTTATCTGGCATAAAAGCATAGCATTTTTTTGCTAATGCAGTGTACGAAATTAAAAGAGAAAAGAATTAGACTGATAACATATAAAATTATTTGGAGGAATCTTCTGCTTCACTTAGCCTAAACTACTGCAGATTATAAGATTTGTACTGGCTGTCCACCCACTGAAAAGCTTCAGTATAAAGGAGTGCAATATTCTGTTGTTGAAGGAAACATGACTGAAACAGGCACATTAGATTTAAACATCTTCTCCGTTATAGACATTCAAACTCCATCTTTGCTCACCTTCTGAGCACATCCAGACCTCAGCTGGATATTCTCTACCTCTGATTAAACTTTACTGTCTTGTTCCTTGTCAGGCTGTGGTCAGATCTACCCAACCTGTGTTTAAACACAGTTTTCTGTACACAGTTTACATATCATCTCTTCTTGGGAAAGTAAAAAAAAGAGACTGTGCCCAATTTACCCAAATCCCTAATCTCAGCAGAGGACTCACATCTGACAATACAATAATGTGTCTGATCTAAGGCAAGAGGGAATTGATAAAGATGACAGAACTTAAACAGGAATATTGTAAACATTTGCTTTGGTCATTTTGTGACTGCAGGATCTCTCTTCCTCATCTTCCCATTTTACAGCTGAGGAAGAAAGACTTCACCTTTCAGCCAGAAACTTATGGCGTCCTGGATTTATCAGATATCCTCTTGAGGCTTATCATCATTAATAAATGTGAGAAGTTGGAAGAGAAGCTGCTAAACAAATAAATTATTCTAATACTACCAAAACTCTACACTGTCAGGGTAGTTTAGAACACACAAAACAAAACCAGCAAAGAATTACCTGCGTTGAGACGAAGAGCCACTCTCCCTTTGGTATTCTGAACAGCATTTTGCTGTTTGGCTACCAGCCGCCCTGACATTCCCTCTTCCTACCCCGGCTTTCTAGTGCTTTATCACTTAACGACAAACACAGCTGTCCCAGCCAGCATTCTCCTTTTTCCAGAATCAGGGCTTTCTGACTTTCTAAGGTATCTGTGCATATGTCTTTAGAATTAAAAACATACTAAAACTCCTCCATCGCTAGCAGCTACTCAAACCAACACAGTTTCAAGGTGGATTTGGCTTGCCAGTAGCTAGTAGAAAGTTTTCCAGTGCTCCGAGCTTGCCTTTATGAAGATAGACTGGAAATTATATTTTTCAAGATGAGTAGCAGTGTCTGGACAATCTATGTTCATGGGAAGCCAGCTAAAGAGATGCTTACTGAGGCTGATATGGCCTCTGTATGGATGGAGATTTAAATAAAAACTGATCAATGTTTTTGATGAATGGAAAAGCATTCAACAACCAAAACAATGGAGAATACTGCTTTAAATAAGCTTTTTTTTTTTTTNCTCCCTGTTGAGAATTACCATGCACACTAGCACCAAACCCTCCCAAAATGCAAAGTGGTGGCTATCTGTAGACTTTGCAGATTGAAAAGATCCAACAAGGTGAAACCTGGAGTCACAGAAGCACGATTTGACATCAGGGATTAAAATCTCTACCAGAGATTTTTCGTTACTGGACTTAATTGCACTGGATCCCTGTGCCGTATTTTCCCACTTAGCAAAACTACAGGGAGCAGGTCAAAGAGGCCACAGTCAGGACCAATTTGCTTCTCTGAAACTGCATGGGGTAGAAAAGAAGTCACCCAAAATTTCACAACATGAGTGCTGTGTCTTGTCCAATTTACTCTCCCAACCCCTGGCTTCTATTCCTTATATCGTGGCTAAGGCAGCAGGAGGCAGTGAGCAAGGGGGCTGCTTTGCTGACCTCTAGACTGAAACAGCCCTTGTCTCCTGGCCTGTAGAGTTTAATGTCTCCATCAGCTCTGCGGTGCGGGTCGGTGGTGGCTCGCTGGTGGTGAATCTCTCGCTCCTCTCCACGATCTTGTTTGAGCTGCCACTCCTTCTGATCCCTCAGTTTGGACTGTTAGGTGCATGGGCGGTTTGTAACAAAAGAACAAAAGGACAGGAGGGAATAAAGAAAACAAAAATGGGTAAGGTAGACGACTGAAAAACTACAAGACAAAGAAAAGCGTGAACAGAAAAACCAACTTAAATACAGTAGCATAAGAAAGTGAAGAGAACAAAACCAAAATGAGGATGAGCAAAATGATGGGCTGAAACATCTGAAAAGCAAAAAAGAGAAAGAGAGGAAAAAAGAATGCAAACACTGGTTATGAGGCGCATGCAATGAGGATGCATGAGTCAAACCAACAGCAAGCATACAAGTCATGAAGGATA
The DNA here is from genome assembly GCA_013396635.1 of Penelope pileata. NCBI lineage: Eukaryota > Metazoa > Chordata > Aves > Galliformes > Cracidae > Penelope > Penelope pileata. The sequence goes on from WBMW01002959.1 coordinate 1,035,021, forward strand.
CGGGATACAAGGCTCTTCCTTCCTTACTTGTGCTGTGCAGAAAAGCCATATCCAGTGTGGCAGCTGTGGCAGTTTAGACATGCGCCCATGGGCAAGGCTTTAGGCAAGGCAGTCCTTCGCTGGCTACAGTGCTTCTCACCCGCTGCTCGGTTAGGGGAGTGAGCTGTAAGCAGGCTTTTCAAAACATATCACTTAGAAAACGGTGGTTGGGTTGGGTTCTTTTGGCAAGGCTTTTGAGAACACGCCTGACCCTTTTACCAGAGAGTATAAGACCTCCACACATTTCTTAGCAAGACTGCTAAATTACTTTCATTAGGACTTCTTTTTAAATTAATCTCCTCTTTCATGGGGAAACACTGCTTTTACAGACAAAAAGAACACAGATCTCCATAGTACCATTGGATTAGCCTTTTTCTGCCATGAGGAACCGCCTCTAAATAAAGGAGTTGTGCAAACAAACAAAAGAAAAACCTATAAAGTGTCCATTTAACATTATACGTTTCAATACATTGCAGGTCTAAAATCATAACGAAGCAGCTGTGAGGAAAATCAGCTTTAGGGTAGCAATGCCAGCAAGAAAGAGAAACGATAAACAGAAAGAAGACAAACAAGGGGTTGGCCTACCTGGAAGTCTGTGATTAACTCCTTCCCCAGGTTACCAATGGGAGAGTCTCGCGACATGGATGTCATTGTGGATAGGAAACTGGAAGACTCTGTGAGATGGGGAAGAGGTGAGAGGTCCTCCATCTGCTCCTTAAGGCCCTCCCCAATGTGATCAACCTTCTCCAGGAAGGTCTGTAGCTCTCTCCGGAAAGCTTTCATCCTGGCATTGATGGTGTCCAGAAGCTCTGGTTCATGCTTTTCTTCTCCCTTTCCCTCATCACTTTTGAAATCCTGCTCAGTGGATATGCTGCTGGTTATATGCACTTTTGCGTCATAAATCAAGCTGTCCGTATCGGTGATAAGGCGATCTACGGTCCTTTCAAGACGCTCAGCCTCGCGTTTGATATTAATTAAAGACTCAGTGTCCTCTTTCACTTGCATGAGGTCAGTGGAGCACAGGTCACTGACTTCTGATGGCTTCCCACTCCCAAAACCTGATGTCTTCTCATAAACCTCCTCAGAGTCGCTCTCGCCCCCGATCGGCCCCTCTCTCTTTGGCTGGGTTGGGCGACCTTCTTCGCTGTCACTCTCCTTCTTCCCAGCATCGCTGTCGGCATCGCTGTCCCTGGGGCTGGAAGTGCGCAGGCCCAGGTGAGAGGCCAGGTCGTACCGCTGCACGTTGGACATCAGGACCCTGTTCTCGTACTGCAGCTTCATCACTTTCCCGCTCAGCTCATTGATCTGCAGCCTGGCTGACTTCAGCTCCTCCTGCAGTGGTGCACCACACTTGGAGGCCGCATCCTCCAGCCAGCCCGGCTCCTGGCCCGGCTCAAACTTGAATTTGTTCAGCTCGTTGGTTAGCTGTTTGTTGTGATCCTCGATTTCGGAGATTGACCGCCTCAGCAGTTCTGCTTCCTCTTCCACAAACTGCAGGTGCCGGCGCAGCTCTGTGGCTGACTCCACAGAGTCACCGTAGGGTGAGGTAGGAATGCTTGAAATGTGGTCCCTGCTGAGACACTCTTTCTCATACTGGCACCTCATATCCTCCATCTCAGCTTTAATCCCCCTGTTCTCCACCTCCAGTTCCACTATTTTCCTGCCCAGTATGTTGGCCTCCTCCTCCACCAGCTTCAGTCGAAGCTTCAGCTCAGCCTCCCTGGTACTGGGCGGGCCCCCAGCTTCCCCCGTAGGCAGGGGACTGTCCACGTCTCCATAGATGGACTTGTATTTCTGGAGCTCCTGCTCCAGCTCGTCCTTCTCCCTCCCCAGCTTGGCCATCTTCTTACGCATTAGCGTGGCCTCCTCTTTGGCGAACTGAAGCTGACACTTCAAATCAGCACTGTCCTCCTGCCAAGAACAAGCCCCCCACCAAAATGATGTTAGAAGAGAAGCACAAGCAGTTGTTTGCTTTGCAAAATCTTTCCCTTCCCACCCTCTGAGCCATGTCTGTTACACAGACAAACAATATGGAGACAGAGCCACACAAACCACACAGCTGACACGTTTCATGGCTTGGTCCTGGTTAAACTGGCCAAGCAGCTTGACCAAAGTTAAAGAGAGAAAAAAGATCAGTGTGCCAGTGCAAGTGTTCAGTGATGCAGGAGTGCCGGTGCAAGGGTGCTCAGTGGTGCTCAGTGTTTAGCTTTTCTCAAATACTGAGCAAATTTTGTGGAAAATGAGAACGACTACATTGAAAAGGTGCCGTGATTTGCTGGCATTTTCTGTTCCATTTATTTTTCATGACACATTTTCTCACTCTTAGTATTGTGAAATAAAGGCTATTCAAACAAATTTCCTTGTCATAATCCCAAATCTTGGGCTTCTTCAGCTATGAAGCACAAAAACATGTGCTAAGCAGCACAGTTGCCCTGCAAAGTCAAGAAGCATACGCTAGGTACTGTACTGGATCTCCCAACACTGAAATAGCTGGAGTACTTAGCTCCCTTTCAGGACGGGAAGCACTACCGTTGTCACTGCTGCTGTTATTATTAGGACGAAACGGCATATGATCACTTTTTCTGCTACAGACAACTGTTCACATGGAAGATCAGTGAAAACAAGAAAAAAAGAATGAAAAATTCATTAAACCACAGTTACATCCAAATCCATCCCATGTGAAAACCTGCCTCTTTCTGGAAGGACCAGGGTATTAAATGAGAGTTTGATTTGTTTTTGGAGTTGGGCAATTTGAAGTCCTGCATCTCACTCAGACAATAACTCCAGTGCGCATTGTGCTGAAATAAGAGATGAGTTTAAGTAAATTCTAAGCTGATGAACAATTTCTTTGCATGAATCACTTTCATGAATTGTCATGGAGATACAGGCACTTGGCCTGGCAAGAGACACATTTATCAGCATTAGCAGCATAATGGAAGGCAGGCTTTGAAAGATGATCTCTTGAGACAGCAGATCTCATCATTGTTGTTAGGCCATGTGGACATATGTGCAATTATCTATGGAAACTTCTTTCCAGTCTCTGTAGCACTGTTGTCTTACACAATCACCATTTTGTTACAAGCCCTAATAATGGCAGGCAAATCCAGAAGATAACATGACTGATGTTAATTGTTCACCCAGATCAGCCTATTAAAAAAAAATAAATTACAAAACTAATTATGGCTCAGCAATCTGAGGAAATGATTTAATTTCTTAAGTACACAATCCTTGCGCATTGGTAATGGTGCCTTTTATGTTACCTAGATTAACTTCTCCTCATCCTATTTAAACATATACTAATTATAAATCATGTCTTAATTCAGTTGTTAATACTTGAACAGACACAGAAGTAATTGATTGTGTTTTTCTGAATTCATCCGCTGTCCTACTGTGATTTTGCTTCATTTAGGATGTGATTTTAAAATACAAAATGGTAAAAATATATATATATATGATAATAATAGGGCTAAACAGTAGTCAAAGTTTCTATTAATATGTGGTTTTCAGAGATAAGCAGGAGTCAAAAGAAAACTGTGATCAGATGAGTCTGGTCATCAGGTTTCTGGCACCAGTAATGCCAGTTTTGTATGAATACAAGCAAGACGCATACAACGGACTACAAGCAGAGTCCAGGAGATGGGCTTTTCTTCTGTTCTTTCTTCTTCTCACATACACACACCTCCTTGTCACGCTACAATGACATACGTGTGCAAACTGCTTTTCTCTTTATAACTCTAAATTGTAGAGTAGATGTTTTTTTTTTTTTAAGAGCTGAAACAAACAAGATCTTTTTCATTAAACAAACACAAGCCTCATACTAAACAACAGAGCCGAGGGATGCTAATCTCGCCCACTAAATATGGATCCCATCTGGAAAAGTGAGAAAGGTCCAGATCTTCCCCACTTCTCTGCCAGGGAACACAACTACGGAAAATCCCATTCCCCAGACAGCTTTTTTTCCAGAGGAAAAGAAAGGTCAGGAGAGATTTATCAGCAAGATCTAAACATGCCAGAAGGGTAGGACCCCAACCTTCATGCAACTGTCCCTCTGAAACTTTGTGTACAGAAATATCAGTGATTTCTTGATCAGTTGAAACCAAGTAGAAACAGCAAGAGGGCAAGACACCCACATAGGCAGAATTTTGAGATATAAGGCAAACTAAGGTGAGGCCAAGTCACAGAAATTATGAATAGTTTGTTACTAGTTAAATCACAAATGCGACAAAAGCCAAAAGTAAAAAATTATAAAAAGAAGAATACAGTCTTTCTATCATTCTGGAGGTGCTCAATTCCCAAGGGGTGAAAGCTGGGCTATGGCACAGCCTGACTGTACTTCTGTATTTCACATCCAGCACATGGGCACTTCCCAAAAAAGGTGTATGTAGGGCAGACTGTTTTGGAAAATGACGGTGCAAAAATGTAGAGTCATTAACGGTGCTCATCACTGACTTTAAGGATCATTAAGGATAAATGGGAATTAATGATTACTGATTGTGCGTATTTGCATGCCATAGCACCACAGCTCTGTATAGCACTACAGAGGGATGTTAATGAAGAAAAAAAGGCAAAAGGATCCCTCCCTGAAGAGTCTGCAGTCTAATTTAGGCAAATGGAGAGTGTGGAGATAAAGAAATGAAACTTAAATGAAAGAAATGAACTTAAATTCATTATGCAATGGAAATGATGTGATGAGAATGAGGAGCTGATCAGAAACTCCCAGATATGATATTTCTTTTCTGGCAAGAAGACACAAAGATAGATAGAGACCAACACCATCTCCTCTACCACCACCGGCTCATGGGAGCTGCCAGGCAGAAGATGGGGAAGCGTGTCAGGGTTGCGAGTCCGACAGCAGGGCAGTACGACCAGCACCCAAGCATCGGGTGAGCACCAGACTCCTACCTTGCGCTGGAGAACCACTTTTCTCTGTGTTTTGCCTGGTGCCTGGTACTTCCCAAGAAGCTCCACTTTGCAATTCTGCTGAATAAAAACTTTTTTCTTCAGTACTGCTAGAGGCGGGTAAGCATGACTAACAGCTCTGCTTTTACATGACTTCCAGACAATCAGTTTAACACACATTAAAGCTGTTCCCTGCAGTGAATGTGACATTGCCACTCATTTTGATGACGAGCTCCCAGTAAGCTGAAACACCGGATTTGCTCTATGTTATACGTATCTGTGAGTATGAAGGTGCACAGATTTTCAGAATCCAAGTCTGTGGCTGCTTTTCAGTCACCAAATATGTCATAGGGATAAAGAAAAAGACAAAAACGTTCACCCTGTGGGCTTGAGTAAGCCAAGCTGTTTAGCAAAGCTTCCAAAACTGTTTAGCATTCAGCCTAAAATACCTCAGTTTAAGTATGTGAAACTATTTCAGCCATTTAGGGTGGCTGCCCCTGAAAAGCAGTGCTTTGAACCTGTCTGCACTTACTCCTTTGAGCCATGCCCCAGGAGCCAATGGCTGTTGGACCAGGTTGGGCACTTGGCATGGTAATGCTCTAGAGCTGGGAGATGGCCAGGACATGCCCCAGTAGGATGGCACATGTCAGTACTTAAGATTCTTCCTCCATCCTTCCCACCCTAAACAACTGCTGAAAAATAAAATACATGGCCACCTTGCACAGTGCTGTCACAATGGTTTTCATTTTCAAACACAAACCCTTTGCTTGCATGATGTATACACGTGTGCATACAGTGTTGTTTTTTACCCTGGGTGGTTTCTGGGATCATGTTCTCATGTTGTGAGTGGTGCAGAGCTGACTCAGGGTTACTCCGTTAATTTTGTGAAGCCCTTTGTAAGGCTTTCCAAGGTGAACTACAGCTGCTCCTGTGCTCCAGTGCCTGAATTTGGGCAGTGGAATCAAGCACATCAATCCATTCTCTCTGCCCTTTTCTGCATTTCAGGAATGAGAGAAGGAAGGAAGAAAGGGCAGTGCCTCCCACAAACCCCAATTCACTCAACCATGCCTTCATTTGCAATTTCCACATGTGTGTACATATACATCTTGTACACATCTTACAGACTTGCAGGAAAACAATTTTCCTCTGACCTCACTGATGACTTAACTCCCTGTAACAGGAGATGCAGGAAGAAAGCCCGGTGCCCCATTCTGAGGTCTGATTCACCCATACTTGTACTTGCTCCCCAGGGACGCTCGCTCTGCTCTGCCCCACGAGCAGAGGCTGCAGCCTCCAGACTGCCCACCCCACCCCTTCAGTTGCACATGGAGCTCATTTCAAGTGCAGCGTGTTCTCATTTATTACAGCTATTATTACAAATCAATGGGATTTTAAGGCTCCATCAACTCTGAGAAAAGCCACACGTCTCGGTTGCGTGCACTGAGCCTGCCAAAGGGGTAGCAGGGGAGGCTCAACCTTTCTCTAGTGAAGATAATGATGCCACTCTTGGCTCCCTCCGCAGTGAGGGGAAATGCTATCCTCATCTCTCTGTCTATAAACAGTAACCGTATGGCTGCTGGGAAAGGCTTCAACTCCCACTGTCAGCACAAAAAGCAGAGGAAACGGGGCCCTGAGGAGGACCAGCCCAGGGGACGTCAAAAAAACACAGTGTCCAGAGGCAGGTGAAGGGTCGAGCTCAGGCTCTGCCCTTTACCTGAGCTGGGGGAAGCAGTGATCTCCAACAGTTACTGTCGTCTGAGAACTGTGCTGGCTGCCAAGCTGCTCCTTAGCGCAACGACTTTGGCACCATGTATAAATTTAGCTGGTCCCTAAGCTGCGATCCAATTACTGTGTGAGGCAAGGTGATTTTCTCTTCCTGCAGGAAACCTTCAGCCTGGCTCTGCTGATACACAGACAGCAAACCCGATCGCTGCGCGGTTTAGAGATCGTGCTCGTGTCCTAAATTGCTTCTACATTATCTCTGGGAGGTCTCAGTAGATTAAGGCCTAATTGCACTCTAGTTAATGTGCCTGACGGCCCCGTCAACACCCATGAAAAGAAATTTTGAGTTCTATCATGTGATTTAGCTCCAAATTGCACATTCTTGAAAACCTTACCTGGGTAAACACTTTCTTTTCTTTGTGCATTTCTCTGCTGCCTCTTCTCTTCAGGGAACTCTGAAACAGAAGCATTGCTGCGTTATTGACAAGCTGAGCACAGAGCCTGCAAGTCTGGCAGAGCCCACTGCCATAAAACTAATTGAGAGGAAAGCTGGGATATTCTCCTGAGCAGCTGGGGATTCCAGTTTTGGTATTAATCACTGAGAAAACAAGATGATCAGGACCTTGTTGGTGGATTTTCCAATGCACAGGATTTCCCACACACACAGACAAAAAAGAAAGGAATAAAATTAGTTAAAAGTTCACAGAGGCAAGAAAACTTCTCTTCTTCTCCTCTGGACCACCACAATTTTTGGCAAAACTTTCTTTTGGTATGAGGCAATGATTTGTGTTTGATTAATTCAAGGCAGAAGTCCAAGAATGTTACTCACAGTGGATGAGAAACACATTTGTGGAAACCTCAGAGGAAAGGAAAACCATAAAATGGAAAGTCAGGCACATTTAAGCTACGTGGCACAATGCTGCTGGTCAGTCCTTGCTAGCAAATACACACGGAACCTGAATCAAACCAGCTGAAAAATAACCTTTCTCCATGTATTTCTGTATTTGCTATATAAGGTAGGTTTGATTACCACTGCAAACCCTTACATCACCTGTGTTTAAGCCATGGGAACGATGTGACCACTGCTGCTTGGCTCATGAAACCTCATGCTCCCAAAGCACAGCTCTCCTCAGGAGGGGCAGGTGGGGCACAGCCACATCACCGGTGTTCCACTGATCCTCCCAAGCTCATGCTTCAGGACCAAGTTCAAACTGGTGGAAGCTGAATTTATTTAGAAATGGCATAAATTTGACTTTGGTAGGTTGAAGTACGTAAGTATCACAGTAGGGAGAATAGGTGTTAGGCAAAAAAGCAGCAAGCTGGAAACTATGGAGCCTCCTGAATTCAAAGCTGGCTGCACCACTCTGTCGGTGTTCAGAGTTCCAGCTTCCCTTGACCCTGCTCTGTGTGCACAGGAGAAGCAAATACTGCACTCTTCAGCTTGCAGTGCCCACCTTCTGCCAGCTCCAGGCCCCTTAACAGCGGTTTAGGCTGCTGCCTCTAACATGGCCTCCAGTGGCTTGTAGCACAGGAAATGTTCTGCTTGCTTGCCCCTCCAACAAGCAACACAGCAGGCTTTGGCACAGCTCAAGAGAAAATAGGACTTTTTTCCACCAATAAAGGCAGAGAAGGCCTGAAGGTTGATGCTCCCTAACGATCAGCCTGACACGGTGGCCTCCTCCACTGACTGCCTCTATTTACGTCTGCTCTACGAGGGACAGCTCCCGGCTGAGGTGAGCCTTTGGCTGTCACGAGCTTACTCACACCACTGCAGCTCTCACCTCTGAGAGGCAAAATCCCCCACTCTGTGCCTGATGTTAATGCAGGGCTGTACTGCACGTTTTCGGGGTGCATTTGGAGCTTACAGGTGTGAAAGTGAGAATGCAACCTTGTAGTCCTGAGCTCAGCTCGGCTCAGTAAAAGGTCTGCACAACGCGAGCCCAGCAAAGAGGAACGGGAAGCAGGGGGAACGGGAAGCGGGGAGAGACCTCCTGCTAATTAGTAAGGGTAGTCTTGTCCCTGCCCATCAGCTGATTGAGAACACAGTGTGAGCTTGGGGACATGAACACACACTGTGCAAATGCAAGCGAAAGCTTTCCATGGCTTTGTGGCTTCTGACTGTTAAGCTATGCAGCTACTGTAAATTATAATTATGGCACGCTAAGACAAATCTCTCCTTCTGCTCTTTGTTATACACAGTTAAGTAGTTAAAACCCATTCATATGCAGCACCATATGCCCAAGACATACTACAGTTTGTTTTTGCTAATCTGCTCTCTACTTTAATCTTGTGAAGTCCTATAACTAATGAAGCTGAGTTAGAGAAATGCTCTTTTTTTTTTTCCTGGATACTGAAACAGTTTCAGGAAAAAAGACCTAAAACACTGCAAACACATGAAAACCTGTTACACAAGCTTAGCCAGGATAAACAGTTACCGCTTTTCTTTTTCCTATTTTCAGTGCAGCATTATTCTGGCAGCAGAGATGTAACTGCAGGCAGCTGCCAGTCGTGGTGCCCCTGCCCCCAAGGCAGATCACTGCAGCTGAGGAGCCATGAGGACAGCCCATCCTCTACCCATTGCTCTTCCGTGTGACTTCAGGCAAGAACAGAATGAGCATGAGGATGTTGTCTGGTTGCTGCATTCAGTTTGTAAGCCCTTGGAGTCAGGGATGAGCTTCTGCAGAGGCCTCCATGCATGACTACCAGCCGTGCTGGAGATGCAAAACCTTGTGCTGAATCCTAAAAACCTCCTGCTCCAACCTAGGCAAAGAGCTACAGCTGGAACATCCAACCTGAGAAGCCAGGTGGGTTTTGCTCAGTTGTAAGGAGTAATACTCTGAAGGTAAGGGGAAAAATTAGGTAGGAGAAATGGATCTCATGATAAGAAATAGGAAGGTAGCAATCTGGCTCTGGGAGCCTTAAGCTTCACTTCTCGCTGAAAAAACGATTTTCACAGATCCAGAGAAACAAGATTTTAACAGAATGCTATAGACCGAGCCTCGCCTCAAGCATTTTCACACCAACCTGCTGGATTTGCATGAAAACCTTCCAGATCAGTGCTAAACTGAGAGATTGCTTTGTATTTCCATAACAGAGGGGCTCAGCTCCGGGCTGAGCGTTAGAAAAAGCATGTGAGGCCTGTTAGAGAAAGCATGTGATGCCTGTCTCTGGGGGCTATCAGTGGGTGGTAGGGAGAAACCCCCATCAGTGCAGAACTGCAAACACAGGGATGACCATGAGGGACTACCTGACCAAAACCCCCTAGCCGCTATATAAGAGCAATGAAAGGTCTCCAGTGTGCTGCTGTGGGGCTTAGCCACACGCATGCATGAAACACCAACCAACAATGCTGACATTTCTGTAAGACTAAGGGCAGAGGGCCACTGCAAAAAGAAAATAGGTGGAACACACTACAAGCCTAAGTGATTTAAAATTTAAAATGGTACAACAAAGGAGCATTTCTCTCTGATGTGCAGGAAATCAGCACCGGAAGCTGATATGAATTAATGATGGAAGGAATATTTCTATACTACTTCTTATACTCAAGAGACTGACCAGAGTTGGCTGTCTGCCAAAATGCCTCTCCATGATGGTTAAACAAGATTTTATTGGCCTTTCAGATAACATGATCTCTCAGGAAAGAAGTTACTTAATGGAAACTTTCTACCAACACAGTTGCACTGCAGTTTGATTTTCACCACACCTCTTAGCTGCTAAGGAGAGTTAACACACAGTCAGTGAATTGCCCGATGTTTTAAAAGTTAAACGTCCCCAAAAGATCCTTGGATAGTGACTACAGTATTAACAGCAGGAAGAAATACAATTATTCTCATTTTTCCTAGGAGCCTTGCAATGACAGGAAGAGATAATTTACATCTTTCAGAAAATTCCAGTTTTAACAGACCTGAGAAAAGTGTTGCAAAGCGAACGAGAGCAAGGAGAGCGAAGCGGGGAACAGCAAGCAGTAAGCCAGTGCGCTGGAATTAGAGGTTCAGCAAGGCATTGAAATAAAGAGGGAGTTAAGAGGAATCATGAATGTAACACATGATACGCCTCGAGTTATAATACTGAAGCATGAGCTGGGAAGGCTGGGAATAGAGCTGTGGACAGGAGGCAGTAAATAAGGACTTGGCAAAAGGAAGAGAGAATCAAGAGCTGCTTGGAGTTGTCAGCCTGTCATTTTATTCCCTGCTATTAAAAGGAGCAAGTCATTTTGGGTGCAGTCTGGCATCTGCAGGCAGACGCTATCATATGTGCATCACACTGAACCTGCAAAATCAAATAGTCAGCCATTGAAGTGACAATGTCTGCAACTTAAAAACAGAGAGGCTGGCTTGGAAATTCTGGGCCTGAAGGCGATTTCTGTCACTGTGATGTGTGAGGAATTATGCACGAGCATCACCATGGCTTATGAGTTGTATAAATAATGTTCCCTGTGCAACGGTGGCTTGCTACCAATTGCTTTGAAATGGATTATCACAAATTTCATTTGCATTCGTTAGAAAATACTGCCTGTTAGAGATCTGACAGCAGTTCTAAAAAAATCCGTGAGTGACCAAATCCACTTGCTCTAATTTCACTGGTAACTTACACAGGCTGCTTTCAGGTTACTGTATCAGTAAGGTAAAAGCTTCAGAGTAGCATATTGACATTTCCCAGTGAGAGCTACCTTCTGGTTAGATGCTGAGCCCCATAGGGTCCAGCAATGTGAACGGATGTGAATCAGGAGAAAATCAGATTCACTTGCAACAGGCGGTCAGAAGGTGGACTTATTCCCAAGTTATGCGAAACCGTGTTCATTAACTGCAGCACTAATCACTGCTTGGGAATGACTCACCACTGGTGTTATCCAGCTGCTGTGTGGGACCACATGGGAAGGCAATGAAAGGATGACAAAACCCTTCTCCAGAAACCCACCTCCAGCTCCTCTGGCCTCTACAGACAGCTTACCTCTCCTTTTTTTTTTTGCAGCTTTTGACTTGCCAGCCCCTAACACTAAGGCGTGCAAGATTTCCCTTTATCCCACTGCTTCAGAGCTACCCTGACTTGCCAGTCTGGTAGATAAAGACAAAATCTATGCAGGGATCTGCCGCTCTTAAAGCATCTGAAATTTTGTTTTGTTGCCATTCCATACTTCAGTACTACCCTGGCTGCTCAGTGAGGGTACGGCAGCAGATTTTCCACATGGACTCTTGTATATGTCTATGGGATGGCTAATGGAACTGGAAAACACAGTGAAATCCTCATCACTTTTCAATAGCTGTAGGCCCTTGAAAAGGATATCTCACCAAGCTGTGATAATACTGAGTTTGACGCAAGTGATCTGTATCTGCATTCATCCCCATGTGTGTTTCATTTACTGGAAACCTCCAAATACTGCGATATTCATCATTCACATGACCTAGCAAAGCAAGCCATGTCTGAAGTATCATAAGCATTACAGTTCAGAATAAAAGCCATCCCTTGCGTGATAAACCAGCAGCAAAGCAGAGCAGCTTAAATTTCCCTAACCATTCTTTCCCCTATTGTGCTAAGCTTATGAATAGGGGCTTTGGAGGAGCCTCTTTCTTCTGCCTCTTTTACCAGCACATGGCACCAGTTGTCTCCCACGGCTTCCTGGTGCCTTTTGCATGTGCAGCGATCTCCCAGTGATACCAGCTGGATCAGTGCTCACAGATAATCCGGCACAATGGATCGGGAGGAGGCAGCGGGGCTGTGCCAGCTGCCCGGAGCCCTGTGCTGAGGGCAGTGCGTGGGCACAGGGAGATGGCCGGGAAGGCTTAGGGCAGGCTGATTCCCCTAGTTCTCTGTGGGGGCTGATGAGGGGACCTGAAACCAGTATGGTCTATATGTACATATATATATATAGTAGGATAGCTATGTGATAATCATTATAGGAATAACTGGTAAACAGCTGTAGCACAGTGATGTAATAGACATTACTAATACAACAACTGAAATCCCACAACAGAAAGGTGAGATCCCATATTCTGACCGGAGTGTCACGGTCTGATGCACTGCTGCTGCTCAAATGCTTTTTTAATATATTCTTAAATTCATCAAAATGTATTTAAGAAATTCCTATGAGCAAGTTCCACTTTGTTGGGACACACAGTATCCAAATTACATTGCAACTGTCCCAATACAAGAAAATATTAACATGTTGAGACCAGACTTTCCCTTTCTTTTGTTCCACTATGGAAGAAGGAAACCAGGAAGAAGCCAGGTAGGGGGACCAGTGCAGACAACATTGCTTCTGCCCCCCATACCAACTGAAGTGCAGCCACCAAGCATTGCCCCAGTGATGGGCTGTGAGCCACGTCAGCTCGTACCCCTTTTAGGAAGAGTTCATGCAAGAGCTAGGGCATAATCCCCGAGGTATGCACTGTGCTGACACCAATGGGTCCTGTTGGTGTCACAGCATGGCAGGCAGCCCATGAAACGCACTGGGCACTCTGTGCACACACAGAGCTGTCCCGAAGCTGCCTGCCAACGCATACAGCATTTGTTCTCTGCCACAAAAAGGTACGCAGCCATGCAAGTCTGGTGCCTGTAGTTCAGGACAAGCCTCAGGACACTGAGAAGGAGATGGTGCCCCTGGCCAGGAGGTGAAGAGCTGCCCTCTCCTCCTCTGTTTCCTGAGAAATGCTTTACAATCCAGATCTGTTTTGAGGCGCTGCAGCAAGCACCCTGCTGTCATGTCAGAGGCTGAGCAGCAGCCAGCCAGGGCCGGATTTACAACATTGCAGGGGTTCTGCTCAAAGAGGGGATTAGGAGTTTGTGTTTCTAAAGGAAGACAACACAAAGCATTTATGGCTGATCGATGCACACGCAGCATGGTGTTTCCTGTAGCAGTTGATTTATCATTGGCATAAATGTGTTTTTTTCAGAAGAAGACCAAGACAGTGGTGTCCCAAGACAGCAACAAACACCTGCTCTCCAACAGCTCACAGACAGAGCTCATCCTTTCCCTGCAACCAAGAGGATTTAAAAACAATGCTACATTGCTGATGGTCCCAGTTTTTGGACAGGCTTCAGTGCACAGAGAGAAACAAAGCGTAGAGTTTCCTAGTGGTGGGGGGAGCAAGAGTTTTGGGCTGAATGGTGCTGCTAAAGGAGAATAGGGGAGCAGGGTGAAGATCCAAGCTTTCACTGGGTCAGGAGGTTACTGCAGCAATTTACAGCACTGGGAGAGGAGAAAACACACAGCTCTGAAATCCCGGTAGTGCCCAGGGCACAGGTATAAAGAGTAAATTGAATACAATGTAGAAAAAGAAAAGGAATATTTTTGGAACTGTTAGCAGAGAACAATACACAGAGGTGTGCAACATCAGCACTTTTTGTACTAATGGAAAGACAGCTACGGGATTGTTTTTCTCTTTGGGGATAGAAAGAAAAATTTTCCATGAGCAGAAAACTGTAAGTACAACTATATTCAATCACCCCTGGATTACAGCAACTTGCTGTTTCTGTAGAGTATTAAACAAAATTCTAAAGAAGTAGAGAGATTAAAGGCCAACTGAGATCATCTTCAGTGAACGTGTCCCAGAAAGGCTCTGTAATCCTCAGTTTCTCATCTATTATTTCACCATTTTAAGGCCGTTGCACTCTGACAAAGGGTTTCTATTTTTCATCTAGGTAGGACAAAAAGATGGTAAATTCACAATCTGGGAGCTGGTGGCATTTTTGACCCTCAGATAACTGTTACCTGTAACACACATTCCTATATACCATTCAGTGCACAGAGCAGTTCACTGACAGGTGATGTGTCACCCTAAAGACATACGTATCCATCAAGCCATGGGAGTCACAGTTCAAGCACAAATAGTTAGTTCTTAGTAAACAAGGCCATCAATTATACAAATAAAACTCAGGCTAGAATTACCATCGTGGCAGAGAAGTGCTAGGATACCTAGGATCTCAATTTCATATGGAAATGGCCAGCAGACAAAGAAAGACAATTTTAGGAGAGACAATTAGAAGAGACAACAGAAAAAACTCATTTCCATAGTAAAACCAGTCTAAATAGTTGTGTCAGAAGCAACCCTGTAAACACCAAATGAGAAGCTCTACATGATGAACGCAGCCCCAGAAAGATACACTTGGAAAGAAGTGTAACAAGCCCACACAGGAACACAGAACTCTAAACACAAGAAGTGCACAAAAACATTATAACGGCGGCCACAGACATCACCAGCAAAACATTCCTGGGTGAAGCCTATTTCTGAGGGCACATGGACCCAGGCAGGGGTAACTTAAGTTATCCCTAACCACTATTCCTGCTCTTGGGGCTGTGACAGCTGGGATCCCATTCCCATCACATGTGAGGGGACCAGAGCTGTGCGGGCCTACCCTCTCCTACCATGGATTTGCGGCCTGAACAGGCTGCCTCGGCTCCTTGCCAGTATTTGGGGCAATACAGAGGGCTGCTCCAGCCTGAAGTGCTGTGGCACAAAATGAAAGGCACACTGTGTGTCACCACTAAGCCGTATGTGGGGAAGGGAGAGCCAGCTCTTCTTGCCCTCTGACCTTACAGAGCAGCTCCCAGGAAGTGGGTGACTGTGTGGGGTGGGATGGCACTCCTTGGCCTGCTCTTAGATCCTGCCCATGACACCTGGGATAATCATCCTTGGTCTGCCCTGCAGATCCTGCCCACAACACCCAGCTTTCCCATCAGCTTTCCCATTCCTACCCAGTATGTGGGGAACTGATCACTGAGGGAACCAGCTCCTGCCTGAGGAAGGAATTTGCTGCCTCACCTTTGCTTCCCTAACCGTACCCTATTTCGGACCTAGCTGCTGCACCTCCTTGGGATACAGACTTCCTCATGAAACTCGACATTTTATCTCCAGCACACAATTGGGCTTGTTTTCAGCATCTTCTGCTTAAGAAACCTGCAGACCCTACCAGGGCAGCACAGGGAGGGCACCACAGCCAGGAACAGCCCTGGCCCAAGGCAGCAAGTGACGGTGTCAGCACCATACCAGGAAACTTTGCTTCTCCCATTTCCTGACCTTTCAATTGACTGAATTTGTAACCCTAGTCACATTTCACATGGTATTTTTATTATTACAATAATAAATGAGAACTGATAACACCTGGTTTTGATGGCTTTCTCTCAAAGGCTATAAAATTATGCCCTTGTCTTTGTACTTTTATATACCTGCTGTAGAACGTGCCTTTTGCTGAGAATATATATGTTTCATCAATGAAGTGGAAAATCCCACTACAGCTATCAGGATTGTGCTGCTGTACACCTAGTCTCAAGTATGGAATGACAAAAAAAAAAAGTGAGCAGTGATCGTTGCCTACACAAAGCCCTGACAACAGCTGATGCCAGCTGCTGCGTCCCAAGGTTGCAACCACGCAACAAAATGTGGAAATTACAGGGAAGAGCTCACTGATTCCATTTGCACATCCTGTTAATGCTGCTCCCTAGTAAAAGAGGTGTCTGAAGATGATTTGAGATGCAGCTTCTGAAAAATAATTCTTAGACAGCAACTCCAAAGTCCTTCTAATCTCTGGGTGCTTGGCATGATGAAGTACATCAGAAGAGGAACATCCTTGTGTACTTCACATTTGATTTGCCTGCTACAAAAAAAACCTCTTCATATGTGAAAAACCTTGCAAAACACTCTGGAAGAACAAGGTTGCAATGGCTCCTACTAGGGACTGCGGGCTGAGAAAGTATTCTGGGGAAGTACCTTTTTGTTATAACTATTGATGAAAAAAAACCCAAAGAGGCAGGCTTTTTTTACTATAAATCAGCATATGAAAGACAGAGATTTGATTATATACAAACAATTAAATATCTGATACTACTGTGGGATATACTGTGTCAAAATCACACAACCGCTCCACTTTTAAACAATTTTTCCAAAAAGTCTCCTCATTTTCATTAACTCCAGTGAATCTTGGACTAAGGCCTCAGTCAGTACAAAGCACTAACCAGTCACCTTCTCTGAAACTGAAGTTTTAGGAGCCCAGACAGCACTCTGTGGATGCTGCAGACAGGTACTTAACAGTCACTGATCCACAACTACTGCTGTGCTGCTGTGATTAAAAGTAAGGCAGCAGGGATGCCTGATAAGAGGACGTGACCAAGACATGTCATGAAGCCATACTAAGCCTGACAGCAACCACACAAACTGAAAATTGTGTCGCCAAGTCTGAAGAAACAGCTGGTGCAGAGTTTCTGGGGGACCCAATAACTCTTCCCCCTTATCTCTGACCAGACACCGGCCTCAGTGCTGCTGCGAGGATGCTGTGCTGGATGCTGCCTCATTGGAGTCCCTGGGCAGCACTGGGCAAAGTGACAGCTGCTGCAAGACACAGGCATC
This sequence comes from Penelope pileata, assembly GCA_013396635.1. Lineage (NCBI taxonomy): Eukaryota > Metazoa > Chordata > Aves > Galliformes > Cracidae > Penelope > Penelope pileata. The sequence continues at coordinate 1,052,021 of WBMW01002959.1, forward strand.
AGAGCCTGTCAGAGGAACAGGTCCTGACCTGAAACGTGGCAGCTTGCAGCAGAATAGGATGTATCCTACCCTGGATGCAGAAGATTAATGATGATGAATGACACATATGCATTAGAGTGAATAATGGCAGCCCAGTGAAGGGACTGCCTGAGACCTACAATTTTTTTTGATCATTAGTTCTCAGATGACAGAAACCAGTACAATGGGAAACTCACACACTTTTTATTTTTCTAATTAAAACAGAAAAACTGTTTACAGTTATTTAGGAATAACATGTTTGATTCTGGCTGGTGCTTAAAGAAGACACTTTAAGGTTAGACATTAGGGAAAGGATATTAGGGGAGGGTCAGGTTGGGGGTTAGGAAAAGGCTCTTCACCAGAGGGTGGTGGGCATGGAACAGGCTGCCCAGGGCAGTGGCTTTGGCCCCAAGCTGCCAGAGCTCAAGGAGTGGAGAACATTCTGACACAGGTTTTGAATTTTGGGTGGTCCTGTGTGGAGCCAGGAGTTGGACTCCATGATCCTTGTGGGTCCCTTCCAACTTGGGATATTTTATGATTGCACGATTTTTTGTTTTTGCCTTGTTTTCTGCCACTGGGCTCCTGTACAACGTTATGAACCTGTATCACTCTATTACTCGTTGCTGCAATTCCAATAGTGAGCTGCCTGTGCTGTGAGATGAAATAAGTAGGCTCTACATTCCTTTCAAATGATTCAGCAGGGGTTCTCTTTAAAAATAAAAGTTTTAGAACATCCCTCAGCACTATTAAGACCCCACTACCCCCAAATAAGACAATAATAATAAAAAAAGCCAAATCATTTTTATTTCTACAGAGCAAAGTGACTATATAGTATTTGCAGCTCTTCAGGCTTAAACCACTGATGCAAGTGGTTCATTGTTAGTCATGCAAGGCATTCCCCTGGCCTCCCTTCAGTGAGAACTGCAGAATTACAGCCCTATTATAGCCAGGACCAATATTTATGCACACTTGTCAGATTTCACATGGCCTGTCTGAATGACATGCCCTCCTCTAGCCCTGCTTTTCTCTCTTTAGGCGCTTCTTTCTTTCCTCTGCCCTCTGACTTCTAAGTCACTTTTCATAATAAGCGGGAATTTAACCAGGCAGCCTCTCAGCAAACTCACACACACTATTTTTCAGTTTTCTCAGGGAATCCCAGACATATTCATTGAGACCTCGGGCTGAAACATTCGGTCACACAATGAACCTGCAGTGCAAGGACACTTGCTGGCAAGAGCTAAAGAGCTGAGCCCAGGGTAAGAGCCGAGGGAATGGAGGTTTTAAAAAATTTGCAATTACTGACTGCAAAGAGCAGCCTGAAAATACTCCAGGCTACCAGCTGATTGCACTTCTACAAAATGCTTTAAAAAGCCGCTTTGAAAAGCTTTCCTCTGAACCAACCGCTATTCCTCCAAATTTTTTCTTCAAATCCCATTCTCTGCACAAGCCCAAGAATAATCAGGCTTTGCTCCCAAAAGCTCTGGACATGAGCCTCAGTGCCAGGTGTCCCCCAAAGGCTGCACAGAAGGACGGCTGCTTCCACCAGCGTGGCTGCACTAACACGCTCCCAGCGCAGAGCGGTACTTTGGGATCCATTTCACAGTGAGAAGCTGCACGGGGTCTAATGCGAGAATAATCTGCAGAAGCAGTGTTTTCCTTTTGGCTGGATTTTAACAATGAATGCAGATGCATATAGGCTTTTATAGGCTGAATGTTTCTATTCAACTCTTCGGATTCAAAAGCCTTTTTTTCTCAACCACTGATCATGAAAATAGAGTCTAAAAAACAACCCGTTCCTTTCTGAATCAATACTCTGGCTACAACTGTGCAATAATGTCACCTAAGGGGTCCTTAAAATCATCTCTACATCTTACACTTTTACTTGGCTATTTCATTCATCTTTAAAAGAAACCAGAATAACCTCAATGCAGAAACCCTGCAGTTTTGCGGTGTTTCTTAGGACACTAGTCTGGAAGCACCCTGTCAGACAGCTGCTCCAGATTAGAGACAGGCTGGCAATTTTTAAGTTTGTGATTTTGTTTCCTGCTCTTGCTCTCCTATCTGGCAACGTGTTATGAACAGAGATCAGCTTGAATGTCACAATCCATTGAAGCCTCTTTGTCCTTTCCCACATGACGCGCTAGCTGCACATTACACAGCGCCAAACAAAAAGGGATAACGAGCAGCAAAGTGGCCCAGAGCCCACAGCGCTGATGCAGATTTGTCCAAACCAGGGAAGTTTTACACCCCACTATGCTTGGATGTTTGTGCACACATGCCTGGATTTTTGTGCACAGCTGTAAAAAGTTGCCAAATGAAGAAAAAAGAAGAGATTGATTTTTCTATTCTCCTTTACAATTGGATATTTATGATGCAAACAACTGCTAAAATATGTAGGCTTAGCCTTGAAGAGGCTGCACAGTCAGCAGAGTCTGAAAGCTCGGCTGTAAAGGTCACCAGACGGATAGAAAAAGGAAGAAAAATGTCCTGGGAGTATCTCCATTCTGGAGCAGAAGAAGCAAAGTACTTTGTGAGAGCACAATTTAGATTTCTTTATGGCTCTATTTCCACCCCACATGAATGACGGAAGCAGCAAGTGTGGGCACAGAGCTGGTAGGCAAGAACACTGAGTTAGCTTTGCACCAACTTCAGTATCACCTCATTTCTGGACTGCAGTTTCCCTACAGACATCTTACAGGATCTTTGCAAGGACTGAATCTTTAAATCTGTGTTGGAAAAGACCCGCATGTTATATGCGGAATAATAGCTATCGTTAAGGTCACTTGATTATTCTCCAGTCAATAGAAATTAAAAGATCAGCTGATAGCTATCATGTAATTATCTTACATTGCATTTAGGAAAACACTATCATCCTTGGATAAAATTGGTGGACAATTTGGCATAAGTTAAGAAACAGACAGGTATTACAAATAAATGCACCTCAGCTGATTTCACAGTTACACAAATAACAGTCATAATTTATTCCTTATTTCCCTTTGATGTTCCCACACTCTGCAAACACACATTTCATTTCACATTATGGCAGCTATCCTGGAAAGGAGCCCATTGCAGCACTGCTGCTCATAGGTGCAACCTGGCATAAGCCAGTTGTGACACAGCTGCTTCCAACAGTGAGGAAGTCGGTTCAAAGCTCTGTCAGGCTGGGGACGTGCCAGTTTTACACCTGTATGACTAAACTGTGCAATTCTGATCCCCTATTTAATTTTATACTGTTGACTTCTTGAATCCAAAGCATTAAATCAAAGGAGGCTGCATACAGAAAAGGCAAAAATTCAGTCTAGATAAGAAGATTTCCCACAAAAGGCAATGGCCAGGTTTATGGCTCAGAGGAGCCGCTTCTCAGCTGCAGTCCTGCAGACAGAGCCAGTCAGATCTCCCTGTTTTAAGCTTTGATGGAAGACATTGATCTTCAGGAAGAAAAGCAGCATGCTGAGGTCAGTAAAAGGGGCCGCCGCTGGTATGAAGACTCGTGCAGAGGAATAGGTATGCTGTTGGGGAGAGGAGGACACAGGTCAAGCTGCAGGGGTGCATTGCTGTGAAGGTGTTGCAAACCCTGTGCCTGTGCAGTACACCCCTGCTGACCTGCACCCCTGTGCATGAGACCATGAAGGTTTCTTTAGGAGGAGGAATTCCTTTCAAGTCCTTTTTATTAGTTGCTATCAGTGGTTTCCCAAGAGCTCGAGGGGTCCAAATCACAGCAGGACATGCCTGAAAAAGGGTCCTTCCCCTTGTCTGGAAATGGATAGATGTGGAAAGCCTAGCCTGGAAATGAAACAATCTATTGTCTGGAAACCCACACCACAGAAGACCCCCGGAAGATATCAGCTGTAAGGTCAACCAAGTGACACAGGCAAGAGCAACCAGGGACACGTAGAAAGTGTGGCATGACAGCAGCGAGAACTATCTGGCAGTAAGGGACAATAAAAGCTTAAAACAGACTTATGCTTGGAAATTACACTCTGATCAGCAACTAACCAGGCTACTTAGGGGCCACGCAGCTGTCTCCAGGCCATAACCAGACTCGCTTCCCCGTGTCCTACCTGTACTTCCAAGCCCTTCTGGAGAAGCAAGACTGTGTTATTCAGTCACATCATTTGGTAGGGAAATGTCCCATCTCTGCTCTGCAAATGTGGGTAACAGGCCACGTAATCTCCACATCACAAGAACAGCAAAGCACTTCTGTCTTATCCATGGCCCAAAGCCTACCACCAGCCCCACTTTGGGCTGGGCCCTCACAGCTCCTGCTGGATTCCCAGGAGTTTTCCACCCGGGAGCTGACGGATTGGTTTCCACCTGCCTGGCAGAAGGAGGCAGGCGGACGCCAGTGGCTCTGAGCTCTCCTGAATGCTGCGCAATCACAGGATTCAATTTAAAGTTCCTAAAGAGCAGCAGTCAGCCCCCCAGACACTGATCTCCCTAACAGTATGGTCCTCAGCTACGGAATAAAGAAAACGCAGGAGAGGGCATTTCAGACATCTATTGCTAATGAGTGAACCATCTGTCTGTCTTCTTTGTGAAAATTGGCTATCTATTCTGACATTCCCGTTTCCCCAAAAGGATTCTCTGCTGATGACCTTATTATTTTAAAGTAATGTAATTTAATTTTAATGCTAGCACTTGTCAGAATAATAATAATAACAAAAGAATACAGATACCCGTAGCTATCTTAGCAAATGGAAAAATAAAAATGTACAAGGACAACAAGATAGAAAAGGTGCAGTCTACCCAAGCTGTGAAGCCCCACCACAAAACAAGCCTAGCTGGTGATAATTACACCCATTTAAAGAGAACCATGGCCACAGCTGTGAAACGAGTGACCAATACTGAGTCCTTCATATGGGATCACTCTTCCATCACAAATGAAAAAAGGCGCTGAATGTAAATTAGAAAAATCGATGGAGAAGCTCACTGTTGGTAAAAGCTAATCATAAATACATGAACTGGGATGGAGCCTCCCTAGTCTGTCTTACTCAATTTATGCCTCTCAGAGGAATGGGTCCATTTCAGGACAGCAGACTGTCCTTGAATGCCTGTAAATGCAAACATCATTTCAGCAGAAATCTAAGTCGAGGATACGGAGACTAATCAGGTTGTCCATCCATCTTCCGGTATCCTATCCCCACTGCAGACAGCACCAGCTGTTTCAGAGAAATGGGTAAGAAGCCTCATGGAAAGTCAATAGGGACTGTCTACCCAGCAAGGAAGCTTCCTCCTTATTCTTATCAGCTACAGATTAGTTTCAGACCTCTAATAAGAAGATTCATGGCCCTTTCATGACTTTTACCTCAAATTTTTTGTCTGTTTTCAAGCACTGCCGTTACAACCCCAAATAATAGCAGAGAGGCAACGCCTACGTACTTCCAGCAAATGTTAATGTTCTAAAATGTAAAAAAAAATAAATAAAAAATGAGTATATTGAATGGCAAAATGCAGTCTGAGCAGTTATTTTGGATCCACATTCCTTTTGACCTGTTGTCCAAAATCAGTAGGCATGGGACAATTCAGACATCAGAAATGAAGTCAGGGAAGGCTGTTCCTTTGGGTGGAATGGTATAACTTGATGACATCTCTTCAACCCATCTCTGATGTTCATTTTCATCTCAGCTGAGCCCAGATCTTTGTGCATGGCTTTCTGCCAGCTAGCAAATGAAGGACTCTGCATTTGGGCTCACATTTGAACTTCAGTGAGGCACACGTTTACCTGAAACACTTTGCTAAACAGCTCTGTCAACAGCAGCGTGAACTGAAGTTCAGTTTGTGAGACTTAGAGTCAAAGGAGAGACTTAAGGAGAAAGGACTGACACATCCTGTAGCCACAAATAGGGGCTCGCAAGAACGTACAGCTCATAGCAATGAGCAGCCCCTGTTCCTTCAGCCTGACGCCTTCCCATCAGCCTTGGAGATGTCTGTGACACAGCTCTGGGACATCAGTAGTAAATGGCATCTAAACATAGAACTCAACAGGGCACAAGGGCTACATCTCTTTTAATAACTTATGTTTAACACGAGAAGACCCACACACCAGGAAGCTGGATCAGACCATGGTACTGAGGGGAAGAAGTTGGTCACTCTGTTCATACAGCGTGCTAAACAGTGTACTGAAGTACCACAGAAAGGTAACAGGAACCAAATTTACTGCTTGATCACGCAGCATAAGACACCTAAAGAAAAACTGCTAAAAGCAACCAAACTGGCACAAACTTTTCTTCTCCTGATGAGAAAAGCTTAATAGGCTCCTGCTTATCTTGGTGTTTATCCAAAGCACCTTGAATATGTCCTCTAAAGGCACTATGGACAACTGCTCCAACTGAAAAGAGGACTTTAGAAAACGTTTTGTTAACATTCATCTGTTCCTCATTACTGCAACTGAATGCTAAGTCTGAACAGATCTGGAAAAATGTACTTCCTACACAGACATTTTCCCCCTTATTATTGTCTCTCTAAGTACTGAAAATGCAGCTGAAGGCGTGAACAGCTGCAATAATGGAAACAACAAGTATGCTACTTATGCAGTAGCGATGCCGGAATAACCGGAGCAGAGAGCAACGTTTTTTCCAAAAGGAGGAGTTTCAAGAGAGCTGATAGAGCAGATTTTCCTACTCCTCTAAGAAAAGACAGTACTCCAGGGGCATGTGTTCTTCAAATGATAGGACTCTTTATAGTTTTACAGTCTATCAGAAGAGAATAAGGCCTAACAAAACCTCAGCAATAGCCCAGAGTATGTCTCAGCTATTCTAAGTTTTTCTTTCTGGGAACATTAAGCTACATGCCAGTTTAATTTTTCTCATTAAGTGATGAGCTCAAATGGTACCAACGGCAGTGTGACCTGGAAGGGAGAAGGTTTAAAGGCAGCCCAGTTACTCAGTGGCACCTGCAGGCAGACACATCTGAGAGAGGCTGATCAGGAGAGCCAAGGTTATTGCCATAAAAAAGCTACACTTCACAAAATGGAAATACTGTAAAAGAAAAAACGTGGGTGTAATGTTATCTGATTAAAGGCTATATTACAGTAAACATGAAGGATCAGAAGAACAATGATAGGTGGAGGAACCCAACTAACGTAATCAGTGAAAACAGAGCACAAGAAGTGCTCCATCAGAGAAGAAGATTAAACTGTTGTCCCTGGAGGGGAACACATGAAAAGCTGAGAAGAAACTGTCTTCCTGGACCACCATGCAAACTATGGAGGTTACTGCCCCAAGGGACATTAGGTTTCTTACGGGATGCAGGGGGAAGCAAATCTGGGGTTTGTGTAAAATTGGCAGTTTAACAGTTTGAGAAGATGTAATACCAAATTTTTCAGTCTCACCTACTTAAAATGTGCAGAAAAATAAGTACAGGGTGCCACTAGACAACTGTTACTTTTATTCTCTTTTTCCACCTGACATTGCTTATCTATCTCCATGGATGTGTCTGTAACAGTATAAAGTGCACTAAGACTGTATATCCTACATGCCCTACATCTGCGTATTTTATTTGCAGGACTGATTAAGACAGCATAGATACTTCTACTTAGCCATTACCGTCTTTACTAGCTACGTTCAATTTCACTTGAGCATCTCATTTTGACATTAATGGGATGCAGTTAGGCTCACCTATCCTGTGCTCCTGCTAACCTGTGCTTTGAGCAAAAGACCTCATCATACAAGTTTCCAGAAATGAAGTGCATTTAAAGAAACAAAATTGAGGCTACTACTGCATACAATGAATGGAAAGCATGTCTGTTTCCAAAATGTTGGTCTGGAAATTCAGTTCTGAGATTCTGGTGTTCTAGATGGGAACCGAACACAATCCCCTACAATTATCTGAGGTTATGAACACCAGCTTACAGATGGGCTGTGAGACAAGAATTGTTCCAGTGGGTTAAGAAGATACGTAACTCGAAAGGACTACTTTAACTTGAAAGTACTAATTAAATCTCACTCTGTATAATTCATCATTATAGTCAGAATATGACAAATCACAAGGACTTTATCCCTTCTAGCCTAATTTTTTAAGCTTTCACTACAGAGAACAAAGAGTGATTGGAGACGTAACCCAAGGAGCTTTCTCTACATCCGTGTACAGTGAGCAAGTAGAAGTGACATAACCCTGCTTGCTCTTCAGTGGCATCCTTGGTATCAGCAGGTGCCTTAAGGCTGGCCATTAGCAGCCCATGTGCTCCTGAGGAGCAACGTGTCACTTTACTGGCCACATGCAGCACTACCATTACAACTTCAGATCACCTTCGTTTTTAAGTTTCACATAAAATACAAAAAAATCACCTTTGAAATCTACTGCTCTGGTGAAGAGAAAGTTTCAAGGAAAGCAGACCAAAAATAACAGAGGTAGCATAACAAACAGAGTTGACTGAAATGTTCATAGAATCATACAAAAGTTTGGGTTGGAAGGGACCTTAGCAACTATGCAGTTCCAACTACCCGCCATGGGCAGTACCACCCACTGGGTCAGGCTGCCCAGGGCCCATCCAACCTGGCCTTGAGCACCTCCAGGGATGGGGCACCCAAAGCTTCCCTGGGCAGCCTGTGCCAGGGCCTCACCGCCCTCTGAGTAAAGAATTTCTTCCTAATATCTAATCTATATCTACCCTCTTTTAGTTTAAAGCCATTACCTCTTGTCCTATCACTTCACTCCCTGGTAAAGAGTCCCTCTCCATCTTTTCTGTAGCCCCCCTTTAGGCACTGATTCAACCCTATAAGGTGTCCCCTGAGCCTTCTCTTCACATCTTGGTAATCCCATCTCAAATAATTGAGAGACTCCCGGAGGCAAGAGAGCATCCCTGCTACCATCTACACTGTCTTACTTCAATGACCACAGAGAAGTGCACCTTCCGCTTTCTAGCAGGGCCTCTTCACAAGTACCACTGGAGCTTTTGACTTAGATTCACTTGTTTCTTCTCTCCTGAGACAAGGATTGCCTTGAGTTAACCATGAGTTTTGGAAACAGAGCACAAACCACCATCTAAACCACAGCCACGTGGCTGCAAATCTTAACATGTTTGGTATACACATAACTTCTGGAAAACAGCTAGAACAATCTCTATCGGAATGTAAAAAGCAAGTAAATTCAAGATAGAAACAGATTTTTTTTTAAGCTATCATTGCCACTGTGCTGGAGGTTGGCATGAAAATTCTTGGTTTATAGAAGTACTCTTATGATTACTCAGTTAAGAAAGAGAATCTTTTATGGAGAACAATGCTGCAGCCATGCTACAGGAGAATCACTGGAACACGGAGATTTGCAATGTTGCTCACCTTTTCACAGTTGGCAACATGTTCCCCCGACTCACACATATGTAGGAGACCTGCCTGCAGTATGAGTCTGTGCAGCAGCTTTGAGCAAGACTTTACTACAATCCCTTTCAGTGTATACCCATAAATAAGTTTGTCTTCTCTGCATAAATCCTCTTTTACATTATATTTATGCTCCCCTCTATGTCTCAGGAAAACAGTGGAAGGTTTATCAGTGCTGAAGTTTCAGATACACTACAACTGGTGATTTAGAAAAATACTGATTAGCAGTTAAAGTAGTTGATGTAAACCTCACTTTTAAGCTGCATAGTCTTTAGGATGGAGAACCTGGCTCCTGCCTTTTCTGTGTAGCATTTTGGGGGCCGCATAAACTGATTATAAAACCTTCACAAACGAGGCAGTGAAACCCAGCATCTTACAACAGTCTCTCTGATAGAAAAAGTGTTTCAGAAGAATTTGGGTATGTATATTTCTAACTGGAAGTTTCACTTACTATCAAAAAACATTTCTGCTTTGCCAGCTCTTGATTTCATCCATTTCTACTTTTAAACAGGTTTTCATTTCTCCTTTAAGTGATACTTTCACAGGAACAATTGGATTCAAGTTGAAATATCTTTATTCTTTGCTTTCATCCTTTCCTTATGAAAAGAATACCACGGAAATAATGCAAATGTAGGCCCTCTTGCCACAGGTCAGCACTAGAAAAAAATCTGAAAGTGTTAACTTTTTGTATAATACTCCTTCTGTCTGCTACATACATTAACATTTGCAATGGAAAATGCTGAAGACCTCCCGCCTCCAGCTGTTCAAGAATTTCTTGTTTAGCATCCACTGCACACTATAAGAGATTTGCTTGAATATACACCAATTTTCTCTCTGTGTCCTCAGATGAATACTCTCAGTGTTTGCAAAGGTCTAAGGAATGGGCATGGCAAAACAAGAAGATTGTTAACAGCTCTAGACAGTTCCCACTCGAGTTTCTCTGTGCCTTGAATACACATCTCAGCATTCACTTAGAAAAGGCCAAGCAGAATTTCTCTGCATAAAGATAGCACGTACTTCCCCATTTTCTTGTTTTCCACTCTCCTTGAGCAGTGTAGGCTCAGGTGACACATGCACGGCCCAGCAGGGACTTGCCTGTGTTCAAGGAAGTCATGTTCCTCAAGAACGTATAGGTACAAATAAAAACACCTTTCCAAGCACTTTCAAACCCTACAAACTATTCAAGCATTTTTTCAAGCAGTAAGTAGTGAGTCAAAAGAGCCCCTTTGGTGCTGATATCAGTAACTCCCTGCTATTCCACGTCCTTGAATGCTGGCTCAAAGGAATAGCATGCAAGCAAGTTCAAACGTTCAATTTTTCTTCTGCCTTTTTCAGATTCTTAGTAAAGCCCTCCCCATATCACCTTTCCCATCTACCACTTGAATTCCCGCTGAACACAAAGAACATGAGTCAGAAGTCAACGTACGAAGCATATCAAATTCCTGAAGAATAAAATAGCATTTCACTACTAACCTGAAGAATAAGATAGTTTGCAAATAAGTGATTAATCTACCCCTCATTGTCTGACTCAGTTCAAAAGGAGGGGTGTGACAGGAAGCGAATGTTTCCTTCTCAGGTAGCCTTCAACTCCCAGATCCTCCATGCCACCACCTACTCTTTCACATGTGTGAGCAAGGACTTCTACACCCTACACACAAACGGGGCCAAGAGTCTCATTTCAAGATTGTCCTTATTTCCAAGCTACTGCAGGGAAAAGTGATTCCAGCCTGGGCTTGGAGCCGTTTTTGCCCACACATCACCACTGTGCAACAGACACAGGGTGAGGGAAGAAGCCCAGTGTTGCCTTTGGCCAGCCCTCTCCTGAGAGAGCAATGCTTCAGGGAGGGCAGCATTGGGAAGACACATTGGATGACACCTCTGTGGGGACAGATGCGGTTCTCAGAGATATAACTGCCTTGGTCGCAGCAGCACCAGCCCATCAGGCACGCGGTCTCCTGTAGGAGCTATCCTGGTGAGCGATGCCAGTGCATGGTGGAGTGACAGGTCAACGAAGGGACCAGCTGATGAAGTCACTTGCTGCTGCAGAGCGGAGAGAAACAGGGCAGGCAAGGAGTTTTTGTTGTGGAGCTCTGCCTGGAGACTTGCATTTTGTGGGAAGCTGTTAGGCACTGTTTTATTTATTGAATTTAGATATATTTCTTTCAGTCCTACCTGCTCAACTGGCCTAAGGAGGAGATGGAATAACACCTCCAGTCCCTTTCTCCAGTGATACACGGGTTAAAAAGTGACCAAGTTTTTAATTCAGCTGGGCAAGGATTATATAAATGATCATAAACGATTATAAATGATCAAAGAAAAGACTAGGATGAGCCTGGCTCTGAGCTTGGGTGCTAAGCAGTAGTTCTGCCACTACATGGAGCCAGACCCCAAATCCCCCCACAATGCTGCAGCCCACAAGCGACTGCAGATCTGTTTTGCAGCTGTTCTTTCAGATACCTACCCACACAAATCCTGTTTACTCCAACTCTGCCGGGAAGGTACAGAGCAGACCTAAATCCAATTTTACTACAGGCAGGATTAAGATTACACATCAGTGACGATAGTCATTTGCTAAACCTTGCTAAACCTTGCTAAAAAGCCACATTAAAATCATGCATCAGCTAAAAACTGGACCCTAGAAATTCCATAATTTATAAAATAAAATTTTTAAAATATTTAATTTATTTAATTTAATATTTATTTTTTAAATAAAACTAGACTTCCTAGAAATTCCATAATATTATCTTTGCTTCATTCACCACTGGGAGAAACAATTAAACATAAAGACCTTGGTTTGGTTGAATTACAGATGACACATTCATCCAGTGGTTTCCATTAAAAAAAAAATTCAACAGTAAGCAGCAAGATGACACAGCCTACTTAAATTTATTTTGCGAAGAAAAATTACACAAGCAACTGAATTACTAGGATGTACTATTTTTAATTAAAGTTCTTGAGGAGATGAGAAGCTTCAACCAAGAGAAGCCAGATATGTCTGGAAGCTGTACTGAGAATAAAAAAATCAGATGCCAGAACACATTACAGGGATGGACTTTTGACATCTGATTGAGGATTTCTAGCAACTCAGATGAAAGAAGACCATGAACCTGGGCATTCAGTCTAGGGCCATTTGATACGCACCATACCTTCTGCTGGGAATTTGGGGCTGGGAAGCTTCTCATCTTCAATGAACATGTTTTTAGTGAGGTTATACATACGAGACTGAAAGAGACATTCACACACTCCCTTTGGGAATGAAGCTGCGGATGATCACTGATAGTACCTCAAAGAAAAAACATCAGAAAATCTTGCAGGAAATCCCTTCAAGCTAATGGTCCCCTAGGTAAATCTCCAATTTTGATGTTCACTGAAATCCTAAATCCAGTGATGCTTTCATTCCTAAAAGTCGTGGTAATATTTTCACTTGTATTACAGGTCTGGTTACTTGCTTCATACAGATGCATGCCTAGTCTCTTTTGAGCCTCCCTAAATCCTTGCCCTTGGGTGACAATCATGTTGCAGTGAGTTTCACAGTCTGGTGACTTGTTTATACTGTCTAAAAAACAAGTCATTTTGGAAGTTTCTGCCTCTGGCAACCCTCTGCGCCAGCAGAGAAGTCACTTGGTCTTGGAAGGAGGCAGCAATATAAGTAAACAGTAGAAACACTGCAGTGAACACTGAAGAGAAGTCACGGGGGTTTAAAGATTATTGTTAAAAGCTGTGATTTGAAGCGCTGTCAATGGAAGGAGACCCAAACAAGGCAGAAGCTCTTTGGCTGCACACACACATTGCCACTGCAAGCTGAAAACCAATGCAAAACATAAAGTGGCTTTCAAACATATCCCTGGACAAACTTAGCAGTGGAGTGGTTGCCCTCAGAGCATAAGAATTCATTGCATGTTAGTTGGGCCTCAAATCCCAATGCCTATCCCTACTGAAGAGATTAGAAACATCATCAACAACAAGATGGTATGTTTAAAATAATTTTGTACCTCACTTTTCCCCATCAATAAGCCTGAGGTAAATCACACTAGGACGTCTACGCTGTAATTTATTAACTTCTGTGAATAACAGCAAGGGTCTCCAACTAAAAACTTGTTGGTAGCCCCAAATACAATATTAAATGTCAAGAATCACTCTGAAATACCTTCTTTTCATTTTTGTGAGTATGAAAGAGCTAGTTGTACAGTTACATTGGCTAAAAATCTGTCTAAGATCGCTAGAAATTCTTTCCTGCAAGACAGTCCTACGCACACCTGATTTTCTCCTCTTTTTTCATAGTAGCTGTAATACTAATAAATAGTAGTTAAAATTTATTTTCAACATGCTCTTTTCTTCTTTATTCCTGTATCTTTCCCTGGTGCTGTTTAAATCCCCCTGAATCTCAGTGGAGACTGTTCTCAAGCATCAGCAGAGATCTATCTCGTGTCTGAAGCGAGTCTCACTCTGCCATTAGATAGGACTCCCTGGATGTGGCTGAGCAGTAATTTGACTGTGACTATTCTCTAACACACCCAAATATGAAAGCAAGGCATCAATCTCTGTTTATGCCATCGCAAGGAATGCTGTCAACATCATGAGATCATCACAGGAAATTCACATAGCAAGAAAGTAGGGAATGAATAACATAAACACACAAAGGCTTCCATGCAAATAATCTTCGTAATGAAAAAGGGGAGGTCTCCAACCTATGCTACTCCAAAGAAGAAACAGCAGTTGTAAATGAAAAACAAAGTGCTTGTATTTCATTAAAGTTAGGAAGGAAATTCTGTCTGCCCTCTGATAGCTGTTTGTGTCAGCTGAAAGTGAATTTATGGCATAATTGAAATTACATTCCTTTTCTGCCACTCGCTTCTGCTGAGCACCATTACACCGACAAGTTTTATACCTGAAATCGCTGTTCTGTTTCCACAATCCTACTCTTTGTACCATCAGCCTCTGAAAATCCGAGCACTATAATCTTCTTCCCCCCCCAGTTCCCTTTCACAAAAACTCTGCAAAAAAAATGTGATGGAAAATGCAGAGGACGCATACAATCCCAGATGGCTACTAACTCTTCTGAGAATTAAGACATACTTTCACTGTTACCACTGAATTTTTGCTTTGAGCTTGGCTCCACTGTCCATTACTCCAGCAGCATTGAGTAAAAGCTCCCAAAACACTGAAGAGCAGAAGCAGCCAGAAGCAGAGAGGCAGCAACCTGCAGCTGCTTTAATAGTGAATAGGAAGGCACCCTGCAAACGGCCACGGCACTGCTGTTGGGACAGCTGCGGGACATTCTGCAGGTAGCACTGGATGCTCAGTCCGGCAAGCGGGGGCAAGGACACGTACGCTCTTCCATGCAGACAAATGACTTATGCAGCTGCCACCAAAGGCAGAGGTTGGCGGGTTGGACGGTGCCCTTGGATGCGTTATTGCGAGAACAGGCGAACTGCGCTGATTACAGCAGAGAGCGGCAGGTCTGTGCCAACAAATACAGTCTGCTCATCAGAGCGTTTTATCTACTGTTGTTTGTGAACAAACCTGATCCCATGCTGGGGTTTTGGGACCAGCAATCAAAAAGTAAACTAAACAGATTGACTTTGAAGGCCTGCCTAATCAGTGAGCCTCAGACGCTGCTTTACATGCAAGTCTCAGGAACAGAAATACGCTGCTAAACTAGCATGCTTAACCTCACCGAGCCCACGTCATAGTTCATTGCCTGTTGCCACACCTCTGAACTGACAGTCCGGAGCAGACGGAACAGTTCCATGGATGGGGAAAAGGGACTGCGCAGCTGCTGGTCCCTGCACCATGCCAGGAGGAGTGGGAACTCCACCAGAAGATGCTAAGGGGAGGTTTTGAAATCAGAAAATTTTTAAATGATGCCCATGTAAATCCAATGCTTGAGAGTGCACACAGTTGCAAGATATTGAAACCTTGACATTTTATTCAGCTGTATTCAAATTACCTTGGCAAACCTCATGCCTTTTTTTGCTATTGAATGCCGAACTAAAATAATTGGTGCTTGGATGTCTGTTAGTAGGAAGGTTTCCCTAGACCCATAAGAATAATGAATTGTTTGAGACAGAAAAAAAAACCCTTTTCATTGCACAATCTCCCTCCAGAGACTGCTGCTGTTACCTGGGAAGGTTTGACATGCCCTCGCTGCAGAGCCAGCTTCCCTTACAAGCTGCAAAGAGGCAGTGATCTGACCTTTGACAGCTCCAGGGATCCAATCCCCCCATCTCCAAGCCTTTGTAAGCATATAAGAACTGTCATCAAGTTTGTCCCATGTTTTAACACTCACATGACTTGAATGCTGAAGTCTATAAAGCCTAACACGGAGTGATTTTCCTTGCTTGCAAGGCAATGTGGTATTTCACTTTGCATGTCCTCATCACATCACTACCCAAGGCCACATTTTTAACACACACTCAGACATGAAAAAAACCCTGGGTCTGCAATTAAAGAAATAAAATAGAGTGAAAAGGAGGTATTACACCACAAGCTTTAAAAGACCTGCCGGTAGTGATGACCAAATGGATGCCTGCTCACTTCTGGTCAACTTCTTCACCTCCTGTTAAAGATGGAAAGACAAACTGTCCCCAGTACCCTACTATAGAGGCAGAGTGTGGCTGCCCAGCTGTAATAGCCAGAACTGCTGTCAAGAATACGTAAATGCACAGTCACCAATGATTTCATTGTGGTAAATCCTTCATTTGAAAATAATAGTCTGTACTTTAATGGAGAAAATAGAAACTCCATAAATCCTTAATGATGCCTTGTCTCTTTTGTGCCAGCAGTGTCAGACGGTGAAAACAATTTTTCTTGCAACCATCAAACTGCTGACTTGGTTTAAGGTTTTAACCCTTCATGAAAAATTT
This sequence comes from Penelope pileata, assembly GCA_013396635.1. Classification (NCBI taxonomy): domain Eukaryota; kingdom Metazoa; phylum Chordata; class Aves; order Galliformes; family Cracidae; genus Penelope; species Penelope pileata. The sequence continues at coordinate 1,068,219 of WBMW01002959.1, forward strand.
AAAAGGGAGAGTAGGAATACTACGATCAATGACTTTGTTTGAATTATCTCAATTATAGATAGTTAGCTATGAGAAACTGCAAGACAAGAAGCCCCCAAAAAGAAAATTAAGACTAAACCAGAAGTATTCCGAGAATTTCAACTTCTCCTCCTCCCCTACAAGCCCGCATCCTCCTCTCCTCGCAGTCTCTGTGAGACAAGAGTAAAATGAGACTTTGGTGGTGGGCGATTTATCTGAGCTATTTCCTCTCTCAATCACTCCAGCATTTCCTGAAATCTCATATTCTTCCCATTTTCATCTCTGAGCAGCTGGGTCCAACCCAACTGCAGGGCCTCAGGGCAAGGGGCAGGACAGCCACGTGGGCCACCAAAAAAGTTTCAGAGCAAGAAATGGATGGAAAAGCTGGCCTCAATTTTAAAGATCAGACTGTAATATGACAAGAATGACAACCTTTGCATTGTAATTAGTGCTCCTGTCCCCTTCAATTATGTTAGCTGATGACCTGGAATAAAGGTGCCGGGATCCAATCAACACCCACAGTTAAAGCCTGTTAACAGGCTGTCAGGTTCAGTTGTGAGAATGCCTTTATTAGTAACTAGTCTCAGTGAAATGTGGAAAGCGTTGTCAGTCTTCATACACTGAAAATGATAAGCTGATTGCTTTAGGAAGCTGAACATAATGCATAGATCGACCCTTTTTTTCCCTCTCTCTTGATTTGCTGTTTGCTATGAAAGTGTTGCTGAGATCTTCCTATCATCACCAGATTCTTTGAAGAGGTACCATACATGGTGTGGAGTATTACACTGTGAGGATTTGTGGAGCATCACTTTTGGATCATCACATCCACAGCCCTTCTGTTGCTGTTGCTTCTAAGGAAAGCATCAGTGAGGACATGAAGCACGTGTGAAACGCCCGTGCCAGCAATGCTCACTGCCACAAGCTCCTTCTCTTCGCTTGGAAAATGTAACTTTCCCTTTGACCAAGAAACTGCCACATTTTCTCCTCACCTTCTTATAGTAAAGAAACAACAGTGCTGAAATTCTCCACGGTGCATGTTCATCCTGACTCTGAAGGACAGCGGTTCACACAGTGAAGTACTTGTTTCTTCAACAACTGGGTAGTGAGAAAGCTCTGGTCAAGGAGAGGCAGCTGCAGGAGTGCTGATGCATAACCCCCCTGTGCAGAACCACAGAAACTCCTCCTTTTCATTTTTCCCAAAGAATACCTTACTTTTTTTTTTTTACATATGGTTACTTGTGCAACAGCTGTGGCAAAGAGAAGTGAGGGATACCTCTGAACTTGTGCTACCTGAACCGCTGCCTCTTCTCTGGCTGTGTGTACTGATGAGCAATCCATTCAGACAAAACTGAGCAGACACAAAACTTCACTCAAGAGTGAAATAACACTCTGTAGGACGAAGAAAACACCAAACATCCTAACTCTAAAATTTGCTGACATACCGTTTTTCTCTTTGCCTGGTGTCTTACAGATTACAGTCAGGACAAGAATGGAAGTGACAAATTATTCCAACTGGGGAACGATCCTACAGCATTTCCAGGGAAACTGTGTGCAGGTGGAACTAGAAGCAGCACAAAACTCCCTTTTCCCTGTGAAGACAACTCAGAAATTACAGTTACATTCCCTGACAGCTGTCTACAGCACGACACAGTGGAGAACTTAAGAGCTACCCATCCATAATTCTGATTCACAATGGTCAAAGCACAACAGCAACATATCTCCTTAATCCTCCCTGAGTCCCATACCTCCCTCACCCATGGATGGAATTATAGTGATGCAGCAAAAAGGAGACTCTTAGGGTGGAGACCAGAGTAGTAGAAGACCACCCCACAAACATAATCTCTTCCATTTCTCATTCTGGTAAGTAACGTAGAACCTGCTTTCCAGCCTCTCCCCAAATTAATCCTGGAATCTTCCCTGAGAACTGCCCAGTTTGTGATACCTGCGGCAATGTGCGCTACATCTTCTGGTTTGGGAATAATCAACGAATTATTAAAGTCATCATAAAAGACACGTGACCGAGGCACTGGAAAAACAGAAGGACCAAACTCACGATAACTGAAAAAGGAGACGAAAAGAAATCCTCAACTATTTTTGACAGAAAACTGTATTATATGTGACCAAAAACATTAAGGAAAGAAGAAACTTAAACGCTTCGGACTAAAATCTGCCTTACAAGTGTTCATTACGTCTTTTAATTGCCTTGTTCCCTTGTTCCTTGATGGCTTCAGAATCTGCTGCTTTGGCACTACCAGGCTCAGGGGTGGTTTTTTTTTCTGAACGCTGAGCAAAGCCTTGGTGAGATGAGCTGCATTCGCCCATCTCCACCCAAGCCCCAGTTTCTCCCAGCACAGAGGACTGCAGCAAAAGCCTGCTGAAGAGACTGAGCTCAACTATTTTGGAGCGATCCCTGAGAAAGAGGCCTTAAATAGACCAATATGTACATCTGGCAGTCTCAGATGGATCGTTGTGCTCCCTCTGCCCACATAGACATTATGCTGACGTCCCTAAATATCAACCCACTTTACCCTCTCCAGCTATTATCACTACAGCAAAACCTAAAACCTTCATATTCAGATAGGAATATATTAAACTCTTTTCCTGCTCTACTTGCATCGACAGACTCTGCTTTCTCACTGAGCTTATTGCAGCCACCAGAATGAGAAATGAAGAAACAGCCTCAATGCTCTCATTCAATCCTGATACCTCTGAGCTGATGGGGATTTACCCAGCCCCTTTCAGCGGCTTTCGACCCATCCCATGGCTATCTGAATGCAAACCAGGTGGGTGTCCAAGAGGAGAAATGCCAGGCTCTGGTGGTGGTGCCAGGCACAGACGAGCAGGGCAGCCCAGTGCCGCAGCACGCGGAACTTGGCAAGGCAGTCAGGTCTTAGCCCCTCATTCATCCTCTGACAGCTCGAGTAGTGTGACGTTAATAATTTATATGCTATACATGCAATAAGTTACACTCTTCTTTAAAAAATGGAGCTGGAGAAGCAAGTGTAAATAATTAATCTGAGAAGAGAAATAATCAGTTAACCCTTTCAAAGAAGGACAAAGCTCAGCAGCGCTGACACTCCCCAGCTGCACAGACATTTCCAGGCAGCACTGCCCCAGGACTGCCAGCACTCTGTGGTGAGGCCTAGTCCTGCGTGCAGCATCACCGCCACAACGCCCACGGCAACAACGTCAGTAAGAAAACACCTCTCCCCACGCTCCCGCTCCCACTCTGACAGACTGCTTCTTACGCTTTTCCATCCCGCTCCCCGGAGCTCCAGATGCGAGGACGAAATTACTGGGGAAGTGACAGGAAAACAGTTGGAGGCCACTCACCGCCAGGCAGCCAAAGCGTGGCACAGCAGCTGCGTGCTGCAGGAGCAGCACCACTGAGCTCACCCAGCAAACCACCAGTGCTTTCTTACAGCATTAGACTCCCTTTTTCACTCAGCTCCCTGCTGTGCTCGAGGCCAGATTCACTCAGATCTGGGCTGCTTCCTCTGAGCCTAATGCCAGACAGGCGCGAGGCAGTCAGAGCATCATTCCCAAACCACAGAGCCCTTGGCTGCCCATCTCTGCCACAAACACTGCATGATACATCCCATGCAGCAGCCGCCAGACAGTCGCTGATCTGAATATCACCAGAGAATGGAAAGGTGAGGGATGGTTCTCATCAGCTCTGGCGTATGCTCAGCTGTGGATATTCCATCTTCAAATCGCAGCTTGCGCTCATCCGATAACTCTGAAAATGTGCTTGCCCTGGGACAAAGTCTTGCTCACACCTTGGCAAGGAAGGCAAATGGTGCTGTCTTCATCAACTGAAATGGGAATTAGAATTCAGAGATGCCTTATTTTCTCCCCAGAAAACAGCACCTGAGAATTACTTGCTACTACATTTTAACAAGGGCTTGCTAAAGCAAATCTTTAATTATGCTGTTGATAGAATAAGGGAAAGAATCAAAACTAAGCACATATTCTCCCCATGAATGTTTTATATAGATGTCACACAGGCATCAGTCTGTTTGCACTGTCACTGCTGAGGCACATGTGACACGCAGCAGGATTATTTTTGGTAACCGGGTGGAGGATGGGGGAAGGATGCACAGCCTGAGCCTCGCAGAGGTTACGTCCGTGCCAGCTCCTGGTACTGCAAGAGGAGCAGACGCTCAGTGACTGAACGCCTTCTGCTGTATACTAAGAAAAATGTGACTAATGGGGCATAGAGGAATTTAGTCACTGTACAAAGGTTTTCTTGTAACTATCCAGTATCAGGATGGTCCTGCAGCTACGACAGACTCGAAGGATACTTCTCCATACGCGAAGGCCAAGGGAGGCCCAGCAGGGCACTGGGGAGCCGGGCGGCGAGGGGGTGATCTGGAGGAGAGCCACATGCAGAGGCTCTGCTCTGACTGAGCAGTGGGAGGCCAGGTTTTCTGTATGATGCAAAACTGGATCTGATCGTCACATTACTATTGCTTTCCCTTGAAACTCCTCACTTAGGATTTGGAATAATAACAGGACTTGGAAGCCACCTCAGACGATTGCTGGCAAGTGTGGAAACACATAGCTACAAAATAGCTAGAGAGTGATGGTAGTTCACTTGGCAAATCATAAATTCAGGTGCAGATACCGTTCTGTGTGTGTGCATGCAGTATTTATGAGGCTGGCACTAAACATTTTGGCATCACAGACTGGTACAGAACATCTTGAAAATTTTGGTTTTGTTTAAATGTATTTTTTAAATTTCCTAAAAAAATAAACACAGACAGTGCAATAGAAGATGCATAGAATAATTCCCTGAAAAAAAAATTTCTGTTCACTGAGACTACTTCCTGCCTGCTGTCGAACCACATCCACTCCCCCACCCTCACTGTGGGCATCAACACTGAGCAGAGCATTCCACTGCTTTTACAGCTCCTGAAATCCCATAATGATTGTAACGATTATAAATCATTCACTGTGGCTTAGGCACCAATTCACTATTTATCACAGCAGGGAGAAAAAAAAAGATGCTGGAGACAAAGTGATGCTTCAGTAAAACTTTCAGGCAGTTAATGACTTTAGTTGTGGTTATTGCAGAAGACTTCACTACTTGCAGCTGTCACAAGCAGCAACTTCTAAGCAGGGTTACTGAGTCAACAGGGTGACTTTGCTCAGCCCCCTTATTATGATTTGAATCTATGGCTTGCAGGTCTTCTCTTTGCCTACTCCTCAGCAAATTTCCATCATTTATAATCACTAACACCCAAGAAAATTTATGCATCACAGAAATTGGATACTTCATGGTACTGTCCTACTTCACCCCCTTCAGTAAGAAAGTTCCATTTGAGAAACAACTGCAGAACATTACCTTGGTGAACACACAAACTCCTAGCTAATGAAAATATAGGCAATATTTTCTGCAAACGAGTGCATTTTTACCAAGAACAATTTCTCTACCTCTTGTGTAATACTTTGTGCTACATCTATGTGTTTACATCAGAGAGAGAAGAGGGAAAAGTGATTTCAGATTGGAATAATTATGCTTTAACCATACACTGTACGTATTATGTCCTACTTAACAGGTTCAAGGCAATGAAAATCAGGTTGTCATGCTGAGCTCTAGAAAGGAGCCCCCAGATTTCATTTTGCTACACTATAAAGACAGAGCTACATTATATTCTTCTATCACAGAAATGCTCTCTGCCTCTAGTGATGTGAAACAGAGTAGTGCACATGTATTCTGGAGCAAAACTGTCTATAAATAATACGCCCGGAAGATATTTCATCTCATACATTTTTATCATTCTGAATGCAGCTTTTCACTCTCTTAAAAGAAACTGGCATTTTAACATAAAAGAACTTGGTGTTGGAGGCACAGTTTGAGAACTGTTGCTTCAAAGACGAAGTGCTGCAGGGGAGGAGGAGAGGGTAAGTTTGGGCATGGCAGCATCCCCATCAGCAAGTGATCCTCAGATGAAAGAGCCTTGGGAGGAGCCACTGTCCTAAAATGTCCACGGGTAACCTGGGAAATCCCATTTACTGCACGTACTGCTTCTCATCTCTCCCTGTGTCCTAGAGAGATGTTGGAGATTACTAACGGCCAATGGATTTCCACTTCTCTCCTCTCATGTGGAAATGAGTGGAAATGTATTTCCTTACTCTCCCACGTTGCCTCTGCCTCTCCCCGTAACACCACCAGCGGACATGAGCGGCTGCAATGGCTCTGCACCAACTGGAAGTGATTCCCCGAGTGACTGTGCCCGCAGCACGGCAGCCTGAAGGCACGGATGATTTCAGCTGAAGCAAGGGGCTGGCCACTAAACCCTCAGCACTACGGGGAGATGGTGGCTGGGTGAGAGGTCTTTGTGAGAGAGACAGCAGCACCGCCAGGCTGCTCCCCTCTGGCCCTGCCGCTTCAGTGGCAACACAGAGAAGTTGTCACCTGCTCGGCGTGGCTGTCCCCCAACAATAAATGCTCCTTTCTTCCCAGTGACACAGTTCTCATTCATTTCTTGCTAAACCACAGCACTCATGTCAGATCTTCCTGCAGCTGCTCCCCTAATCCTCCCCGCCTTTGTCTGCCCATCGCAAGCAGTGCACGCTCCCGCGGCAGTGCCTCTTTCTCTGGCCCAGCTCGCAACCCCAAACCCAGACAAAGGACGCACAAAAATACATGCTTGGCAGCTGCGAGTAAGGGAATTGCTCACTCCCAGAGAAGCCAGAAGCAGGTCCTGCGCCTTTAATGCTACACTTCTACTACACATAGCACATTTCTACTATACATAGCAGAGGTGGTTCATTCTTCCCCAGGTGCTGAGGTGTAGAGAGAGCATTACTCTGAGAGATATTACTTGCAGGGGAAATCGTTATCAGCAGACACTTTACAAACATGGTTTCACACTTGTTTAAACTTACACTCAAGCCAGATCATCTGGTTCTGAAACACCTTTGCTGAGGGACTGCCTCAAGCTGTGGACAGAGGGCAAGAACTGTTCAGCCACTTTCCACAGTGGGACTAAGGAAATAAAGGGAGTTCCCCAAAGGTGCCCTCCTGGCTCCAGTGAAGAGACCAGTAGGATGGGTTAGCTGCTGAGTGAAGGATGTTCACATCCCCAAGCTGATGTTGTCAAAGCTGAGCCTTTGAGAAAGTTCAGCATCTTTGCAGATGCTCAAGAGAGAACTGCTATGGGTTTTTGTCGGTGTTTTAGAGCCTTTGATGAAGGGAATGATCTCTCCCATGATTTAAGTAAAACCAAGCTTAAGTGTACAAAAAACAAATTATTGCCTTATTCAAATTAATAGAATTAATACTCTGTTCACAAGATTTTAAAGGAATTTAGTTTACTGAATTGGTAGAAATCACTGCAGCTTTTAAAGCAGCAATAGCCTCTCCTTCTGGTGCACGGAGAATATATCCCTCATGTAATTTTTTAATATAGCTTGTTCAGAGTTAGAAAACCAACCAGTGGTTGGCAAGGAAGCTTATCCTTAATTTAACTTATGAGTAGAAAACACTCAGTAGCCATCAGCCATATGTACACCTTATGAGACACGGGTACAGCAGGAAAAATATTTGATGATACGATTGAAAAGGGTATGCTAATGAATACACATGAAGATTTATAATTATAGCTGCACAAGCAACCTTGATTCAGACTTGTCCTAACTTCTGAAAACTTAACTTTGCATCCCTCTTCATATTTCTTGCTGAAATTTCCACCATTTCGCCAAAGGAAGGAAAGTTTGGATAGAGTTTTCTGAATGCTTCATGGTTGATCAAGTTAGATTGTTAGCCTCCACCAGCACTTCTCATGAGCTGAACTAGGAAACCAAGGAGAAAAACGACAGTTGACAGAATGCTGCTGAGCACATTCCTAGAAGGGGCAATTCTTAGGGACACGGCAATTTTGCAGAGGATGTACTACAGAGAGGTGTTCACAGCAGTAGGAAAACTCTGAAGCTCTGGTAGAGAAAGTAATAAGAGGCTGCCACGAAAAAGGCATCAAAGCGAGGCCCAAAACCAGCTGAAAAGTCCTCGGTAATAAAAATAGGAAGAGTTGAAAAAGGGAATCTGAAAAAGTAGGTGAATGTAATTGTAGGAAAAAAATTCAATGGAGCACGGCTCTGCAGCGCTTGGAGCAGACGGAAGCAGAGCAACTGGGCACAGTCAGTAAAGTCAAGAAATATTCAGAGGAACATTACTATACAGCAAAAGAAATGGTTTCAAAAGAACCAGTGGAAGTATTTCAGGAAAGAGGGATGAAACTACATAGTGTGGAAAAAAAAATCACATCAAAATCTGGAAAAAAAAAAAAGCAAAAATGATGGGAAAGGAAAGCACCATATTATCTTTTGGCTAAGAGAACAGAAAAAATGAAGTGGCGGGATTTAACACAGTGAATGCCAGAGTGCTGATCAACACATTTAGAGAAGAATAAGAATGGTATCTAATTGGCAAACCTCAAAACTGGGTAAAATCCACAACTACTGTTCAAAAGGCCCAACTTTTCCATATCTCAGCCCCAAACACACCTACAGGACATGCTGCCAAAGGCTGGAGGGACAGAATGCCTATGGAAACAGGAAGAAGAGAGAAAAGTGGTGTTTCCCTAAAAACCTGCACGTGACTCATCTGTGCTCAGGAAGCTCCCCACTGGAACCATCAGTGAAAAACAGAGTATTTTGACGATGGGAAGAACTTGGCAGATGCCAGGACAAAGCACAAGAATCTGTATGTGTTTTTTGATAGATTATGCAAAAGCTTATTGGAAACACATCAGGAAATGGGAATTCTAAAGCATCTAGGACTGGGAAGGGAATTGCATTAGCTAGGACACAGCAGCAGAGCAGGAGACCAGAGCAGGGCCAGGGCCCTGACAGGTGACTTCTTGCCACCCTTCCTCTTTGTTGTAACTTTGTTTCTATTCATTGCAAAGCTGAGAAATGTTTTTCAGTGACTGAGGAGGAAAGCTTACCTCGTATCTGCTGAAAATATATGGTCAGGACAAGGCAAAAATTAATTTCCCAGCTAAATGTGCATGGCTTTCTTGAAGGAGATTAAGAATTTTATCTAGATTGAGCAAACCTGTATAGATTTCACAAAGAAAAATCCTGTTGAAAGTATCGCTGACGACAGAAATAGCTACTGAAAGAACATGTAGCTCCACTGAACTGTTCAGGAATTCTTCAAAAGATTACAATAAAAATGAAGGTAACTTTAAAGAAAGAAATATGTACAATTCTTAAAGATATCTGAGCATGAAAAACACATTGAAGGTAATGAACCTATATGCTATTCGCTGCAGTAAGAAATGGGACCTGTGGGAATTGTGCAGCAGGACAAAGGAGAAGCTAGCACTAAATTAAACAGGGACCGTGAACACAGACGTGAGAAAATCTTTTTGTAGATCAGGAAAAGGGCTGTGAATAGTCAAGGATATGATGGAAAATGAGCATATGGAGACAGTGAGTTATATCAGGGAGTGAACACTGCCTAACTGGGTCTTGGGCAACGCTCCAGGGCTGAGCAGGGAGGACACTCCTCCAAAAAGTGCCAGCCTTCAGAGAGGCAAGGTGCACGGGCTGAGGGGAATGGGAAGCAGCTATATGGCCTTCTAGTCACTTTTCTCCTGACACATAAAGAAGTAGTTTTACTACTGACATTCTGTAACACACTTCTTTTACAGCTTTGTACATATTAAATGTTTATACAAAGGAGTAGCTTCTGGTAGTTATGTGAATACATTTTGAGGCAAGAACTCTGTTTTTGTTTGTTTGTATTTTTTCAGCCACATCAACAGCTTTGCAAACACAGAAGTATCTGGCACAAATATCGCTGTGTTTTCAAACATTCGGCTTATCTGTCCTTGTGTGACCTGCTGAGGATCTAAACCTCCCTCTTCTAACCCACAGTGACCTTGTGACACTTTTTTCTGACTCCCAGAAAAAGCAACGCTCATGGTATAAAAAAATCAGACTACATCTACTGTGACTACTGCATGTTATGCCCCACCGTGTGCCCAGAGCAGCACAAATGCATCTCATCATTACACCACTCCTTTCCTAGCTCTTGAACAGCCTATGCCTCTTAGGGGTGCAATTCTCCCAAAGTGAGGGTACGTCATTTCCACTTTCAAAGCAGCAGAAGACAGCTGAGCTTTTTGGGCTTCCCTGCAGCAATCTAAGCAGCAGAGTAAATTCAGCCTGGTTAGGCTCGTTTGAGGATCCCCAACCCACAACCCAGATTCTCAAACTGTTTAATCCCAAAGACCACCGAGCAGTATCTAGCAAACTGTGATCAACAACAAACAAAACATTAGGTACCGTGGACAACAGGGTATTTTTGTGTGGAGTATATATTTGGGTACCCCGTAGCACGGCATCACGTCCACTAAGCACAGCATTCACAAATGACATTGAGAAAGTAGAACAGATAAAACATCATCCAGACTTTTCTTTTGTGTCCTCCTTAGAGGACACTCTTAGACCACTCCTGAGCAACCTAAACCATCACAGCAACACTGACGTTCACAACTGCTGATAATCTGCTCCATTATGTACAGAATGCTTCAAAACTCTTGCTCTGGATTGCTTCACCCTCGTCAGTGAAACGCACAGAGAAATAGAACAGGGGTTGTCCTTAGAAAACTGAATCAGGCTTTGTGCCAGTTGACTTGCAAGCATTGTTTGAAAGATTAAAATAACACATAATTGCACCAGCTCGCTAAATCTGACCAGGGCTCAGAGGATAAATGCCTTACCTCATTAAGTTTAAATGTTCTATCTCAATCTGGTTTAAAACAGAGCAGAGGCTGTGAGCTGCCAATCTGCTGTACGGGCAAGAGAACAGAAACACTGCTACAAACCGGGATATGGACACATTTAGTACTTGGCTCTCCTCTACCATCCCCTGCTCCTCAGCTCACTTGCTTCCAAGGATCATCACTTCACTCAGTATGACTACATGTCAGCTCCAATCGAGATGATCCCTTTTCTCAACAGACAGCATTTCTGTGCCTGAAGTGCAATGTTATTTATGCACCACAGACCACATTCCTGCTGCCTAACTCATGCTGGTGGCTCCCACTGTCACCACTGAAGAGCAGCAGCCAAGGCGGCGGCTTGCCTATCCGAGTTAACCTCTCAGGGCTGAGTCACACACACTTCATTTGACTCTAAAATAGGTAGGAAACCCAGTCTGGGTAAAGGAGAGCCAGATAGCTGGCCTCAAATCAAAGGCAGCTTCGCTCCAGGAGGAAGAGGCTGTGAGGAGCTGGTTTTAAAACAGGACAAAAGCCCTGTGAGAAGCCCTGGACAAAGTTCACCACCACTCACTCACCTCTCTGTTGTTTCTAAATTACCAGCACACTTGGGACACACAACAAAGGCAAGGAGACCTTCTGGACAGCTGCACAAGCAATATCTGCAGGCACGTCATGCAAGAATTCGTCTGAGACACTCGTGTGTGGAATTTCCCATCTAAGCTACCAACACTGTTCTGCACTATTTTTCTGATTACTGCTTACCTCTTTTAGCTTGTCCAGCTCATTTTGCAATGTCTGCTTGGATACCTCCACCTCAATGATTTGCTGTCGAAGGACTTCATTCTCGTCTTCTGCTTTAACACGTTTCTCCTCCACACTCTCCAGCTCATGGTGCAGTCTGACAGAAACATCTTTGGCTACCTGGTCGGAAAAGCACAAACACATGAAGAGGATCCAGGAGGAGCAACACTGACAGAACGTTTCCTACAGCAGGAAGCATCCAAGCGCCAGACAAGGGATTTTCAATTCAATTCCGAGACTGCTGATGAAAGGCTCCAAGCCTTCCAAATGTCAAAATGAATATTCATTTCTAATCAAGACATCCAAGATGAAAACATATTTGGTTATCCATCTCCCTCTTCTACATTATGATAAGGCAATGTCATGGACAGCAGGAGAAAACAAGCAGATGCAAAGCCTACACATCAAAGTCCCAACATATCACATGGATAAAATGAAAGATACTGTGCTGTGAAGTTGACAGGTCATCGATCAAAGCCACATCCAGGCAACAGTCTCATCCACCCAAATTTGCTTCTCCAGCAGCAATCACAACTTGGCAGGAGTGATAAGAGAACAGAAATATATGCTGGCTTAGGTTTTATGAGTCCAGTCTAGCAGGAAAGAATATTTATTCCAAAACAATTCAGAATGGCAATTTGTCACGCAAAGTGATGAATTACAACAATCCAGCAAAAACAAAGTAAACAAACCAAGAAACTCAGTATCTCTTTCACTTGGATTTATGTACAAGATTTTTGCTGAATAGTCTATCACTTCTGCTATGATAAGGTTATCATTTAGTTCCTATCATAAACGAGAAAACCGGGTCTGACATTTTGAAAGCTTTGATGACTTGATACGTCACTCAGATCTCCACTGCTGGGAACCAATAAGCCCTGTTTCAGAAGGTTTTATGTTTTGCATTTTCAAGTACCAAATGCTTAATAACTCCAGCTGTAAGGTATTTTGAAAACAGCTACATGACAGCGATAGTCAGAAAGATAACAGGTATAGCTAAATAAACATCATGCTTATACAAAGTATAGTCTTGATGGAAACGTTTCTGAAAAATAGCAAAACTGCTTCATTGCAAACAGGGTTTTTTTGTGTTTTTATTTGTTTTTATGGGAACAGGATTTCTATTCTCTATCTGTCTTCCAAAAATGTTATAACAGTCCGTTCCTGTATGAGCCTAGAAAAGAACAGCTTGTTAGGCAAGAAGAAATGCACCTGTGACTATTTTTTTCCAGTAATTTGACTTAAGCAAGAAGTGAAAGGGAGGAAACAGTATGAATTGGGAAAAGCATATCAGGGTTTGTTTATACAGTTTTGGAAATCTGAGGTTTTGAGTGAAGCCAGTAAAACAAAACTCTTTCAGTCTTTCAAGTGCAGAAATGTAATTCCACAGCCTTTCTTTCATTTGAGGCTAAGCACATGTTTTTTTACTTGCTAACATCTCTCCTTACGATGATAAGCCGAACATTTGTTTTCCACCGCAGAAGAAGGAAATTGGTGCTGACATTTTGAGAACTTCTGCCTGTTTCATGTGTCACCCTCGCTTCCACTACAGGGAGCCAACCCCGCTGCGCTCCCTGTCTCGGCAAATATGAATCTCTCACCCACCTTTAAATCTTGTTCCAAGCTCCTAATGAGCTCTCCATCCACGTGGCCTGTTTGTGCAACTTTCAGGCTTTTCTGTTCCGCTTTCCTGAGACGATACTGCAGAATGCGGCAATTCTTGTTCGCCCGGTCCAGCTCTCGCCGGAGCTCCTGCAGCTGGTAAACATCTTCCTCCAAATAACTGTCGCGCATTTCCTCCATTTCAGCCCGAAGTTCATCCAGCTCATCCTGGGAAAAGGTAGAACAGTGCTCCATCATACCTCTAAATCTCACCCAAGGGACCAAATAGGAAACACGCTCGCTAGGACAGCAAGCTGATAAAGTGATACGGATTGCAGCAAGCAGCTCCAGGGGTCACAGGAACAGAAGTTTCATCCCAACATGGAATAATGATGCTGAACTAATGAATAGTTGTTGCAATTCTTGCAACTGCTTTAATAATTAAAACCAGACCAGATGCTTACCTGTCTCCTGAAACTGGTAACACCTTCATTTTACCATCTCTAATTAAAATAAAAAATGCACGATACTCTGCCATGATCTGAACCGATTCCTTGATTTATTTGGATTACAGTAAGCCTACCTAGCAAAGCCCCTCAGCTTCTCTGTGTGATGTGTGCTCTTCACAACCAGCAATTCCTAAAAATGAAATTGTCCCTTACTCTGTGCCAAGAATTGAACTGCTCCACGTGATGATGCTGCCCCGCCTGAGCCCAGCTCAGGACATGCTGAATGGCAGATGGGTTGGGTAAGGGAGAAAACAGGGTTTGGTGGTGTGCACAACAGGGCCACAGGGACAAAATAAAACTGGTGTCCATGGGAGTATGGCCTGGTCATTGCTTTCCGGGCATCCCAAGCTGTCCCAGTTCCACATCATTCCACAAGCAGCACATGCTCTCTCAAGTCAGATTTAAAGATTTGTGGCTGAACAGGATAAGCTCTATCATTCTCATTTGTTTAATCTGTGCACAGCTGAAGCTCCTGGGCTAAAACTCTTATAAAGGTCTTCCAAGCTCAGGGGTACGAGCCATTGTACTGCTGCGTGGGAAGGAATCTCTACTAGCTTTGAACTAAGTTGAGGGGGAAAAAAATCAAGGAAAAGAGCAAGGAGAAGAATGTATTAAACGAACCACCAATTTTTAAGTTGTCTCCTTTAAAATTGCATTTGATATTATAAAGACCACATTTTCTGTAGAAAACATAGCTTGAAGAAGTTTCAAGCAAAACTTGCACCTGGGCTGGCAGCACTGCCACCTGACCCGTGAAATACGGGGCTGCCTGCAGCCTATTTCTCACTCACAGCAGGTGGAGAAGAGGCTGTTCTGGAGTCAGCACCATGGCAAAGCCCCTCCAGGCTGCACCATCCCCATCCAGTCCCTCCAGCGCAGTGTCCACCTGTGTTCCCCACTCCTCAACTATTCCCGTTTCCACGGCTGCTCTGGGCTGATGGCCGTGCTTCTCCCCACACTCACTTCGCTCCACTCGAGCTCTACAAGCAGACCAAAGGAAGACACATCCAACTTCTTTAGGCTCATTAGCATCATTATGTTAAAGTTGGAGTGCTACTCCCACAAAAATCCCAGCCACATACAATAACTGGGGCATTTTACAATGACGTTTTAACTCCAGTTAACTCAGCCAGCAGAAATCAGATTTTTGGCCAAAACTTTTTTGGCCAAAAAACCAAAGCTTGTTATTTCTGAAATGCCCACTCTGAGCTCAGCAGCAACACTTTGCTCCCACTGCTACATCCCTCCAGGTCTCCACACAACTCCCCCCAAAAGCTCAGAAAGGACAGACAGGCTGTCTCCCCATCCCACCATATCCCCATACACTCAATACATTCTGATTTCTGCAGTTAAAGCTAAGGAACACCCTGCCTGCTGTCTGCCTGGGGCAGCTGCAGGCGTAGGGCTTCGGGGTGGGCGGAGGAGCTCCGGGGTGACTCCTGCGTGAGCTGGAGCCAGACCTTGTCTGCAGAGGGACAGGTCAGCACAGCAACACAAGTCAGCTCTGCTGCAGTGACACATCCACAAACTGCAAGATACCAGCTGGCACCCAATAAAGATGGAGATGCAGAAAAAACACCAAGGTTTTAGAGATCAGTTAGAGAATAGCAGCGACTGTTGACCCTAAGGAAAGGAGCACATTTCTGTGTTACCAGTGTGTTAGTCAGGTGTTTTGGCTCAGGAGGTGATACCAACAGCGCCATCCCCAGCTGTCAGTGCTAGTAACAGCCCTCTGGCACAAACAGGACCAGAGTTACTGCTCCAGGCTGTCTGCAGACTCAGGAACCGAATCAAGCACAACTAGATTGAATCTCAACTAACTTTTAAAACCATCTTCAGAACTCTGATGTTGGATTAATAATTTGGTTGTAAATTGATAATTTTGCAGTGCAACTCCACAATGAAGGAAAATGTGTGTTACAATCAAATCCATGGGACCTGGTTCATATGTTTACATCCAAGAACAAAGCAATGGCTTTAGCGTACCAAGTGACCTGCAAATTATAATGTTATTGCTGATCTCTTAAACTTACTTCTTGTCTTTGGAAAATGGCCACATTTACTAATTTCAGAAACTGATACAGACAAGTAATCGACTATGTTTGACTTCAAAGTATTTACTAAAATCAAATCTGGAAAGGGAAACGGCCATCATTTCAAACAACCCAGCCCCTGGAGCCAGCATCCCGCTGACACAGAAGAGCCCCACATGCTCTCTGCGGGCACGGAAGCTCTCCCGGCCGTCAGAGTCATTCTGTCCCCAATGGAGGCCTGAATTCAGTGCCCTTCCTCCCACCAAAAATTCCCCCAAAAGCCGCAAGCATTGTCATGAACTCTATTTCAGCAGATGGACGTGTCCTTTGCCTGCAGTAAAACTTCAGTTTTCTCAGTCCTCCTAACTGGAAGTCTGTGATTCTTGGAAGTCTGTGATTCTTCTATGCTTGCCTCTGGTTTTGGTTAAATATACAGTTTGCTTTCTTCAGTGTAATTTTGCAGCTAAACTCAAGTCTAGAGTACAATCAAGAAAGCTGTACTTCAAATCCATTCATGATTCTCCCTTTGATTTTTTTTTTGACTGAATTGAATTTCTTTCACACAGTTTTTTTTTTTCNTTCAGTTTTCTCAGTCCTCCTAACCAGCACAGCTCTGATTTTGGAAGTCTGTGATTCTTCTATGCTTGCCTCTGGTTTGGGTTAAATATACAGTTTGCTTTCTTCAGTGTAATTTTGCAGCTAAACTCAAGTCTAGAGTACAATCAAGAAAGCTGTACTTCAAATCCATTCATGATTCTCCCTTTGATTTTTTTTTTGACTGAATTGAATTTCTTTCACACAGTTTTTTTTTTTCCACTCCCAAAACTTTTATCCAGAAACCAGAACGTGTCCTGAACCCTCGTATTTAGCAACGCAGCGACCTTTGGATGAGTTTCAGAACACGGCAACACAGATGCAAACGCAAGGAGGGAACAAATGAGTCTGTAGGGAGCAGTAAACTGGCTGTGCAGGCTCCTGCTGTGCTGCCTGGGGCTGGCACCTGCGGGCCTCGCCAGCCAGGGCAGGAATACGGACAGGACAGACGGGGTCTCTTGGAGCACTGAGATGAAGCCCTGTTTTAATGTCTTAAAAATACAGGAGTGGGTCCAAACGTATCATCTCTTGAAACAGAGGAAATGATCATTTCTTGAAATACAGGGCAACTGGATGTCACTCAGATATTCGTACGACAGCACAGAGACATGGATCCTGGGACAGTCTTACAGCACGGAGGGAATCTCGCTCTCGATATAGGACCCAGAACAGCAGCACTGAACAGAGACACCAAAACCTTGTGCCAGTGCCTAAGTCAGAGCTGTGACATCTGTACCTATGAAACTAGGACAGCTTCCAGCCCTGCTCTGAAGCAATGTGTGTAGAGAAAAGAGAGGAATCTAAGCTTAAGTCTGCTTTATTTGTCCACACCCTTGGTGTGGAGCTACGCTGCAAGCCCAGAGGGGTGTGCTGGGGACACGATGCAAAAACTGCCCCAAGCACCAGCAAGAAAAGCAGCATTTTCACACGGTCTGATAGTGATTGGATGAGGGGGAATTACTTTAAGCTAAAAAGAGCAGAGACTTAGGTTAGATATTAGGAAGAAATCCTTTACTCAGAGGGCGGTGAGGCCCTGGCACAGCTGCCCAGAGAAGCTGTGGGTGCCCCATCCCTGGAGGTGCTCAAGGCCAGGCTGGATGGGCCCTGGGCAGCCTGACCCAGTGGGTGGCACTGCCCATGGCAGGGGGTTGGGGCTGGGTGCAATTCTATGATTTTCCCCATCCCCTCACTTTCCCTGCAGCCATCTCACTGGCATCTCCCAGACACGAGGACGAGTCTGGCCTGAGGCTTGGCCAAGCCTCCAGATAATCCCAATCTCTATTCAAATGTATTGTTGTTATTCCTATTATTATTGTGAGTGAGAACTGAAGCTCTTTCTCACTCTGAAGGTGTTGAGTTTCATACCGTGGACTTTAATTTTGTAAAACTGAAGAGAGAGACCAGAATAGGCACTTAAGAGTAATTAAAATAAACAAACAAGTAAGAAAGCCGGCCATCTGCCTTTGTGCACCCAAGAAATGGGGAGCCTGCTCCCTGCCTTGAACAGGGAGGACCTGCTCCGAGATCCCAAACCGGCAATTGAAGTTGCAAGGGTAAGTGGAGGTAGAAGAAGCTTCACTTCGCTGCATGCTCCTGCAGGGGATGAGAGCCTCCTCTTGATCCCCTTTAATTATATGGTAATTAAGTTATTGACTTCAGAAAGAACAGCAGCAAGCAGAGAGTCCAGCAAGAGAGCATATTGCTTAGGATAAAGCTCCACTGCTTTTCTTTCCAGACGTCACGCTGATTGTAAGAAAGGAAGAATGGAAGTGTAGGAAACAAAGCCACTTTCTAACTGGCAGTAAACCCAGTCTGTGGCAGAAATCCCAGCTGATTGTGCTCCTGCTCCTGAGCTTGCTCCTCTCTGCTTGGTCCAGGTGACTCCCTGAAGGCCAGCTGCTTGGGGTCTGCTGGGGATCGCCCGCCTGAGGTCAGCGGGTGGCTCATCGACACAGGGACACACGCACATAGCAGCTCCATCCGTGGGACTCCCCTGGATCACAGTGGAAAAGCAAGAGACATGTTGCCATGTCCCTCTACTAAGCCAAGGTGAATGGTCTCCAAGGGGGGAGCACGGGGGCAGCTTCCATTGCTGCACAGCCCCAATGCACACTGGCGGTGTGGCCACACACCTGTGCCGTGCAAACTGAAGGCTTGCGGGGCCGAATAGAAGCCATCATCCCACTAACACCCTTACTGATGTCACACTTTTAAAAATTGATGTCATTTATAACAAAGTATAATTAAGGGTAAATTATAGGAATCTGTCTTGTTTGGGATTCTTAACAAAATAACGATAGCAGAGCCAGGTCGCGCAGCTATTGCACCGAGCGCCCCGTGCTCACAGCTGTGAGTCATTCCCACTGAAAGACACAGGAATCCTTGCACAACTGACTGCCTGCACCCACCTGGCCAGTCTGGCTCAGATCCGCAATGAGGTCTGGAAGCAAATTTTGCAGCCATCCCCACTAGCTCGCGGAGCACACACGAGCTGGACTCCTTCTGAAATAGGAGAACCGGAGTGCTGAGCTCCGGGGGCCTCCAGGTATGCTCCCACACTGCCCAGCCCTCTGCACAGCTTTAAGGCACAGCTGTGATGGGGTGCTTCATCTGAGAAACGCAGAGGATGTAGAAATGAGGAAACCTCAGTAGGCTTCCTGACTAAGCACAGTCCCAAGCAAACCCCTGAACTGCCCACAAAGACGGGACAAGGGCCTCAGCAGCAGTGAACCCAGGTCAGCTCCTGATCTGCCCTCACAGAGCCGAGCTGCTGGCTGGAAGAGGAAAAGCTCCCCACTCAGAGCAAAACACAGGATAAGAACCAGAATGCAGCCTCAAGTCAAAAAGAAATCTTGGAAACGACTGTCAGGGAGAAACTGTGTACCAAAAATAGTGTGAGAGACATATACACTGAGTGCTGCACTATGCATCTACAATTACGTACACTACAAAGCTGAAAGTTTTGAGGCTCTGTTGAGTTAGAATGCATCAGTGTCCAGGAGGTAACATCTGCAAACTGGGAACGTGTCGGTGTGTAGAAGTTCCATGCCAATGTGGTAATGTCTGCAACCAGGGGAGAGCAAAGCATGCAAAACCAGTGAGCTGCACAGGACTTAAGCACACGCAAGTGAAAGACACAATGCAACTGTCTATGTAAAAAATATATTTTTCAATTTAGCTAGAAGTCAACGTTGACGCCAGTACTTTTTCTAAGTAAAAGGTGGTTAAAATAATCATTAAGTCAAATGAGGTGAGAGTGAGGAGGGGAGGAGAGGTGGAAATCAGTGGGCAGCTGCTATGGTGCTGGCAAACCCAGAGCTTCTGGAAAGTCCTTGAGAAATCTAAGATTCATGAACCGTGATTTTATGCAATCCCTGTTTTTGTGCTTTACGTATCTGCAACTGCCTTTTACGTAGGATGCGTGTTACTGCTGGGGAACGAACACATTCCCCTCAGCACTTCACCCACTTAGCAGAACCACAGCTGGGATGAGCACGCTCTGAAGGGCTTTGGTTGTGAAGAAAGCAACAACCACCACTTTCGTCTCTTGCAAAATACGCCCAGGAACTGAAAGCCCCCAGGGCCCCTTTGCTCTCCCACCAAACTGCTTCATGCGGGCACCAGCGCTGTTCCCATCCCAGCACCTCCTCTGCCACACAGATGGGGACAACCCCCGGGTTGGTAACCCCTTGACCCTCGCTAAGTGGAACTTTTGGGCCTCGCTCTGCGCACATCCTCAAGATGCACAGCTGGAGGTGCAGCCCACCTCTCGTTGATGGACTTGGGCATCTCTTGTTTCAGGGAGCTGGGGATATAAGACGGCCCCACACAGCACACGCTGTGGTTTGGAACAGAAAGGAGCATCCTGGAGACATATCAGAGCATAGCAAGGTGCCAGCAGCGGCCGCTTCCTCACTTCATATCCACTGAATGTCACAGATAAAAGTGAATGCAGACAGAACAAAGACAAGGCGAGATAGACATGACGATAGCTGAGAAACCCCAGAGAGCACAGAACACATTTCAGAGCTGGCGCACACAGCAGCACTTAGGGCGAGCTGAGCTCATCCCAGCACAGCGACACGAAGCCACCAGGTGCCCTGCCAGGACAGCCAGACACGCTCTGCTTCATGGAGAAGGCCTCTTTCACACAGCACCCATGAAGGGCGTAAAGGGAGAGGTGTCAAATTCATATCTCATGACCAAAACATCACTGCCGCTTCTGCTAACAAGCTCGCTTAATTAAAACAGGCTGAGACAAACTTCTGCCAAGATAAGGCAAGAACATCTTTCATTGTTAGACCCTGGTCCTCTTCCCCAGGACCCCGATCCTTCGTGGGGATCACGCAGAAGCTCTGTGCCCCCAGGGCCTGCACAGCGCAGGATGGTTCTCCATGGGCTGAGAGCTCGGTGCTGAAGGACAGCCCCGCGCCAGCACAGTGCCTGCTCCCACAGAAGGGACAGGCTGCGGCGGTCACAGCATTAAGTCCTTGTGTATCTATATAGACATGTACACATACATACACACACTGCATTCTGTAACCCGCTGCAGATACGTGGAAGACACGAGAGTCCTCTCTAAGCAAAACACCAGTTCCCCTGACACAGGCTGCACAATCACGCGGGCTCGCAGTTGCGCTCCAGATGTGGGCAGGGGAGAGGAGGAGTGAGAAACACAGAATTCGGCACATGGACACGTTCAGGAAATTAACACATCCTTCTGGGATTTAGCTCATCATTTGTCTGCCTGGGCTGACAGCTCTCCCAGCGTTCCTTCACCCCCTCCGGTCAGACATGGAACAAAGCCCCTCGCTCAGCAAGCAAGGGAGCGCCTTGTAGGAGACATGAGCAACAAGCCCACAAGCCAACAGCCCATGCAGGGATGTGGCTCTAATTTGCGTAGGACTACAGAAGAGCTTCAATAGGCTTCCCTGGGAAGGGCACAGCAAGTTTGGGAATTCCCCTCCTGGTGACTGCTGGCCAATTCCAAGCCACTCTGGAGGGGAGCAGCACCTCCAAGGCTCCATGCAGCTGGTGGCCAAGGAGAGAGGAAGGACCACGCACACACTCGTGTTCAGGAGAGGCTTTCTGCATGCCAGCAAATGCCTGTGGGCAGTCAGCTAGGGCACGGATCCCTAGGCAAGCAGCCTGCACAGTCCTCCCAGGCTCTGCAGCACTCGTGGCCTGGGGCTGAGCAGGGCTGGGCCACCTTGCTGCAGGTGATGGAGGCACCAAGGGCAAAGAGCTGACGCCACACAGAGCAAGGAGCTCTAAATGATGCAGAACGAGCTTCTTCGTCTAGGACATGCCAGTGTCAAACCCACGGGATGGTCAGTCCCCAGGTGAACCCTTTTTTCAGCTTTGAACAGTTACAAATTATCTGCCGTAGGAAACAGGAGGACTGACACATTCTGCACAAGGGGTGAAAGTGTGAGCACAGGGCTTGGGGAGCTACTGGAACACACAGCGATGTCCCACTGCTCTGCTGGGTGGGCTCCTGAGTGCTCGGGGGAGCAATCCTGTCAGCAGCCCTGATCTCAGCCCGTCTCCTCTCATCTCTGGGCTGTCGTGGGAAACAGAGCCTCTGATGAAGGCTCTCTGTGCATCATCATCTCACAGGCTGCTCTTCCACCTCTGTGATACAGCATTCTCTGTGCGCTGGTGTTACGAAAGCTTCACTAAGTGCCCCTGCTGCTACCGGCCCAGATATGTACCGTCAGAGCCGGGTGAGCAGCAGTGCCCGCGGCACACCAGGTGCACCCACAGACCCACACAACAGCTGTGGCCCTGAACAACACTGCAATGCCTGCAATGGTTTTGTTCCTCTCTGTTCAGCTCCCAATGGAACCGAACCCACGCACTCCTGCTCTCAGGACGCTCTGAGCTAACACAACACATTCAAAGCCCACCGAAGCGCCCCTTCTGCCTTCCTTCTCTCCAAGTGTGTTGAGTTTTCAGCACTGAGATTTATCTCCCAGCCTCTGCAGCCAGTTTCCACTCATCCTCAGGGCTCGAGCCTCCACCTACGTGCTGCCCCGTCCTTGCAGGACTCAACTTCCCACCAAAACAAACTTCACCCCTTCTGACAAATTTGCTGCATCACCACTCGCTCCGTTTCCCGGCTCGCTGGGGCTGCTCAGCGAGGGGCTGAATGCAGTTCGCAGCACCAGCGAGCGAACGTCGCCAAACAGCCGCGCAGCGGCAGCGCTCACGGGACGATGGGAGTTTATTTACCGAGCTCTGTGGATGCAGCCTCTCGCCATGCCGAGGGATCGCGCTCCCGGCGCGCGGCTCCCAGCGCTCGGAGCTCCGCAGCCCGCGGACAGCGCTCCGCACCCGCGCTCAGCCCGGCGGCACCGCCGCTCCAGACGCGCTGCGCAGAGCGCTGCGTCCTCCCCGCTGCGAGCGGGAAAAGCGGTCTTTCGCTTCGTTTCAAAGGGCGATGCCGAGGGCAGCAGTTCCTGGAAAGCCGGCTCCCGCCGACCGGCGCTGCCGGGCACAGTTCTGGCACCGCCACGGCCGCGCTGCTCCCCTCACCCCAACTCCAACCCCCTCTCTCCGCCCTCTGCCCACAGCCCCGGGGGTCCGCTCCCCGCAGCGCTCACCTTGAGGTACTCATTCTCCGAGCGCAGCTCCTCCACCTCCCGCTGCAGCTCCTCGGGGGCGGCTCGCGGCGGCTCCGCGCGGATC
>WBMW01002959.1:1092312-1139731 GCA_013396635.1 Penelope pileata
TGGTTGCTCCGAAAGTAGTGCCTCCTATGGATTGCCATGGAAACTACAACAGCTACAAAGAGCACAGTAACACTGTTAGATAGGAAAATTCTCAGCTGCAGAACACTTTTTCAACATAGTGCTGACATCCACTGTTTGGTCTCCAACCGCGTTCAGCAAGCATCAATGAATGTCAATGGGTGCAGTTTTTCTGCATGGAGGAATTCAATTCCACACCTTTGCTCCATCCGCACTCCCATGTCAGATGCCATTTGGTCAGAGTGCCCCTCTGCTGCCATCTGTCACACAGCAACAACATGGAGCAGGATAGTGGTGGGAAGGATCAACCTCTGCTGCCATCCCGCCAACATCTGCCTCTGACATCGTGGGCCAATGTCATAAAATAGGAGGCGTTACCTTCGGAGCAGCCCTCGTACCTTCCCATGCATTAGGGTTCAACCATCACACAGCAGTGCTGCCTACCAAGCTGCTCTGTGTTCGTGTTCTTGTTTGGTTTTGGCAATGTGCTACTGGGTGATGTAAGCAATCCTTCTCTTCTTCATCGAGGCCCTGGAGCGTGTCCAGAGAAGGGCAGCAACACTGTGAGGGGCCTGGAGCACAGCGCTGTGGGGAGCAGCTGAGGGAGCTGGGATTGTTCAGTCTGGAGAAGAGGAGGCTCAGGGGAGACCTCAGTGCTCTCTCCAGCTGCCTGAAAGGAGGCCATGGTGAGGTGGGGTCGGCCTCTTCTCCCAGGTAACAGCAACAGGATGAGAGTGAATGACCTCAAGGTGTGACAGGGAAGGTTCAGGTTGGATATTAGGATAAACTTCTCAGAGCAGTGATGCAGTGGCACAGGCTGCACAGGGAGGTGGTGGAGTCACTGTCCCTGGAGGCGTTCAGGAGCTGTGTGGAGGTGGCACTGAGGGACACGGTCAGCGGGTGGGTGGGGATGGGTGACGGTTGGACTCGATGATCCTGGAGGGCCTTTCCAACCTTAGCGATTCTGTGATTCTAAAATCCTACAGTGAGAGATGACCGCTGCTGTATTTCGTCCTAATAAACATTATTATGGAAATATTAACTGTAATGGAAGCAACTGTTGTGGAAATATTAAATATTATGGATGTCACCCCAGATGATAGCTGTCAGAAGGATTGCTTTGTCGTCGTGTGCTGCCTCTCTCCCTGGGTTGTTACAACCTTTAGGAACAGACCACAGTCCCACCCTCCCCTATGAGCTCTGCAGTGTGTTTTAGCCTGCGGTGAAGGGGGAACTGCTGGGCTATAATTTATGGGCACTCTGTTTTGACTCGGTTGTCCCATGACCGTAACACTTCCATTCAACAGGAAAAAGAAAGGAAAAAGCATGGCTTGAGATAAGCCCCTTTTCTGCAAACAATGGCCGAGATGCAGCGCTGGGCTTCTCTGCGCTGGAGGGGGGGAATCGGGGAGGTGAAAGGAGCGGTGCGCAGTGGGCAGTGTGCAGTGAGCTCCATCCTCTGCTGCTCACGCAAAGCCATTTGGAGAACCCTGGAAGTAACTGGGCGAGAACAGGACCCCAGTGTGACAGCGAAGTACATGCCACAGAAATCTCCCTGGGGCTGGGCAAATGCCCAGCGAGGAGCGCTGCTATCACATTTCACATTTATTTATATCGAATCATTTTTATACTTGAGACTCGCTAATGGTTCTCAGAGGAACACGCTGGCACCGACCACCACGCTTACCTCAGTTCTCCTCTCCCACTCTTGTTATTTGCTCGTAATGTCCAATTGCTGCCCCTCACCGTGAGTTAGTCACACCCCAGTGGTGGCAGCTCCCCACGTGCCCATGTGGCTCTCCACATAACAGCACACCAGGGTGGTGGTTGAGGAACACAGCTAATCAGACCCAACACTTTTACAACAAATTTATTTTGGCAGCGCCGATATCCTTTGCCTGATTAATGCAGACGTTTGATAACGCAGTCGTATTTGCACAAACAATGCGAGAGGCAGACGCTGAGCCTGGCTGCCCAGATTAGCTATCACATGTTCCGCAAAGTGCGAGGCGCAGTTTGGCAGCGCCGAGCTCCCGAGATTCCTTTCCAGGGCTGAGGCACAAGAGAGTTCACAATTACTTGGGGAAGATGTGAAGAGGCTCAATCTAAGTGTAAATGCGTCCCTCACCCGGCCCGGCTCACAGTGGCCTAAGCCTACGCTGTAATTTTCTCCTGTTTCAGCTCCCTGTTTCGGGGCTGCCCCAATGACACCCTGGGAACGGCCGACTCGGGGCAGCGAGGGAGCACCAATGTTTATGGAACAAACACAAACAAGAAGCGAAGACACAAGAGCATCCACACAGAGTGTACGCGTGGATAAAGCAGCACACCCCAGGCTGAGTCTGTCATTATTCCCCCTTGCTATATTGCGGATCGTGAGCTGTAATTTCTCTGTGGCCACGTTGTGCCCTGTGATTATCCATCCCACAGGAATCCTCACCAGGGCCAGCAGGTGTTGCAGTGACACATTAGCAACAACACCCGTGCACAGCTTCAGCAGGAAGATGTGTGACATTTAAAGTGCACAAATCTTTTTTTATTTTTTCCCCAATCTCCTCCTCAACCGCTGTCTCTCCTTGGGGGATTTAAAGCCCCAAAGACCTTTTCTGAAGCTTTACTCCTGGTCCCCAGAGTCACATCCAGCTTGTGACTGCTTGTTCCTTATTTGTACAACACCCTGCTAATAAAGCTCTTCGTTCTTTGCTGTTAAAATATTACCCATTGCCAGAGTTCAAAAGGGAATGGAAATAATTGCATGAATTAGCTCCTATAAGGGACTTCGGTACCAGAAGAAGGGCTTTGGCAGAGTTTAAGTGCCTTCATCCAAAACAGTGATTCCCCTAAAACACATTGCCCAGCCCCACAGCCTTGTTGGCCCATTTTGTCCATCAAGCTCCATGGACTGCCAGAGCTTTTCCCCTGTAGGTGCCCACACCCAGTCCCACGGATAAGGCCCTTCTCCCCTTCATATGGGGTCAGGCTGTGGAGGGCTCAGCTGGTCCTGCAGCACCGGCTGCTCGAACAGCAGCTCCCTGTGTCCCCTGGAGGAAGGCAGCAGCACGGACATCAGCATCCCATAGGCTGGGTCTGTTCTGTGGGCACAATGAGGGAGCCCTTTGGTAAGGGGTCTCAACACAGAGCTGGCTTCAGTGACAGAAGTGACTTCCTGGCAAGTCCTCCATGCATGAGATGGCTGTGTGGAGTGGGAAGGGTGTGGAAAGACACAGCGATCCCATCACCACGTCCTCCAGCTCTGCCGTCAAGGCTGGGATGCTCTGGGGCCAGGACCACCAGGGGAACTGGGTGAGGATCTGGCTTCTAGCTCCCAACCAGACAACTTACACGCCGAGCCCAGCACCACAGCCCTGTTATGGGTGGCCATTCCCACATCTTCATGGTTCCTTTCTCAATGTCCAAGGAAATACCAATGAGCTGGAGTGTAAAGTCCTACGCATCCAGCACTATAAGGCAGGATTTTTCCAGTCTGGTGTCTGCCTGAGTGTCAGAAAAGTCCATGCTGAAGCCTGACTTGTTCTGCTGCTCACCATCACATCTCTGCACAGGATAGCCAAAGGTAGAAAAAAGCCTCCAAAATTTAATGTTTTGTGCTATAACACTAAGGGTCGTCTCTGAATCTCAAGCACCAAGAAGCCCGTACCATCTTATGAGAGCATACAGAGTTCAGAACTAAGGAATTCAAACATGCACCTTTCAATATTCATGAGTGCGTACTTCTCCTTCTCGCACACCGTCCGTGACCTCGACAAACACCCACATACACACTTGAAATTTATCATCAACTCACCACCGTAGGCACAAGCACCTAGGATCTCGTATTGTCTGTAGCACAGCAGTGCGTGCCACTCATTTTCCACCTTCTTAACTTTGAAGGGATGATTTATTGTGTTTCATCAAGTCTGACTTTTAGAATTGTCAGCTTCTGCTTTTCCTGGTTAACCCTTTACTTCACTGTTTTTGTCTTGGTTTGGTTTTGCTACCTGTGTTAAACCAAGGCTTTTGAAGCCATGAAGCATTTGATTGTTTTGAACCCCTGGATGTTTCGTGGCATTCGAGAGAGAACAAGTAAGTAAGGAATTGCCGGGAAGCAAAGGCTGGCTCTAATCAGAGGCACCAGAAGAGAAACAGCACACTTTGTGTCTTCCTTCATAGCCACAGAGGAGTTTGTACAGACAGGTAGTGTTAATTTATCAGATGTTCAATAAGGAAAAAGAAAGCAAAGTCATACACTCATTACTTTCTGAAGACAGATGCTTTTCACAGGTTGTGATTGTTGCAACTGACACATTATGGATACACTGCTCATAAGTTACCGTGTGGTATTACCTCCACACCAGAAGTATTTCACAGCTATGGAACATATTTTAGAAGTTGAGGAGGCAGGCTAATGAGCTGGCTGTTGGTTGGCAGTGTTATTAATTTGTATATTCTGCAAGGTATGTGTCACCTTACAATGAGCAAAGCATCAGTCTTAGAAGATTATAAATTATCCATCTCTAACGGTACAGTTGGCTAAAGAAAGCTGCAGAAAATATCATATTCTGCACACACACATACCTCTGATAACTAACCAATATCCAAATATAGCAAACATCCAATAGGATTAGCTTCCTAGATATATCTGCGCCAAATTTAGCAATTAAAGCATCAGTATTTTTCCACGGTGCTTCGTTCCCACTGCATCATTTCCTCCTACCCCGAGCACCTCTTCAACTATTTCTTTTCTGATCCTGATTAGAGAGGTTGTTCCCAGCAGAAACTAAATCCATTTTTTTTTTTTATTGCCACTTCAGTCCCTCCTAAGAAGCTGCGGACAGATATGCTCCGTTTTTTATTTTGTCTCTTCTCAGTAATTTCAATTCGTCTACCTTCAATGGATCCTAAACCTTTAGGACCTCCAGCTTTAGTGTCAGTTCCTTCAAAGCAGTAGCTGCCTTTGCTTTAAGTCCAGTTTTTGAGACAGCTGCTCCCTTTTTTTTTTTCTTTTTTTTTTCCTGTCTCTATAAACCCAAAACAATTGCTTCTCACAAATACTCTGTCTGCAATGGTTTAGGAGTGGCTTTGTCCTCAGCGCATCTGCTCTTCTGCTAGGGTTCAGGAAAGCTGATTACTGAGGTCTGCTTCCCTGGCACTGTTTTCACACATGCTTTTTCTCCACCTCTCTCATCCAAGTTTGGGACACCTCATTGCAGTGCCGTGGGACAACCAAGCTCTTGATTACACAGCACCTTTGAGGCAAGCACAAAGCTAACTCCTGCACTCATCTGAGCAGCCTCCACAATGAGCTGATCAATGATTTTGAAGGAATGTGCAGGCTCACCTACCTGTCAGTGCTCAGGGACCAAAACCAAAGGCATGGAAGGAGCAGAATCCAATGAGTAGGAATGCCTTATCTTGATGCAGAGAGAAGTATAAGCAAGTGAGGTTGACTTCCACATGCCAGAGGGTTGCTTTGACGATGGACCGCTGACTGCAGGACAAGATGGAGGCACAGTCAAGGCACAAAGGCATAGAGAAGTCACCACAAGTAGAATTAGTGGTACATTCAGAATTCCAGGCTCTTTTCGCAAATCAGTCATTTACTTTAAATTCTGAATTTAAATAAATACTGCTAGCACCTCCTATTCTGAAGTCGAAGATAAGCTTTGCTTTCTTTGTTAATGTGTCTCATAGTGTATTACGGTTTCTGTCTAATCAGTAGCAGAACCAACAGCATTCAGTTTTCCTGCATCTGTAACAACTGGCTCAGCAATAAAGTTTTTCACTAAAACAGGGAGTTAATATTCCCTAAAAATATTTTTGGACCAGAAAACATATTTTCACGGATAAATATAAATAGAATAAATAACAAAATATAGATAAACCTGTTTTCAGACCAAAAACATTTTCAGATCTGTAGCACATCCAAGAAGAAGCATCCTTAAGACTGAATGATTAGAATTCAGAAAGAAAGACTTGAAAATCAGGCAATGATGCATCCGTTACGGCTTTGCAGCACTTTGGGGATCTTTTTTTCACTGTTTTGAAGCTGTTCTATATGTTAGTACAGGAACTGCCCACATTTTCATAGAATCATAGAATGGTTCAGGTTGGAAGGGACCTTATAGATCATCTTGTTCCAACCCCCCTGCCATGGGCAAGGACACCTCCCACTAGACCAGGTTGCCCAAAGCCCCATCCAGCCTGGTTTTGAAGACTTCCAGGGAGGTGGCATCCACGACTTCTCTGTCAGGGCAGCCTGTTCCAGTGTCTCACCACCCTCACAGTGAAGAATTTCCTCCTTATATCTAGTCTAAATCTACTCTCTTTCAGTTTATAACCGTTACCCCTTGTCCTGTCACTATCTGTCCTTGTAAAAGCCCCTCCCCAGCTTTCCTGTAGGCCCCCTTCAGGTACTGGAAGGCTGCTATCAGGTCCCCCCGCAGCCTTCTCTTCTCCAGGCTGAACAGTCCTAACTCTCTCAGCCTGTCCTCGTAGGGGAGGTGCTCCAGCCCTCTGATCATCCTCGTGGCCCTCCTCTGGACCCGCTCCAACAGCTCCACATCCTTCTTGTGTTGGGGGCCCCAGAACTGGACACAAGACTCCAGGTGAGGTCTCAAGAGAGCAGAGTAGAGGGGCAGAATCACCTCCCTCGACCTGCTGGCCACGCTTCTCTTGATGCAGCCCAGGATGCGGTTGGCCTTCTGGGCTGCAAGCGCACACTGCCGGCTCATGTTGAGTTTCTCGTCAACACACACCCCCAAGTCCCTCTCCTCAGGGCTACTCTCAAGCCATTCTCCGCCCAGCCTGTATGTGTACTTGGGATTGCTCCGACCCAGGTGCAGGACCTTGCACTTGGCTTTGTTGAACTTCATGAGGTTGGCATGGGCCCACCTCTCAAGCCTGTCCAGGTCCCTCTGGATGGCATCCCTTCCCTCTGGCGTGTCGACTGCACCACACAGCTTGGCATCATCTGCAAACTTGCTGAGGGTGCATTCGATCCCACTGTCCATGTCACCGACAAAGATGTTAAACAGCACTGGTCCCAGTACCGATCCCTGAGGAACACCACTCGTCACTGGTCTCCATTCAGACACTGAGCCATTGACCGCCACTCTCTGAGTGCGGCCATCCAGCCAGTTCCTTATCCAGCGAGTGGTTCGTCCATCAAACCCATATTTATCCAGTTTATCAACCAGGATGCTGTGCGGGACAGTGTCAAACGCCTTGCACAAGTCCAGGTAGATGACGTCGGTTGCTCTCCCTTTATCCACTGTTGCTGTGACTCCATCATAGAAGGCCACTAGGTTTGTCAGGCACGATTTGCCCTTGGTGAAGCCATGTTAGTTACCACTAATCACCTCACCTCATCTCAATTTTCCATGTGCCTTAGTAGAGCCTTCAGGAGGCTCTGCTCCATGATCTTGCCAGACACAGAGGTTAGACTGACTGGCCTGTAGTTTCCAGGATCTTCTTTTTTCCCCTTCTTGAAAATGGGCGGTATGTTCCCCCTTTTCCAGCCAGTGGGAACTTCACCGGACTGCCATGACCTTTCACATATGATGGATAGTGGCTTGGCAAGGAGTAAGAAGCAATCTGATAACTCATTGAATTACCACCTCTCATTTTGCAGGTCTCAGCTCAGAAATATGCTGAAGTGCCAGTGCAGGAACAACAGGTGAGGAAGAGGAGTTTTCTGGTTGTCTCACCATGTAAGAGCATTTGGACTCCCTTCAAGGCTTCTGAAGGATGAAACATCTTTTCCTTCAATTTCTTGCCTGGTAATGGAAGCAAAGCTCTAATATCCTCTGTCTAAAACAGCGACGTTATAGCATGGTGCTAGCTAACGTCTTAAGATGTTAAACGCATTTGAATACATTTACCTGTACATAATTAGTCCAATATTCATATGAAGATCTTGCCTTAAAGACAAAATACAACAAAACCTCAGTTTCTTGGATATGGTTCTTGGATATGTAAGTGCCCTGGGAGCGGGGAAGTGGAGGCTCTCACCCCAGCCGCTCAGCCCTGAGATGGGGAAATACAGGACCAGAATTTACTTTTCCGCTCTCTCTCCCAGCCACACCAGGCTCTGTCCCAAGATTTTGTGCTGCCCTGCCCCAGGAGGGGCTGGGGAACTCGGTGGTTTGCTCACATCTCCCTCCCCAGCAGTAGGGATGACCTGGGAGTGCAGGCCCAGAGCCCTGTGGGCGCGAGGCCTGCTGCCCGGAGTGGGGCAGGAAGCCACGTCCAGTGACTGTGGTGACACAGCTTGGGGTTGCCAGGGTCAGACTGGAGGAAGACCAGAAGAAAGGACAAGGATCTCTGCCAGGTGGGGACATCTGCACAGAGATGGAGCCACACACCAGCTGCCACACCACGAGAGCGCAGAAGGCGATGCAGCACTGGGCGTAGTGTAGGCACTCATTAAAAATAACACAATGAAATGGGTGATGCTTTCACAGAACTACCAACTTTCTTTTAAACGCCAAGAGTTTATGAAATACACAGCAAACAGCAGCTGCAATTTACTGAAAATTCTCTGAAGAGTTCTGATAAGATCTGTCACTGGGGGTTGTTGACATTTCGTCTTGCAAAGAGCTGAAAACTTACCGCAAAGTGGGAAGCATGGCAAAATGGAAAGCGGTTAATCGTTGAATTTGTCAAGGACTATCACAATATAATTGGCATTTGCAATCTATTTATTAACAATTTAGAAGAGGAAGTGAATGTCCTCATTCACCAGATTTGCTGATAGCAAAATATTATTCTGGTAGCTGAAGACGGTGACAGGCTCTGGGAAGATCTTAATGAAATTAGGTAATAGACAATTTTGTGGTAAATTAAATTTAGACCCATGCAACACTGGGGACTAGAGCTCAGTGAATAATTATTTCTAAAATATATTCAGCATATTTTGCTCCTGTATATGTTTGCAAACTGCCCAAGATCTATTTATGGTTTTCTAAAATTCATTACTTATTTTGGTTATTCCTAACATAATTTTTATGAATAATTCTCGATTCACAAATTGCTCATGGCAAGTTCTGGCCATTTCACCTCAAAACACATGCCCTAACTCCAAATTCCAGGTTAGTGGCATTTGAAAACAGCAATGCAAACTGATTGCTGTGCTCTTGACCCTAAAGCATCCTTCATTATGTGTTAATTATATATGACAAAAAGAGAGATTTCTGAAGATTTAGAATTAGCTGAATTAAGGAAAGTAAAAGAGAAACATGCGATTGAGTAGAACATGTAATGACAAGACAGAACATGGATCAGCTTTTCCTCTGCTGTTTCGTACAAGAGGGATCACAGTAGAATTTTTGTAATATAAGGAAAGACACACCCTGCATCAGAGCTCAGCAGCGCTCAGGAAAACTAAGCTAACAAATATAAAATGAAGTTTAGAAAACTACATGACTAAATACTGAACGGAGGGGAATTGATTGTAGCTAAAATGGCATTTTTGAAAGAAGATCACAGAAAGACTGCAGAGAAGCCCAAAGAGTTTGCAGGACCTGAAATGGTCGGTCCAGTATCACTGGAACTTCTCTAGTGTTGTCATTTTATCAGGACGGCCAAGAAAGATTCCCACAGTTAGGAACGTAACTTTAGTTTGCTTTGAACAGGAACTGTTCTGTGGGTTAAAAGAAAGAAAACTGCTGGTCAAAGCACCTAAAACCCAGCCATTGGAGCTAACGGGTGTCTTAACTGAGAACAGTTTGGAGAGGAGAACTGGCTCGACCTTTCGTCATTCCATAAGGATCTGCACCGAGCCTGCTTTGGCACACAGTATAGCTAACTAGCATTGGGTTATAAGTCGTATTGCTTATCTAGATTTCTGTAAATCTTGCACCATGCTGCAAAGTGGAGAGTTTGGGTAAAAAAGAAAAGAATCTGAATGAGGAAAGGAGAAGCAGGCTTACAAATCAAATTACCTTCCAATAGTTAATAAAATAACACTGCGTCTAGGACTTACTTCCCATTACAGAATATTCAGAAAATTACCCCAGTACAGCTTGCCAATGGCTTGTACTCTCCACCTGTACTGCATGCCTCTTTTCCCAGTGGACAAAAAAGAGCCAGGAGTGGGGAGAGGGAGGAGGAAGAGGGTGGAGGAAGCTGCATGAGACACCACAACCATGTGTAATACCTGCTGCCTGTCTCAGGACAGCGCTTAAATTGGCAAATCCACACCAGACGTGCCAGGAGGTCCCTCTGCTTCCCACATTAACTGGCGAAGAAGCCACTCACCCCTTTGGGCATAAGCAGCATTGCTCGGAGGACTGCCAGCCTAACGCGGTGGTTAATGAGCAGCACTGCAGTGCAGTTTCATTTTAACAGCAGCAAGCTTACTCCTGTGCCGCCTCTCATTTTTAATTCACTGCCACAGACACACAGATGTATCATTTGTATCATAAATAGAGCCTTCCCTGTAATGGAACCCTAAAGGTCCATTATTTTTATCTTTTTTCCCCCGTCCTGTTTCATTGTTAGTCACTTCTGCCTTTTCTATGGGAATCAGTGTTGCTTCTCCTCAGATCCAGCCACACGGGATTATTCAGACCAAGTACTCGTATTAAAATAGGGGCACTTTCCTTCAGTAACAGGCAGTGAACAATAATGCGAAGCACTCCAGTATGACAGCCACCTCCTGAGCGGAGAACAATGCACACCTGACTCATTCTTCTTGCTGTCTGTCAACAGCCGTGTCTTTGGATCTTGCAGCGCTTCTGCATGCCACACAACAGGCCGCGTCCTCATTTCCTTTGGACTTCTGTACTGAGAATATGCAGTAGAGCACTCCAGAGATGCGCATCAATTCTTATAACGCGTCTCCTTTGAAGCACGAAGATCTTTAACATCTATTAAATTGGCACTTGTCACTAATTATTTTCAAGCTTATCATCATTTGTAACTTTACAGCTCTCTTTCGTTGCCTTAATTATAGATTCTGTACACCATACTTTCTCCATTCAAGAAAAGCATTCATCATCTCAAGTCGGGCACTCTTTTAACAAGCTCCAGAAGAGATCATAAAGATATGAATGGATCCTGCAGTCTGAGCAAACACCCGTTGTGCTCACATGACTGCACGGCAGAAATCCTCACCCAGAGCACAGAAAGGCAGACTCACTTCTGGCATTAAGTTTCTCTTCTTTACTGCTCTTTCCCTTAAGCACACCTGTGCCTTTCTTTATCTCATGCTCATCCAGAGTATCAAGATCATCTTTGCCCTTTGGGCCAGGTCACTGCCCTCTTCAAATACTTCCTGCCTGCAGGGTCATTTTTAAGGTCTTATCCTCCCATCTTTATGGGTTCACCACATGTCCTGCTTCTTTCAATACATAAAATTTGATGAGGGTTAGGCTGGCTTCACCAAGGCAGAGATGCAGCTGCACAGCCGCATTTGGGTGTCTCTTTTATGCCTGATCTGTAGCAGAGGCAGGCTGTGCAAACCACCTACTGAAACCTCTTTGTGATGAAAGTCCACAGAGCCAAGAAAGAGACCATCAGAAAGAGAACAAGGAAGGAAGGGGAACTGATAACTGCTGCTCAGTGCACTCTGCCCCATGTTGGATGACACAAGGTGTGTGCCTTGGTACCAAGAGCACCTGGGCATGGGCTGGGCTGTGCTCACCTGTCCCACCTCCTCCAGAGTGAGTTACACCCACCCACTGCATGGTAAATGTTCTTCTGGAAACAGGAAAAATTCTTAGGATTCAGCTCAGCATCACTGGATGCTGTGCTTTATTCTACGTTCTTTAGTGTTGCTGTGGATTTGACCATAAAACTGCGTTACTACATTACATTTTATGTAATAATCGATATTAAATGATGGCATTCTTTTTGCTTTTTTTCTTTATCAGTGTTCACTGTTTCGGCACTGTCTGAAATGAAGAAAATTATCCCAGCAAAACTATCAAGTACGAAGTCAAGAATTGAAATCTATATTGTTAACTCAAGGCTACCACACACTCTTTATAAGGCGAAGCCCTTCACAGACTGCTATACAACATATTACAGATCTAAGCTTTTCAAAGCAGGATATGCAGGATTAAGGCTACATTTAAATCCAAACATGATAAAAGGAAAAAAAATAAATAGGCAAAACATGACTGCTTCATATGGATGTTATGTAAGAACTTACATGGGACATAATTTATTCCTTATTTCTATCTTGTAATGGTATCAGGAAGGAAAAGGATATTTTAAAACATTAATCTCAACCCTTTTTTCGTGTGTGTGTCTTTATCTAATCTGGTACCATAAATACTAAAATACTTTAATCCAAACTGTATGGTTATTCTCACCATAGCGGCGAGCTCATCCTGTAAGCCTCAGTCACGTCGTTTCTGCTTTAGCACACTCACGTTTCTCTTCCTACCACTTCAGCTCTAACACGTTGGGAGTTTGTGACCATGGAAATACCTTCACGATGATTTTCAGGTAAACACAGCATGATCTGTACTACATTCTGCGTACAAGTTTGTGAGAGAGATTCTCTACACTGACTCATCCTGAAGTTGCTTGTGTTTTCAGGCAAAACTGCTAACGTTACATTATCCTTAGGGACTATGCACGCTGTCTACATAATATATTTCTATTTTGTAAGCAGCTTAGGGTAGGGACCATGCTTGATATGAAGCGCAGCTTATAACCAATGCCCTTACTTAGCAATAAACCATGTTCTGAGTCCTTCTGCCTGCAGTGCCCAGTGGCAGACCGGGATTTATTTGAGAGGACAGGAGCGACAGCACAACAATATCCACTCAAGCACACTGGGGCAGAGGCCAGCAAGCAGCCGGCTCCTGTGCGCCTCGGTAATCGATAGGCATAGGAGGCTCCTGGGTTCTCTCCCCGCCACTCAGCCACCGCCTTCCCAGGAAGAGATGCTAGGGCATAAATGGCAGCAGCACCCGCAGGAGGGTGCCGCAGCCCCCAGCCCTGCTCCCAGGGCGACGCGCTGCCTTTGGGACCCACGTGCCGGGATGTTAAAGATTCATCGCTCCTGATCCTTGCTACGGTTCACTTTGCTGCTTTGTTTACTAGGCAGCGAGAGGGAGGGAGCTGGATTAGCCTCAAAACCCCACGACAAAAGGCAGAAAAGCTCTGCCTTAGGCATTTAATAATCTACATTTTTAGGGAATTACTGAACACGCCCGAGCTGTCTCCAGAAAAGTCGGCGTATTTTAAAACAGTAATTCATAGCATTTACAAAACACTTTGCATCAAAACAATTTTAAAATCCACAGGATCTTTGTTCTGATCTGGTATCTGCCGTGACACACTGTAAGAGAGGAGCGAAACAAAACCCCACCAGGATATGGAATTAGTGTCATTTAGTTACTATTTAAAGTCTCCGAAGCTCTTCTTTTATCTACTTTACCTCTAACACCACAAATGTTACTCAGCTAAAAATAATAACCAGAACCACTGTGATGGGAGTCTTGTGAAAAAGGGGGGGAATTCAGGATTTCAGTCCAGTGAATAATTACCTCTCCACTTGCAAAGACCTTCACAGCAGAGAGCACTATAGGATGAAGGGGAAAGTGACTGGGGTGTTTTATTTCATTTCTGCTAATATTTCTACCAGAGAAAGAAAAGTACCCAGTCTTTTCTGCCGGCAGTAGATAAATATCATGCAATGGATCAGAATGCTAATTTGCTTAATTGCATTAGTCCACTCCCCTCCTGTTAGGGGAATTCAAGCTTCATGGCAAATCCAACCCCCTAACGAGATTATGGTGACGTTCCCCCTGCGAGGCTGCAGGGTGGCAACAGGACGGGCAGGGGAGCTGCCCGTTCCCTTGGTGACAGGCCAAGTGGTTAACCCTGGTAAGAAGGGGTGTGGGGAAAATCAGTTGGAGTGGCAGCCCTTCATCCTTTAAACTTCAGCTCACTGCTGAGCAAAGCAGAAACAGTGCCAAGCAGCGGCCATGGGGAAATTACCCTTGTTTTAATCTCCGTCTCTTCCAGCTGATGTCAGGAGAAGGGGACAAGACAAAGGACCTCAAGCTGTGGTAGAGATCATTAAAACAGAAGAACATAAAGCCACGGACATCACCGTGCCATCCATTAAATATTCATTTCAGTCGAATGCAAACATTTTCCTTTGTTACGCAGTTTGATGCTATTATTGCTATTATACCTTTAAGCCATTTTGTGCAGCTTTATTCCTTTTTTAACCTCCTTTGTAACGAAGGTGCCCGGTAGTCAGCTCCACCAGCTAATCAAATCGCTTTCTCTTCATTACTCACGGAGAGCTGCTGGAGCCCAAAGCCTGAGCTAACAGCAATCTCTGGT
The DNA here is from genome assembly GCA_013396635.1 of Penelope pileata. Taxonomy (NCBI): domain Eukaryota; kingdom Metazoa; phylum Chordata; class Aves; order Galliformes; family Cracidae; genus Penelope; species Penelope pileata. The sequence goes on from WBMW01002959.1 coordinate 1,106,641, forward strand.
CATGATTTAAATTCTGTGAAAGAGCTGAAATGATGCCAGAACCACAGCACACAGATATGTTATTACTGCTGTCCTATCGACAGCAGGTGATACGCTTTTGAATTAGGGAGTATTTAATCACAAGCGTGCCCAATTAGTAGGCAGTGATAAAATGTGTGTTCATTGTACTTGGCTTTCACCAGATACAACCGATCGTCTTTTTATGCCAACATCCAGTACATCCAATACCAATTTATCCAATACATTGTTTTAAGAGAAATATAGGGCAACGTTAAAGAGATGATATCTGTGAATGGAGAATGGTAAGAACTATTATTACCTTTTTTTTTNCTGAGCCAGAGGAGAGCATTGCCCACCTACACTGGAGCAGTCCATAACCCACACATTTGGATCCCCCGGGCCCGGTTCGGTTCCCAGCAGTGCAAATCTAGAGGGTTTCCACAGGAGCCAGCCAAGTTAAAACGTTGTGAGAAATGCTCACAAAGGCCAAACAGTTCCCATTTCACAAGACCGCGTAGGCAAGGAATGACAGGCTCATGGGTAAAACTCGCCTAAGGGCTCCAGACGTTATGTGAATTAAAAAGCGACAGAAAACTTACCCTGACCACCTGTACCATGGGCGGGGAGACAGCAGCAGGGAGCAGCGTCCTGCTGCGAGGGCAAGAAGAAAAGGACACTTCATTACTGGGGGACACCAAGGGAAGCAACCCCTAATTCCTCTGCGCTCTAATTTAGTTGAGAGCGTAATCAATTGCTGAAATTGTTTCACTATTTTTAAACCTAAGGGAGCAAATGGAAATCACATTTTAAAGACAGAAACTTAATTATGCTTCCTGAGAGGTAGTTATTTGCCAGAGGAGAACCAGTGCCACATTCCTTACCTCTTTCCTCATCGGTGAAGGTTTCCGATGCCTCCTGCCAACTCACCAAACACGGGATTCCACCGCGTGGTGCTTCTTCACTGTTGACGAGGCTGCAGTGGCTCCTGGCAAATATTTTGACATAGCTGGTCACCAGGATTAAAACAGAATAATCAGTGGGCTTTTCATTTTGTGTTTGTTTTTATTTTCCTTGGTGCTTCTAGGAAAGCCTGTAATTTGTATGATCACATCCCGACCTTGGTTCTCAAGATCTTCTATTTTACAAGATACCCACGCTGTAATCAAAGTCGCCATTACAGCACGGCTAGGTATACTTGCCGTGGCTTTCATCTAGCTAGACACAGATTAAAGGTCTCTGTGACCTTTGGGCTGCTGCAGCCAGCAGCAGTGAAGCTGCAGCACACAGGGTCCCTTACAGCCCTGCAGGGGCTTAGTGGCCCTTCCCGTGACAGCTCCTGGCTGCCTGGTTCTATTGGAATCGTGCCTTTGCTTCATGAAATACATTGTTGGCTTCACCACAACTGGATCACCTGTAGTTAGGTCTTCAAAACCATATGTTCTTTGGTCCTTCCGCCCATTTCTTCAGTGCTTGGCAATTCTGCTCATAAAGCCCCCGTAGTTCAGGTGGGCTGAGAGTTCAGCTCCCAGCACAGCAGCTCCTGTTGCGACTGTGGGGCACACCATCAGCTTTGTGTCCACAGCTCTGGATTCTTTTCTGAGAAATATTTCCTTCTGGCTTTCTTGAAGTTTCTTTACCGTTCATTGATTACCTAGAGCTCAAGAGAAGACATGCACACACACTTCTGAAAATTCAGCAGTATCAGTTTGTCAGCGGCTTAAGAAGTTGAAGATTGGGAAGAAAGAGAGATATTCACAGCACTTTTAAAGGCATTTGATACGTAACCAAATACAAATATTTTGATACATAAATTAGGAGCACAATCTCTCTTGAGTTTCCTAACAGTGAAAGAGAGGATGACTCCAGAGAACGGCTTGGCACAGACAGCTAATTTAAGCATCCAGATTTAGATGAGTTAAGTATGTGACGTGATGACTCCTTCTCACTCCTTTCCTTTTTCCACTGCTCACGCATAAGAAATTCAGATGTATGTTACTATTTTTTTAACCTCTTACTTCTAATGAGATTAACCTTTTGAAATGTGAGGAAGAAATTACAGTCTCTTTAGGACTCGAGTCATGAGCTAATGTAATCACAGGTAGCTTTGCAAAGAGCTCTGCAGACACCTGAAACTCAGATCTGAAATTTGTGTCTATAATGAGAAAAACAAAACCTTATTAAGAAGTTATTCAGCAGGTTCAGGATCACAATCCAGGTCGTTCTGCTTTGGCCAAGAATAAAGAACAGTTGGAGAGTCAGGATGTGAACCCAGATGTGAACCCAGATCTCCACCCACAGCTTCAGTGAGAGAAAAGTCATCTTCCAGCTGGGTCTTGCCATTGACTAATCATGCAACAACAAGAATTTTGGGTTTCATGGAGAGGTCTAAGAACTAAAATGAGCTCTTAAAATGCAGCCCCAGCACTGCTTGGAACTGAGTTCTGGGTGTGTCCCATCTACTCACGGCAGTGTTTGGCTGTACTGTGTTTTGAACACAGCTGCAAGCACTCATGTAGTCATCCGCTTAGAAACATCCATTCAGGCTATGGAAATATTAATGTTATTAGAAAATAATAATAATAGGGAGCTTATAAACAGGAGGGAGACCAACTTTTTACACAGTCTAATAGTGGCAGGACAGAGGGTTTTAAACTGAAAGGGGAGATTTAGGGATGCTAGGGAGAAATTCTTCACTCAGAGGGTGGCAAGGCCGTGGCACAGGCTGCCCAGAGAAGCTGTGGGTGCCCCAATTCTGGAGGTGCTCAAGGCCAGGTTGGATGGGCCCTGGGCAGCCTGACCCAGTGGGTGGCACTGCCCATGGCAAGGGTGGGGGTTGGGTGAGTTCTAAGGTCCCTTCCAACCCAAACCATTCTGTGACTCCAGGATTCTATGAAAATAACTACTAGTCCTTAAGAAAGAGCACCTTAATCTGACCAAATGCAAAGAATTGTAAAATATAGGCAATATTATTTGGAAAATAAGAAAAAAAAGGGGGGGAAAGGGCAAAGAAAGGCCAAGATAGACTCTCTGTGTGTGTGTTGCAGTAGCAAAATATACAAATATATGGGATAAAATCTGAGGAATTCCTTATGACCCTGCCAGAGGTGAATGGTCAAGGACACTGCCCTTCTGGTTACTGTCAACATTTTCAAAGTATTTTACATATGTTTAGGTGTTTGTGCATCCACGGGAGAGGAATAAGAAGGTATAATGTAATAGCATTATGTAGGTTTATCCCGTGCAGAAAATACTTATCTACCCTAATCCATCTCCCTTTTGGTTCTGCTGCCTTGTGTAGCAGATGGGATGTCAAGTCAAATGTCGCTATGCTAGAATAAGAGATTTTGCTACCGTTAGAGGCATAGTTTTAACAAAAGTAGAATTCCAGCCCTGCATACATATTTTATAAACAACTGAAGTACATACAGATGGATTATAGTTGAATGATTCTTCCAGCCATATGCTAGTAATCTGTTGTCACGACCTAGAGTACATTCTTATCAGCATTTCTTAATATTACATCCTTCCTCAATACAACATTCTTAATATCAACATTTGTTTCAGTGTCTTTCTCCTACTGTAACGTCTGCTTCTTTCTTCCCTTTTCTCCACCCCTCCCCATCCTTTTGCTCCCATTTCAGTAGTTCCTTCCCACTGCAGGCACTCCTACTACTTGTACTCTGCGGGACCTCCAGTCCTACAGTGCTGCATTGGAACTTTTTTACCACTCTTCTCCTTTCCACATTCCACATCTCTCTTACACCATTTTGCAGACTTATTTTTCCCCTGCCCCATAATCCGTAACCTCTCACCAAAATCCCACAAGCCCTGATGCTGCAATATCCATTTCCCCTAGTGCTCTGGAGGCTCCTGTTCATCCTGTCTCATGGAGCCTGTGTGCACCTGGTGCGGTGCTTGGCTGTCCCGTTTCTGACTGGCAGGACGCTGCTCTGGTGGCTCATTGGGGCACAACAGGAGCTCAGCTCAGCCCAGCTAGTGCTGACAAAGCAGGCATCACCCCCACGCATTCTGACAGGCCGATGATGCTGGTTTAATACTAACGAGCACAATTTCCTCTTCCAGTAGCTCATTAATGTTTGCTTCTTTAGTCTCATTTCTTCTGCTGCTCCCCCACTTTCATTCTCTCATCTAAATTCTGCTGTGACATACTCATATCCAGTCTCCATTTGCTCTTTGCTTTCTCCTCAAACACTCCTCTCATTCTTCAGTCTAAAGAAAGAGTGGGTAAACACACAGCAGTGTTCAAGTACAGATAACTGGGCACTGAGCTCCCAAGCCCTCACTAGAACAGCTTTTCCTTTACAGGATGGAGCTAAATACAAAAGGAGGTGGCATGCTGGGTTGGTCACGCGCTTGGGAGAGAGGTCAAGGTGCTGCCCGTGGCTGAGATGCTTTCTGCTGAAGAGCTTTTAAACGGGATCAAAGACGAGGCTGACCAGATGCACCTTGTACATAGGGTGTCAGAGGAGGAAGGAAACAGGCCCAGCTCTCTTGGGCCAGCTGCCACCAGAGCCACTCCAAGGGAGGCTGACAGGATGGAAGGGAAGAAGGGAAGCACAACACACTGAATGCCCTGGGTGAAACAGGGCAGGTGTGACTCTTAGCTGAATTGCTACATGGTATGTGACATTTAAGGTCTGAGGTTTGGCTGTCCCACATCTCTACTTGCATTTGCATTCTCCCTTCCATTCATTTCATTTACTCTTTTGCCACACAGGAAAATGGGAGCCTCAATGCTCTATTAAAAGGTGTAATGCCTTGAGAAAGACATCAGAGCAGCCAAACCTCCTCCTCTCTCACTGCTGGCATCCTGATTCACAGAATCATTAAGACTGTAAAAGCCCTCTAAGATCATCGAGTCCAGCCATCAGTCCATCACCACCTGCCCGCTGAGCCATGTCCCTCAGTGCCACATTTACCCATTTCTTGAACATCTCCAGGGACAGTGACTCCACCACCTCCCTGGGCAGCCTGCTCCAGTGCCTGACCACTCTGTCAGAGAAGAAATTATTCCTAACATCCAATCTGAACCTCCCCTGGTGCAACTTAGGGCCACTACCTCCTTCTCTCCTCACACAGAGCTGGAACATGTTGGACTTTCGCTGGGACCAGTGACTCAAGTTTTTTAAATTACTGAAACAAGCAAAAAAGACTCACACTCTTTTGGTGGGAATTCAGTTTCTAGGTGGTGGCAGATTAAATTTGGATGGCTATTTCATTTAATCATCTCTTATGCCTGTGTACTTTACTCACCAAGCTGAAAACTGAGGGGCTGCAGGAACTGGTCCTGGGCACTGTGCTCTGGGTGGCCCTGCTGGAGCAGGGGCTGGGCCTGAGGGACCCAGATGTCTTTCCCACCTCAGCCACTCAGTAATTCTGTAACTGCCTTCTGACATCTTCAGAGATGGGCAGGCACCTGGAGGCAACTATTTACCACTTGAGTCAAAACCCTCCAACAGCCTTTTCTCTCTCAGCCAATAGTGAATTATGAAAGTTATTGCGTTGTGCAATGTATGGCAAAAGTTGATGTTAGTGCAGAAGACCTGAGATTCACTTTGCCTTACTGACTTCACTGCACGGTGTTTGCTTTTACAGGGAAAATAAAGGTTTCACTGGTCAGGACATCCCTCCTCCATTGTCCTTTAAGTCCTTGTAACAGCAACATTTTCAGTTTCAGCAGACACCTAAACTTGCTTTATGAGCTCCTAGCACAACTGCAATGATTTACATTTCTCCTGTCTAAACACATACTATACTTCAGTATCTTTTGACCCAGGAAGACATAAAACTCAATTTACTCATTAACCTTAGCTTCCTGAAACTGTAATTACTGCCCTGTGGACAGTCAGTAATTGAGCTGAGTACGAGTAGCATGCAAATTGCATCCAGTGCCACATATTGCTAAAAGATCATCCCGCGTGCAGACAAAAATGGCATGCAGCACAGACAGCAGGTAGCAGAGCAAAGCAGCAAAAGGAACATGCACAAAGCAGTATGCGCAGCGATTACAGAGATGCAAATGATAGGAATCAGCAGAACACAGTGACATAAGAACAATATTATATTAGCCTAGGTTTACAGTTACAGATACTAACACGCAACCATTACTTTTGCACTGAGAAGCATTTTCTGGTGGATGGTTTCACCAGAGAATCAGACTTTGCTTTTCTCCCTCCTCCTCCACAGTTGGGATTCAAGACGCTAGGCTGCATTTTATACAGCCTGGTACACCTTGCTCCAGCTGCACTGAAAGAGATCAAGGCATCACAAATAAGGACTGGAGTTAGCAAAATGAGATTCAGTTTGAAGTACACTTGTCTTCCAGCACTGTTATTTTCCATTCCCCCCCACACTCCCATTGAACCATGAGTGCATATTTTTCCAGGCCCTTGGGCAGAGCTTCTGCATTTTTAAGCTTGATCTAATTTAAGTGTAGGCGACCCCAGTCTCTTACAGCTACATTTCATATCTCTTCATGGTGCTTGCAGAAATATCTCACTGTTTGGTTGAGTGCACTTATTATGTAACTTCATATTCTTCTCGCATCCTTTAACTTCTTTTGTTTATTTTTCTGGTTCCAGTCCCCACGCGGTACTTGCTTCCTTTACTAATAGAACATGCTCCTGTAAACACAAAATGCCACTTGAATTCTCTTTCACGGCCAGGGTTCTGATCTCATACAAGATTTGGGATCCACTTTCCAGACATTTCTTAAGTTTTTGAGGCCACTTTGTTTGCTGCTCACAGAGTTCCTTTTTCTGCANCACAAAGGATGCAAGTATGCACCAATAGTCAACTAAAGAGAAGTTCAATTTGAAACTAGGCAAAACCCTTTTTAGGAGTAACAGAGAACAAAAAGTATCCAACACACTCAAAATACACTGTACATTGTAACATACTTGTAGACCCCTGAGGAAAGAACACAGTGGGCCAGTGTATCAGCAAACATGGAGACAGACCCCAGAGGAGCCCAGGGTGAAGGAGGCAGCCACCACAACAGTCCTCCTGTTGAAGGAGAGCAAACCCCAGCCCCAACATCATGCTCCACCCAGAGTATCTGCACATGCTCACCCGCGGTTGTTGGTTTTTTTGTCTGCTTGTTTTGCAAGCTTAAACTGATTTAACAGTGGAATTTATTTTGAATTATATAATCAGGACTGTGAAATGTCGTAACTGGACCACACTTAGAAACTCTAATGGCATTTTACTTGAGAATACAAAGATTTCAACTCGACAACAAATTCTTGGCTTTGCATATACAGCATGTTCTCCCTGCTGCCCATAACAGGCTTTTGAAAGTAACAAATTGATTTCAATTAAGATCACTTTTGTTGCCGTTACAAATAATTTGCGTGGATGCACAGAGTTCACAGGAACCTCCCAAGGCGAGCTATTTCGGTACAGATCTGCGACCAGAACAACACCAGCCTTGCAAGTTAAGCACAACCAAGTTTAAAATTAAAGATGCCAACAAAATCAAATATGCCAGCATGGAGATTTTCACTACTTTTACAGGGCTTTCAGTCAGCTTTTTAAGCTGCCAGAAACAGTGTAACCTGCCTGTGCTTTCATTAGAGTGGAGACTACATCTAGCGCAAGCATTACGTATCTTGTCTGTACTTCCACGCAAATTCCAACGAATAGAGTTCNGTTCTGATCTCATACAAGATTTGGGATCCACTTTCCAGACATTTCTTAAGTTTTTGAGGCCACTTTGTTTGCTGCTCACAGAGTTCCTTTTTCTGCAGGGCTCACAACTGAGGGTTGGCAGGCTTTGGCTGAACTTGTCTTGGCCTGACTGGAAACTTTGGTGTAGCTCGTTTAGTTGCCAAAACATTTTTTCCTAGTGGAAGGACAGCTACTACCCAACCTGTGTAATCTAGCTTATTTTAACCACATGGTGTGCTAATTTTTATAGAGACAGTAGTGATGGTTATTCTGCATAGAAAGAAGTATTTAGGACTCATACAAAATTATATGGCAGTTACAGAGGCAAGGTGTGATAGCAAAGGTCTCCAAAGTCAGGGCTTTGGGTATGATTTAGACAAATATTGATAACGGGGGNGTATGCACCAATAGTCAACTAAAGAGAAGTTCAATTTGAAACTAGGCAAAACCCTTTTTAGGAGTAACAGAGAACAAAAAGTATCCAACACACTCAAAATACACTGTACATTGTAACATACTTGTAGACCCCTGAGGAAAGAACACAGCAGGCCAGTGTATCAGCAAACATGGAGACAGACGCCAGAGGAGCCCAGGGTGAAGGAGGCAGCCACCACAACAGTCCTCCTGTTGAAGGAGAGGAAACCCCAGCCCCAACATCATGCTCCACCCAGAGTATCTGCACATGCTCACCTGCGGTTGTTGGTTTTTTTGTTTGCTTGTTTTGCAAGCTTAAACTGATTTAACAGTGGAATTTATTTTGAATTATATAATCAGGACTGTGAAATGCCGTAACTGGACCACGCTTAGAAACTCTAATGGCATTTTACTTGAGAATACAAAGATTTCAACTCGACAACAAATTCTTGGCTTTGCATATACAGCATGTTCTCCCTGCTGCCCATAACAGGCTTTTGAAAGTAACAAATTGATTTCAATTAAGATCACTTTTGTTGCCGTTACAAATAATTTGCGTGGATGCACAGAGTTCACAGGAACCTCCCAAGGCGAGCTATTTCGGTACAGATCTGCGACCAGAACAACACCAGCCTTGCAAGTTAAGCACAACCAAGTTTAAAATTAAAGATGCCAACAAAATCAAATATGCCAGCATGGAGATTTTCACTACTTTTACAGGGCTTTCAGTCAGCTTTTTAAGCTGCCAGAAACAGTGTAACCTGCCTGTGCTTTCATTAGAGTGGAGACTACATCTAGCGCAAGCATTACGTATCTTGTCTGTACTTCCATGCAAATTCCAACGAATAGAGTTCTATAAGGGACATCAGACTGGCACTGACTTTGGGTAGTTGGTAGATTCTGTAATCAAAGATGATGTAATAAAATGACACCGGGGATCTGTTAGCATATGTGATATCCCGCTGTCATAAACCACATGAGAAGGGAGATCCACCTGATCAAATCTACCTGGATTTACAAAAGCCATTCACAGCCACGTCCCTCACTGAAGGCTCTTAGATATACTAAGATGCTGTAGCATAGAAGAAACAGCCCCTTCTGGATAAATTACTGATCAAATGATAAAAAGCTATTGCGTAAGTTTGCGCTGAAACGACATTTTGCAATGCAACGCTGGCCTTCCTGAAAGAAGAAGGTAATAAAAAATGCACAGAGAGATGTAAGGATGCTTAAGGGTATGAAATGTCTTCAACAACAGGAACAACTGCAGATATTAGGACTTGTGAAGCCTGGAGAGGATATGACTGATAGAAACGTTTGATAGAAGTTCTAAGAATTATGGGTCACAGAGAAGAGATAGGAAACAACAGACAGGAAACAATTGTTCTCTGGTTCTCCCACTATAAGAATGAATTAAATGAATTCGCAGATCATAGGTTCAAAATAAAGGGAAGCACTTTCCTCCATAGTGTATAGTCACTCTGTAAAATTAGACGTTGTAAAATAAGAGTATATTGCAGATATCAATAATCCGCACGGATTTAAAAAACTGTAAGAAACCAACCAGGCCAATTCTTGGAAAAAACCCACTGTGCTATTAAGATACCTCAGCTCAGGAACAGCAGAAGTCTAACATCGAGATGTCCTATGCAGCTGGGGAAAAGCTTTACTTTCTTTTAAGCCTTGTCTATTGTAGGATGGCGGGGAGTGAGGGAACAACAACAACAAAAAAAACCCCCACACCTCTACTTTGTCTATAATCATGGGGAACTGAGTTCAAGGAGCCTGAGCCATCCTTTCCAATTTCCCACTCTTAAAAACCAAAACTGTACTGGAGCAAACTAAGCCACTCCCTTATGCACAGGTCATCGCTGGCCGCAGATTAATGTTTCCATCTCCTCTTTCTGGTGGCTATCAGAGCTCTCTGGATTTTGTCCCCCTACTGACAAACCACTGGAAACTCCATTAGCAGCAGCTGCCACCTCCTCCAAGAAGAGGTGACTGCGAGAAGTCTGTAGCATAAAGTCATTTTGTAACTTGCCAGACAATGCACTTTTGTTGCCCTGCTGCCTTCTCTCTCACTTTTCACCCAAGCTTGTACAATGCCATAAAGGCTGCATTCATGTACTGGGAATTTGCATCACTGTCCTCAAGACAGAAAACTGGCTGGTTGCTTGAGTACCAGCCAGCTTTTGGAGAGCCATAACTTTAGGCCAGCTCAGAAAGGTGTCTGTAGGGATTGCGAGCACTAGCACACTGAGACACACATATAGATTTTATAACTCTTAAATGCAGCATTTAGAGAACGTGATCAGGGACTCTGGGTTAGAGGAAAATGTTAAAGTTTTAATCTAAAAGAAAATCTTCACTATTTCATATCAAAAATCATATCCAATACCAATCAGTATTTCTCCCTTCTAAAAGACCCAAATCTTTTTCAGTAAATACAAATTTAAGAGTAAAATAAGAAGTAAATGCTTCCTAACTACCTGCTAGGATCCACAGGAAGCAGACTTCCTGCTGTTAGGGCTGGCACTTGCTCAGACTGACATAAAATTTTCTTTTAATAGCATTGACCTCGTGATCTGCTATGACAGAACAGCATCCTCAAATAATAACCGTACCTCTGACAGTCAAAATTTTCTGTCTGTGATTTTAATGAACAACAAACACCCTTAACCAGAAATATTCATGTATATTGCAGCTGGAGTTGGAAGAGAACATAATTTCATTCAAGAACGCCTACTCAAGTAATAGCATAAAGAAGGTATGATAGATGTAATACAGTTACCTTTTAGGTTTTAGAGGCAGATCTAAGGTTAAAACAAACAAACAATCAGCCCTAATAGAAACACAAGTAACAAATCACATTTTGATTCATTTATTAGGAAATGAAGGTCCAGTTGGGTACTTGATTCTTAAAGAAGTTTTTAAAGAACTTTTTAAGTAAGTTACAGAAGTGGGCCCTCCGGAAGCACAATGGAAAAAATTACATCTATTGTACAGATCACTGGAAGTTAGGTAAAAGCACCCTTTCTGTCAGAGATGATACCTAAGCACACAGAAAGAAAATACTTTTTTTTTTTTTTATCATTCACGTAATTCTTTCCTGCTATCAACACAACACACTAGCACATTTCTTTGGCCATATTTTCAGTGTTACAGCTACTCACAACTATTGTATACTTTAACCTGCTGCTTTTGAAAAAGGAGCTTGGGCAACAGACGTTTATTCAGCAGGAAAAGAACGAAGCAGCGGCCAACCCAGCAGGACAGGGCTCAGACTTCCTCACTGGTGGAGCTTCAGTGACCCCTAATGGACAACCTGCATCGGTGCGCCTGCCCTTACCACAAAATCAAAGCTACGCTGCAAAAAGGCACAGTACTCAAAACTTCTTGTTTCAGCCTAATATGAAGCCTGGCACTTCGATACATTTATTGCTGTCATTCGAGACCACTGTATCTGTTAGGATACATAACTGATAACACTTGTCTGTAAGATAACTATTTGTTTCTGGATTCACGAGAAATTTTTCACGCACTCAGGCCCACTTAGTTCCCAATCTTGCTTAAATCCAGCACTTCAAGTAATGATCCGCTCACAGCATCACTTTCACAAATCATGATAAAATGGCAAACCAATTAAGGCAAAGCCTTTCTTGCCAGAAGTTCCTGCCCCTTCAGTGCAGTCACATAAATAAAACATTTGACACAAATGAGGGAATGTGGAAGTCTCCAGCACGGCCACAAACCTGTACTCCTAAGCTTACTGTAAGCAAGTCACCATTCCCTGGCTTTTACTTCCAGTCCTTTACTCTGTCACCTTCTCCTCCTTCCTTCGAGGAAGCAAATGTTGACATCGGTTGTGTATCTCTGTTCTGAAGAGGCAGAAGATCTGGTGAATGAGCGATGCAACTACCACTGCTCCTTTAGCACACACAGCATGACAGTGCAAGTCCAGAAAACAGCTTTGACTACAAAGCAATTCCAGATGTGCTGCTACACCAATAACTTTCATTTTTTTTTCTGTACTGTGACTCACTATTACACAAAAGAGTAGTTTCCAGCCTTCCCACATTTCCTCTACTACTTTGCAAGAAAATGACTGGTTACCTGGCTGAGTGTCCATTACAGGCAGATCTAAAAACTTTATGGAAACAATCCAACGCTGCATCAGTCTCTTGACAGAGATGAACTTCAGAGTTGGTAGAAGACACAATGCTGACTGCACATACCACTGACGTTGTGCCATTTCAGGAACTTACTGGATTAAATCCCAATCACAATGAAATCAGTGGTAAAATGGCCTTACATGGCCTGGATCCACTTACCATTATTTCACAAAAGTCAAGAAACCACCGCTACTTTGGAGCAGACGTTACTATTCTCTTTCTGACATTTCTTCGATTTCTGCTTGCCATGCTTGCTTATCAAGAGACACTGCTGTATAATTTCTCTAGCATGAAAACACTACCAGGGACTAGAAGACCTAGCAGCATCTGACAAGCGTAGTGGCAGTGTGTGTTGGGTTCAGCATTAGAAGAAAACAATGCCCAAAAACACCCAGAAGAGGGGGAAATGGGTTACTCCTAACCATGGCTCCTGAAGAACGATCATCTGCTACAAGTTAGAACAGGCTCAGAACTGCAGCTAGTTCCCAGTTTCCCTTTTTTCCTCCTTTCACCTCTCAATGGTTGTGCAGGTCATTTTAGTAGCCTGTCATTAGAGATCAACAGGGGTTGGGCTGACAGCTGAAATTCCCTATGAGGAAACAAAACAGCAAGAATAATTTTTTTTTCCCCACACTGCAAATGCTTCTTAAGATATAAATGAACTCTGACTCATATAAAAAGCTGCAGAGATCAAAGCAGGACACAAAACTCTCTTTAAGGTCATACTATAACAGATCTGAAGCAAACATGTTTACTGAATTTTTTATGGTTCCCAATGAATAAACAAATACATTCAAGCATTCTTACATAAATATGGCTCTCAAATGCAACAATTTTTCATTTCTAGTACAAGAGAATGGGATTCCAATCTACCTATATACAAACAGAACGTAATTACAAGAGGAAAGTTTCTCTAAGTCAGATTTCTTAATTTTTATTAAATTCAAAAAATGCAGAAAAGAATCACAAGTTTCTAAATACATATAAAAACAAATCAGCTAAAATAGAATTGTTGTCAAGTTAAAACTCACTTTCCATATTTTCTCCTTCCCTGGTATTGTCCACAGTATCATCAAAAATCCTACAAGTGCTTTAGAAATTGTTTTTATCTTATCAATATGATAGTAAACTATAAGTTTACTATGTAAAAAAGCAAACTGTTCAGGCACAAGGTGGCAGAAGACATAAGCACAAATATCAACCATGCTTCCTTAATCTGTAAATTAAAATCAAAGTGTGCTAAAGACCTGCATGGTATTGTATTCATGATGTCAGAGCTTATTTAGTAAAATAAGGGATCATTATAAAAAAAATCTTTTTAAAATGTTTACAGTTCTTTGTGCCTTTTTTCCTTCCATAAAACACAGAGAAACTGCTTCAGTCAGTGGTATAACTTACTGTTCAGTGTGTTTTGGCTAGAGGAGTGGCAAAAATGACAAAATGGGTTCCAGCACCAGAGAATGAGAAGCAGAGAAGCTGTAGTGTGAAAAGACTGGTTAATATTTGTGTTGCCAGTGTAATTAATAGTTTTGCAACCACCTGCTAAGATAACATGACAAGCAGTCACATGCTATTTGAAGCTATCAGCTGGACTAGGTCATCCCAAGACAGCAAGTATCAAGATGAACAACTAATGTTTGCTTTGCAGCTCTTCTAACCAGACCTAAAGAAACTGTCAAATAGAAAGTGAAATAATAAGGAAATCAAAACAAGAGTTGTTCCATATTCTAGATGTTACCTTTTACCCATCATTTGATACTTGCCATTCTAATAACAGGTGCAGTTCCACTGTCATTCATAAATACAAAATTTTATTTGCACTTCATTAGTTTAGAAAGACCACAATGTTTTTCAATACCACAACATTCAGGACACACCAAGTTATTCAAATATGTAACTACTGATATACCACAGCTAAACTAAACAGTGCATTTTAATAAAAGATATACCAAAGATATAATTCACAAATTCATTATCAGACAAAAAACCCAACACAGTATTTGCTTGATGGGAATAATTTCCACCATTAAGAAAGAAAAATCTTTTTACCTTAATTTCCCTCCCCCCCAACCCTACAGATGTCCAGACAAATACACATATATATTCCTTAACATAGGAAAATGCATTACTTTAATTTTTTTTTTTTTAAAAAAAGAATTTGTCTAGGACAGCAGCATTGCTTTTTATATGTTCTTATAGAGCTTGAATATATCTCTATTCTTTTATTGAAACTTACTGATTCTTGCAATTAAGTTTATGCTTATGCAGAAAATTATATATGCAATTTTGATGCAATCTTAGATCTGCACCACATGTGATGTCTTAGTACACAAAGGAAGGGTTCAGCATTAAACAAAATAAATAAGGCTGCCGAAAATTAAACTTAGCTTTTCAATAAATCCAGTCAGCAGAGGATGCTACAGCCAAAAATGTTTTCACTACATTAAAATGAAACATAATGCTGATTATGGAAGCTTTGTACATAAAGTCCTCTGTTTTTAAAAAATTTGTCTTTAAAATAGTTAGCAAAGCACCGTATACTTATCTTCATACCAGAAGAGCTTCTGCCTGCCTGTTTGTAATAACAAGAACTATTACAACATTTATGTCAAGAATAGGTACAGATTTAACTTCTCCTCCTCGACTGAAGCGTGGTAAATCTCAACCAACTGTACAGTATTTATAACACTGGGGCAATGAATGAAACATCATTGTGAGGGACAGGGGTAATAATTAAATGTTATATAGTTGAATCCTACACAGGATTGCATATTTGCATATTTACAAGTTAGTGTGTAGCTCTGACTTGAATAACAAAGTGCAACAAGAAACTGCCAAATGATTGTAGTGCAGAGTAGTACAGATAGTTTCTTTACCCTCCCACTCCTATTTTTCACTCTGTATGGAGTAACAAGTCAACAGCAACGGACATGTGGCCTTGGAGGAGGCAGTTCTGGTGGGATTTCTGGCTCTGGTTGCAGGGACAGGATACTGTTGGACAACTCGTTTCTTATAACGTCCAGCGGCATCTTAAAGAAAAGGGAAAAAAAATCACCTGTAAACAATCATCTGCACAGAACTCGGCACAATGACATAGTTTCAAGAGTTCACAGTCAGCCGAAGCCTAAAGATGTTCAGATCTTATTAATTAGTGAGCTACATTCAAGCAAGTTGCGTTACCCATTTATTTCAGAACAAAGTTAGGAGACACTGTCAAAATAAAGCTCACTTCCAAAAAAAAAAAAAGACAAAATACAAAAGAACTGCCTGCAAACAAAAGCAGGCAAATGTATAGTCAGCTGTTGATATGAAGTTATAGGAAATAGGAACCATACCAAACAGGAGCAGATGCTTACCCAACTCAACAGCAGCTATCTATTAACCAAAGCATACAGTGGAGTCAGTGAGCTACATCACGCCCACCACATATTAACTACACCCAACAGTGTGCACCTAGCCTCCATGTCCTCCCAATAAGGACCATCAGAGATGCAATATTTCAACATAGACCATTTACGTGGGCACAGAAACCATGACCTCAATATTTTACCTTTTTCAGAATGTCATCAACAAGTTTTAGAAATATTTCATCCACATTAAAATTATCCTTGGCACTTGCTTCGCAGAACCGCATCCCAGTTATTTGCTGTGCGAACTGATGGAAAAAAAGGTAAGATAACTACACAAACATCAACAAACAACAAATACACATTCCTCATAAAACCTTTAATAAGCTTCCTCAAAATCTGTGACTGATTTCTAATTCAATAAATAATCCTCAATCTCTAAGGCACAGCAAATATTGCCAGATACAGCTAATTTTCACTTAGAATCAGTTTAATGGAAAAGAGTGCTGCATTTTTCTTGACTTAGGTCTGAGAAATTCATATCCTCAGTTGACAAGGATTACTGCAGATTGCCAAGGAGTAAGAACTTTGCAGAAGAGTTAATCTCAACCTTTATTATTAGATGCAGAAAGGGGTATACAGATGTAAGAATTAGCCTCGACTCTCTAACGTAAAACTGTTAACTTCCAAATGCAGATGAGTAGCTGAAGAAAAATGTTTCCGCATGTCCATACAACAGTGTCCTGATTAAGATGGTGCTAGAAGTCTGATGGCAAAATATATTCTCTTTTCAGTTTTCCTATTATTTTTGAGTTGAAGAGACCAACAACAAAACCCAACAAACTTGGAAGCAAAGATGAGCTACGCAATCAAGCTTGCCTACCCTAAAGCAGTACTGAAAGGCCAATGTCTGGAAAAAGGACCACAAAGATGTCCTGAATGGACATACCTCTCCTTATGCTTCGAGTCTTTACTATGTCTTTTTTCACAGCTTACTTCCAAAAAAAGAGGTATTCCCTACACTGTTGCATACTGGGGCCAACAATCAGACTTGTACTTCAGTCTTTTTTTTAAAGCAAAGGCATACTACTCTGGTAAGAAAGCAGGCAATGCATGCTGTATAGAAAGAAGTAAATAGATTATAAATTTTGACAAAACATCACCACAATCAGCATGCTCCTTAGGCCCAGTCAGAGTAAAAATAGCCATGGACTCTCGGCAGCAATGTCACAGCAGTTTTGCTTCCAGCTGTAACGCAGAATGTTTATACCCACTCTTACCTTTTCTCCCTGCTGTCGAGTAATCTCTCGATCAACTTCACAGTCCAGTTTATTTCCAACTAATAGAAGCTCTGCGTCTTCTGAAGCATACTGCAAGTAAAATGTTTTAGCAAACTAGACCTAAACATGTAAGGCTTCATACAATACTAACAATAAAAAAGGCAAGTCCTTTACTAAAGAACCACACCAACACAGTTTATTATGTCGAAGTTCTTCCCAAACATTATTTTAAGAATTTTCAACTTCAATTTTTAAATATAATTTTAAAAACGTTACTTAAGTTGCTCCAGTTTATCTAGGAGTGAAATAAAACATTTATTCTTTCCCCAGTGCATAGGCAAATGCATAATGTTACAGATTTCCCCTGGCACTTCTAACTAAGACAACTTCAGTCAAAGGAAGCAGGAATGGACAACTGTTTTGCAACAAAACATGTAAACATTGAATTCCTGCTAAAAGAATACAATGCAAATCAGCAGTCATTCATTTATTAATCCTATAACCATGTATTAGAAGTCTTAGAGAGTCCCTTTGAGAAAGAACTGCTTCCCAAATAAAATACAGTAAAATAAAAATACTTAGAGCCTACCTTATCAATCATTTTCATCCATTTTGGTAAATCATCAAATGTTTCCTTCTTGGTGATATCATACACCAAAATAATTCCCTTGGCACTTCTGTAATAAGCTGAGGTAATGCTGTTGAATCTCTCCTGACCTGCTGTGTCCCTAAGAAGCAGCAGCAAACATTGGCACGAACATTTCACGGATTTGCAAAGTACACAATAACTTTGTTTCTATTTTAATAAAGACACCCCCCAAACTCATAAACTCATTAGACACTCTATATTGAAAATTGAATGTGTGTGTGAGAATTTCAGGACAAAAATGGAGCAGTACC
The DNA here is from genome assembly GCA_013396635.1 of Penelope pileata. Classification (NCBI taxonomy): domain Eukaryota; kingdom Metazoa; phylum Chordata; class Aves; order Galliformes; family Cracidae; genus Penelope; species Penelope pileata. The sequence continues at coordinate 1,124,443 of WBMW01002959.1, forward strand.
TTCAATTATAAAAAGCTTTCACATCAGAACTACTTATCCCATACTAACTTCACCAAGAAAGGCCACCAAATAGTTCTACATGTGTCTGAAAATGAAGCTGTCCAATGAAAATGTACCAGCAGATGAAGCTGGTTTTGTACTGTTTGGTTGTTTTTTTTTTTTTATTTTATTTTATTTTTTAATAGCGCTGAAAAAATGAAAAAGAAATGGATACATGCTTATCAAATTAAAACAGCTGGGCATCCAAAAATTAAAATGAGCAAGGCATTGATCATTACGATTTGAGCTTTCAGAGCCTTTTTGGATCAATCACAGCACTCAGCCATGGCTCTGAGACTAATGCAGAGGCTACCGGCAAAAGTGAATAAAAGAAGTAAGCAACCACTACGTAGTATGGCTTTTGAAAGCAGATTATTGCCTTCCACACCTACACCTACTGATCTGAGGTGTTCAAATAGCATTTCTCTCCCCACTTTCAACGTTGCAGGCATTTCTATCAGGGTGCATTTACACCAGAGACCATATTCCAGCAATGCCAGCAATTTGCCTGTACTAGCTATAGTTTATATTCCAAACTAGATGAGACAAAGTTATTTTTTTAATGAACCCTGTCACGGAAGATTTTTGGCAGTTATACTAATAAAACAGCTGGTGAGTACCCTAAGTCCTAAAATGTGACTGGTATCACAAGCAGAAAGTAAATCATGCAGTGCTCCACAGCGATCAAACGTTTGCTGCTTGAGTTCAGCCCCCAGAATCAGTGGATAATTTTGAGATTTTACTGTTAGACAAAGTCAAAAGATAGAACAAAATTCAGAGTGCGTGGGATAAAATGTGTGCATGTGCACAGGGACCCAAAAGCTCAAAAGGAACTCTATTCAACAGCCACATTTTAGACAAAAGGAGAAGGATGAATTTGGGAATGAGATTAACAATGGAGAACTGAAACATTTGTTACCAAAAAAAAAAGTTATGTTCACAAAATGCCACATTGATTGTCCTGAAGAATTCTTTTAAGGTTTATGCACAACAAGCAGTAGAATAAACTACAACAAACCTATCGTGATCTTCCCAAAATCTTTAAGGATCTTAACTAAGCATGTTAAAAATTGAGTACTTAACTTTCTCCTGAAATTGCCACAAGTGTACTTGATAGCAACAGATTTTTGCTAGTGATTTCACAGAGTAAACGCTGTCTACTAGAAAAAGATGTGAAACCTCTGCTTCGCAGCCTGTGGAAAAATAGTGACTAACAAAAGCCGATGGCATCATGACATGGAACTTGGGGTAGGGAGGCAAAAGAGAACAAATTCCTACCGCATCCATTTTTATTTTATTTTTATTCATATACCATTCTCTACTCAAAATTTAAGAATTGCATTCTCACAAACCTTTGGGACCCCTACAGAAGGTGAAACCAGGCAGCTTGTTTCAATAAGGTAAAGCTCTAGAAGTATTTCAGACCAGTTTTAGATGGTTAATTGGTTGCTTCCTTATCATAAATGGAGTATTTTTATTAAAGCAGTACAAGTTCTGGCAGTTGAAGTCACATGTATAAACATTATTCAGAAAAAGTAATTTTATTTTCTCCTTCCTTACTTCTCTGCGATGGTCAGATTTAGTTTTGACAGACCCTTTGGAAGTTCATTCCATGAAAAATTTAAAAATTCTAGTATGAACCGTTGATTTTCCACATATGGATAGCATTGCTTCAGTGGTTATGTACAGACTTCTCAGAATTATAACCTTGTAGAGCAGCCTCTGCCATCTGCTGCTAATCCAGCCTACTGGCCAAGTGGATTAGGGATGGGATCCCTTTCGTTCCATCACTGCGCAGACACAACCAGATGGCAGGTGGCGGGCCATGCCTGATATGGAAGAATGTGTCCATTCTAGTTGTGGCTAGACTAATGAAAATCATTGCCTTTTTTGCTGGTCAGTCTTTCCTCTCTTCCTTGTGCCCTTATCAGAACAAAGAAATAGATGAGCCATTCCAGAGCTGTCTCACTGTGCCTACAGGTTAACACTACGGGTTTTCAGCAATTCCATCTCAAAGGGGCTCCTTCTGAAGTACCAAATCACTTAGTTTGTACATCAGGAAAACACAGAGGGGAAATGAACGCACTAACATTCAACTACCCTTCCTGAAGAGACTAACCAACACATGAGATAAGCTTATGTGTAAGCGTTGGAGTCAGCTATGCAACATTACACTTCCACTACAGTTATCTCCAGCCCCGCATTGCCCCCAGCCTGCTGAGTGCTTCATCTCCCAGTCTATCTGGTATTATCACCCCACAACAACCTCGGGTTCTGAAAATGTTTATAGTACTGCCGGGCAGCTGTACCCTCGGGTCCTGCACTCCCCTTTGTGTGGATCACTCACCCAAACATCGCACACCTTGTAGTCTGTCTTGCTGGCTATACGCGGCACACCACATGCTGTGGTTGCTTCAAAAACCCTATGGACAGGCTGGCTGCCCACTACAAGTTAAATGGCCAGATGGCCACCAATTGCCACCTGCCAGTCACACTACTCATGGTGAATTACGGTGACTCCCTTTGCCTTGCTCTGACAGTCATGACTTCCACACACTTCATATAACCAACGCATCCACTGCTGCCACAAATTTAAATGACACCAGACAACAGGTTTCTGACTGCAAGCATGATCTCGTTATCCTTGTTTCCTTCAAAAACTGGAAGAAAATAAGCTGAATTTGTGGTCCCTAACATTACATTAACATTGTATTATCCTTCAAGTAGTAAGGAGAAAAATAGAAAATAATCTCTGAAATAAGCAATAATCAACAGTGAGCAGTCAATTTAGAGTGCAACCCCAAACTAGCTAAATAAGCTGCTGGGAGCACCATGTTGATCTTACATGGGGAAACTTTTCTACCAGGAGCTGTGCTCTTTTTTTTAGAAAAATGTGCAATAAATTCTTCCAGCATTGAGGGAAAAAACCAACAAGCCCTGAAGCAGAGCTAACGTTAAAAACATATCCATCATAAAATGCTTTCTTTTCATGTGCTGTGCCGGAGAAATTAAGTTTGTAACACTATTGTCAACCTATTACACTCCCACAGCTGGAACACTCTACTAACGACAGCTATTGAAGGACCAATGGAAAGCTGCAAGAAGAGATGAGTGTTATTTAACTGCACTCCTAGCACGCAGCTTCACGGATTTCACGATCAACACTAAGTGCTGCCAGTTCCTTATTTCTCTGGTACGGATCAGCGTAAAAAGCATGAGGCAGTCCAATTTCATTCAACTCCAGAAGTCCAAACAAGAAGTTACTACAACTTGATGAATGATTTGGCATCACTGTGAGAATGTAACAGTTTTTTTTCTTTTTTTCTTTTTTTTTAAATACTAAAAGAAGTTTTCTTCTATTGATTTTTCAAGAACTTGGTTTAACAAAAAAGAAAAAACCACTGATATTTCCAAATTGTAATTACACTAGCATATGACTCCTTCAACAACTACAATCTGCAATTAAAAAAAAAAGATCTCTGCTTGACTGTTTTTCTGCTTCAGTAACAGAAACTAGACATCACTCTGAAAACACAAACATTACACCAAACAAAAGCAAATTAAAAAACAACAACACTAACACACAAAGCTCTTGTTTCAAGTGTTGACTTGCTGTATTCTCACTATTTCAGACTGCATAAGACACAAATAGACTCAGAATTGTCTTTGGCTCTGAAGCTGAATTCACTTTTTATGTGTGGTGGCGTGAATTGGCAATAGGGAGGGATGTATTTTTAAACAGAAATAAAAAATTTAAAGCTACTATAACACTTCCACTTGCTTTGTGCTTCTATGGAACTTGGAGGCATTACAAAAATGTTTTTAAGTCACTTTAGAGGTTAATTCTACTTGTCAAGCTGAGCTTTTCCCTCCTATTAGAAGAAAAACAACAAGAACAAACAAAAAACAGAAGTATTTTTGCAATTTTTTTATTCTGTGAAATAATTTATATTAGAGTTACTAAACCGTAAGAACTACGTTCTATTCCATTTTGGGACAGGTGATCCTTTCTTCACATTTCTCCCTGCCTCAGAAATTTTCCAGCAGAACAACTGCCCATAAAAGCCCCTGAGCTGGCAGCATCAGTTTCTAATCTGCTACATACCCATTAAACCACCTTCAGAAGCACATCAGTTTTCCTGCCAGGTGTCAGTGGCCAACTTGGGCATGAAACCCATGGCTGCTTCGGCAGCCCAGCAGGACACTGGGCCCAGCGGCACGGCACCACTGCCTCCAGCAACAGGGCACCTTCAGACAGGAAGCCCCAACAGGCCACTTCTTGCCTCAGCTAAAAGCTCAGAGTGCTCAGGTGACAGGGCACAGGCAGACCCTGCTGTCCTCCTGAGCACCTCCTGGTACACCTACGCTTCAAAGCACCAAAGTGGGTTTCCTATCACTTGGTCTGGTTTTCAAGCTCTGATAAAGCACTAATGCAGGGATGCTCAGACTCACCTTGATACTCAGGCTGACTGTTCAGTTACTTCACCCACAGCCTAACTGCAACACCCACTGCTTCTCCGAAAACATGAGCCTGTTTCAGCCAAGAACTGCAACTCAGAAGCAAACCTATTGTACCTGCTACTTCTGGCATCCCAAGGGTCACTGTTACTGCCCTGAGAGGAGCAGAGAAGATGGACACTACTACACATCCTCAGTGCTGCTCTGCTATTCCATGTTCCAAGGAGTAGGAGGTTGCTCCTGACTGAAAGTCAGAGAAATAGGGGAAGGTAACTGTGCTACTGTAAAGTAGCAGGGACTGGATGGGAACAAATAAGATAGAGGCAGGAGCAGAAGCCTCTACGATCCTCAAAGTGTACAGCATCCCACTGCAAAAGCAATATGGGAGACAAGTCTGATTTGTGTCCTCCTCTACTAACAGCAGCCAGGTGAAAGTTGCTTTCAAAAGGATGCCTTGCACACCTCAATGGTTGATACATTCAGTAGAGTTCTCTGCTATTTCTTCACAAACAGAAGTGGCAGAGGTCTGTGGACAACACTGCTGGCAGCACAGTCAGTGGAGAGAGGGGTCAAGTCACCATTGAACATTCAATCTGGTATTGAAATACTAAAACTAACTTAAAAAAAAAAAAAAAAACCCACACTCTTGTTTGAGTTTTGAAGTAGAATTATCACATAACTAAAAAAATAAACAAGCTTGGATGCTTTGAAATCCTATCAGCCATTTTCAAGAAACAGAAATGCGTAAATGTTAGAAATTATTTGTTCACTGAAAAATGCAGGTTTTTGTAGTAATTACTGTGATCTTTATAAGTAAAGACCACCAGGAAGTATGAGGCAACCCTGTCTCTACGTAGGTATGAAAGGAGACTGAATTACGATCAACCACGAGTTTAAATCAGAATTTTTAAATTTCAAGTGCTCAACTTTGTAAATTGCTTTCCTCTTTTCATCAAACAATTGAAGGTACGAAAAGAATTAATAAATAGGCCCAACAACATACACAACACACTTCAGGATAAATTAGCAAAAGGAGTGATTATTTAATTCTTTTCAAAAGCTTTACAAGTATGCCATGACAGGTCTAAGGGTAAATCCTAAGAACAGGATTTTAACAGCAACTGTTAGAGAGAAAGTGACACTTGGGAGCAGGACATTGTACTCATGGATTCTAAAATATTTTTTCTTTACAATGTGTTTTGTCCATCATTTTAGCAGGGTTTTGTACTGGTCACTTTTTAGCAACCTATCAACTTTCAGTTTTCAAAGTTTCCTATATTCTAGTGGTGTATTCTCAATATGTGGAAAATAATGGTTTAAACATCTCCAACAGAACATCACTTACAAGGTTCTTATTCAACATGAAAAAATTGACTGACAAGCTCAGCATATTTCGTAGCAAAATCTCAAATCAGGCGTATGGTAGCGTCTCCGTATCAAATATTTGTTACCTCTGTCAGCTCCAGCAGACCCTGGCTAACAATCGCTGGCTCAACTGCCAGCCTTGTGGTCAGAGGTTTCCAAACAGGGACAGATGATGGATGAAGACATGCCAGTGACATTCAAGTGTTAGGTGACTGACGATACCAAAGATGATGCAGCAGTTAACTCAGAGGGAAGCAAGACAGACACATGGTGTGACAAACAGAGTTGATGGTGACCTGCCAAGAGGAGTTAGTAAGCTGAATTCACTGCATCCATGTAGTCAAGAATGAGAAACCACCAGAGTATCCCAAAAGTGCATCAAAGTATTTAGAGCTTTTTTTCCCCCTCTATAGATTGTTAGGAGTTTTAACAGCTTAACCACAATGCCAATTATGCATCAAGCGCTGTTAATAAACCAAAGCTCAGCTTCTACATAGTAGTATATAAGATTAATGCATATTAACACAGCTGGTTTATTCTCTCATAACAATGCTTATGTATTACACAACTCCACAAAACAAAGGAGCACTTAAGCTCAGAAGGTCCTAAACAATATAAGTTGTATTAATCATTAGCACAGAGAATCATTACGAGGAACCATGTAACCTACTCCAGAACAGAACAGCTTAGCTCAGACACAGAGCTTTCTGCAGTAGGACATCATTTCTAGTTAACGTACGCGGCCTTAGTTGTATAATTTTATTTCTCAGTGCTGTTTATAGTGGGTATAATTTGCTCAGTCTTGAACGCCCTTCACTTTTCAGTTATTTAATACAGTGTCAAGGAAACAGCACGGTCCACACCAACCTTTAGAAAAATAGTTTAGGAAATGTTTTACGACTGCTTTATAATTGCTTTTATAACAACGCTGAGCTTTGAACAGTCCAGAAAATAAAAATCAAAATGTGTCTATTTAATATGATCACCTTGTTTTGTGTGTAGGACCCCTATTTCTCGTGTAGCTGATTTCATACTTCTAGAAAAAAGTCCTTGAGATCACTGTGACGCATTAATATTTCAGTAATCACACTCACATCCTACTTGTAACTTTCTCCTCCTTTATTCTCACAAAAATCTAAGAGCTATTTGGTTTTGCTTAAGTCTGGTGGGAATGGAGGAACAAAAGGGTAAGAGCTAAACCAGCTTATAACAGTTAATAGTATTAGACAAGCATATTGATTCATGCTACTACATAAAAATTAAAACATACTGCTGGTTGCACATTTGTTTTACTTACCAGATTTGTAATCTAATTTTCTTTCCTCTTAGCTCTACTGTTTTGATTTTAAAATCAACACCTATAAATAAAATACAGCAAACAGAAAAGTAGAAATAAGAAGCAAAAGTAATGAGGGTGTAATTATTACTATTATTTTTGGATAGCTTTTTTAATATCAACTTTTAACAGGTCTGCAACACTCAGGATCATCACAGGGATTTGACTGCTGTCACATAGTCTGTGAGCCATCCAATCTGGCAGCATCACAGCATAAACCTTCACTTTGTGCAACAGTTCCAGCAGCAGGTAAACCCAACACAACAGCAGAACAACAGGCATGGCTGGTTGTTTCTCCCTTACTCACGCTGACTGCCAAGGACAAGCCTGCTTTACTTTCAAGTGGCACAGATGCCTCAGAGGCACAAAGCAAACCCCATCCCTCCACACCAGCTTTGCTGTCTGTTAAGTGGAACAGTACACATCTATACCCAAGCCAGATGCTTGGTGTTTGTAAAGTGCTGGAATTGTGGTTGGTTTATGCAGTTTGTCAGCACTGTCATTCTTGATTTTGCTAAATGTTCACGAGTAGACTGCTTAAATTTAGAACAATTTTTAAAATTCCTTTTATACCTGTATGGTACTTTCATCCATCATCTCAAAACTCCAGCCACATTTTGAATGCATGCTAAATAGTAAAGATAGAACCATGAAGACCTTGTTATACAGAAAGATTTTAAGTGCATAAAAATAATGCTGGCAATCAACACAAAGACATAGTATGGTCAAACAATACCTAGACACAAAAGAATAGCACCTCAAACACGAAAATATTGCAGGACAAGTGTCCTAGAATACCACAGGACTTGTAAATTGTGCACCAAAACAAGCAGGCTAACATTTGTATACATCTTTTTGCTTTAGTTCTGCATTCTGAACGCCATCTCCTCTGACAGCACCAAATCAAAAAGCAGGGAAATAAAAAGACAAGAGAACACGGTTCAGACTGGTACACTGAAACTCACACAGAAGTGCAGAAGCATACTGTGCTGGAAACACTTCCACTATTTCACATGCAACTGTGATAGGAATATACCAAGGATAGGGATGAAAGTGAAGAGGAAGAAGAGATTTACATTTCCTCTAACAAAAACTAAATATTGTCCTAGTGGAAAAATGGTAAAAACCAAGTGTCCCTGCTAATATTGTTAGAATCAAGACTGGACCATAGTTTCTATGGAAGGAATTGAGTATGGCCCTTACGTAAACTTTACAAAAGTCTTGAAAACTTAGTGAAAAAAAAAGTGCATTTCACATCCTGAAAACTAGTTACACAATGTTGATCTGGCATTTATTTCAACGTGCTTTGAGATAGTTCTGCCTGTGAAGTTGTTAGTACACCACAACACATAATTTTGCAGCAATAAACCAGACTAAGTTTAAAAAAACAGTTACATTTTACTAATGGAAACATAAAAGATACTTTCAATTCTATTTCAGCTTGTAAAGCAGGTTGACACTGTTTAGCTAGGCTAAAGATGTGGAAGGATCACCCATCTTCATTCCCTAGACAAAAACCCCACTACATAGAGATAAAAGCGTTGGTTATCCCACAGTAGCGATACCTTCTCCACGTCCCACTCATACCTCAGCTGGGTGCTTGGGCAACACAGTAACCAAAGTAATAAACTGATTTGTTACAGTCTACAATTTTAGTAACAATTTGAAAGTATTCATAACCCAATTGAGAACAAGTATTAGAAGGAATAAAGTTTCAGAACATTTATTTATCCTAACTTAAAGAAATATTTTTAAAACATTTAAAAAACCAACACCTGTTAGTGTAAAGAAAGTGGAAGGGACCCACTATTGCTCTACTCTCCAAAGTGTGGGAAATAATAATTCCTGTAGTTAATACTTTTTTATTAATGCTTTAGTTATTTTTTAAAGCAACTATTATTTCTATTGCTAACTGCTTTTCTCCAAACAATTACATTTCAACACACGTCTCAGTGGTCACAACTTTGTCTATGACACAACAGCAACAACAGTAGCCCTGAGGAGAAGGATCTCGGGGTGTCTGTGGATGAGAAACTCACCATGAGCCGGCAGTGTGCGCTTGCAGCCCAGAAGGCCAACCGCATCCTGGGCTGCATCAAGAGAAGCGTGGCCAGCAGGTCGAGGGAGGTGATTCTGCCCCTCTACTCTGCTCTCGTGAGACCTCACCTGGAGTATTGTGTCCAGTTCTGGGGCCCCCACCACAAGAAGGATGTGGAGCTGTTGGAGCGGGTCCAGAGGAGGGCCACGAGGATGATCAGAGGGCTGGAGCACCTCCCCTATGAGGACAGGCTGAGAGAGTTGGGACTCTTCCGCCTGGAGAAGAGAAGGCTGCGGGGGGACCTGATAGCAGCCTTCCAGTACCTGAAGGGGCCTACAGGAAAGCTGGGGAGGGGCTTTTTACAAGGACAGATAGTGACAGGACAAGGGGTAACGGTTATAAACTGGAAGAGGGTAGATTTAGACTAGATGGAAGGAGGAAATTCTTCAGTGTGAGGGTGGTGAGACACTGGAACAGGTTGCCCAGAGAAGTTGTGGATGCCCCCTCCCTGGAAGTATTCAAAGCCAGGCTGGATGGGGCTTTGGGCAACCTGGTCTAGTGGGAGGTGTCCTTGCCCATGGCAGGGGGGTTGGAACAAGATGACCTCTAAGGTCCCTTCCAACCTGAACCATTCTATGACTCTAACTTCACTTGCAAAGGAGATCATCAGTATTAACTGAAATCGTTCCACATCTCTGCCTTCCTCAAGGAAGTTTCAATATAATTGCCCCACCAGCTCAAGTTCCCAACCCAACCACTGTATGAATACAACATAATGTATGACCTGTTATTCATCTGAGAACTCGGGTTAAATAAATAAATAATAATACAAATATATATATCAATAGTAATACATAAAAAAAAAAAATTAAAAATCTACCTTTTCCTTCCCACTGAAAATAAATAGAACAAAATAAATAGCAAATAAAGAGTCTGTGAAGCTGGTACAGGTGGCATACTTGGCTCAGGTTAATAGCTGTACTTGCAGAGGAGATGACCTGAACACAAAATAAGGGAGAATATAGCTTCTGCTAAAGAAGTTGTCCTGCTGTCACACCAGAAGAAAAGTCTATACCAGCTTTAACCCCAATGTGTGCATTAAAAATCAACATGGGTATTTCACGCAAATTTCACCAAATCATTAGCACAATCTTTTTGTTTTTAAGGAAAAGGTTTACACACTGCCATCACCAAGGAACAAAAAGGTATATGTTTTGTTTTCTTTTTTTTTTAATAAATCCAATTGTTCTAATACTGGAAATTTTAAACTCAGGACTTCTGAGGAACATGAGGCACAACATATGTCAATGAAATCAAGCAGAAAAATGCCTACAGATTAAAAAGATTGTTTCAAAATAAATACTATGTCCTCACTATTTTTAGAATCATAAAGGTTGGAAAGGCCCTCCAGGATCATCGAGTCCAACCATCACCCTTCCCCACCTGCCCACTGACCATGTCCCTCAGTGCCACCTCCACACAGCTCCTGAACACCTCCAGGGACGGTGACTCCACCACCTCCCTGGGCAGCCTGTGCCGCTGCATCACCGCTCTGAGGAGACGAGATTTTTCCTAATACTCAATCTTCTTATTTCAAAGGCAAATCGTTCTATTAATCATCTTAAAGTCATGCCACGAAACATTTCCTTGCTGTTACATTTTGCAATAAACAATGCCAAATATTAAGCTTTTCTTCTACAAAACTGTTTGAATCATCTAATGCTTTAATCACACAGCTTGCCAGAGCTAAGCAAAGGTTGCTCCACTGCTTTTTATAATTAGCAATGTTCTGCAAGCATCAACACAATACCAAAAGCTTCATGTCTGCCAGTACTGAAGAAAAAAAACTGGCAACTGTCCTCTTGCAAACGAAGAAATGAATTCCGAAGCCTGTCGGGCTTCATTACCATGTTTCACCAGAGCCCCGTCAAAGGTTATGCTTGGAGTTTACGTACAAATTAGTACATAAACATTTGTTTTCCACTTCAATTTCAAACATCACCTGAAGAAAAAAATTCAATGAAATAAATAATTTAGCCTGAGGTCAACAAATAAAGCTAAACAAAGTTTTGCTATCCATATAATTTCTCCAGGCACTAAAAACACGAGGAAAGCTGATAAATACGTCTCAAGCAGTCAGCCAGGAAGCTAGTGCTTCGCAGTATTACAGACAAACACTTGTTAGTCACACATGACAAGAGGGAGACAACTGGATCCTTCCATTCACATACACTGAGTGTAAGGAACAGCCTTAAGTGTTCTTACACGTACAGTTGCAGAACACGTGATTTGGACCAACTGCTGAAAGCTCCCGTTTTTCAGAAGAATAACAACAAGCAGTCCTGTTAAGCCTCTCCATTCAGCATAGGACAAAGAAGGTAGTAAGCCTACCTCTAAAAATATATCTTTATTTAAAGAACTGCTTTGTAATACTCCAGCACTGTGGTAGCAATGTTTGATAAATTCTTCAAAAATCCTTGCTTCAAAACAGCTCTTAATTTACAGCTGCTCTAAGCAAGGAGTGTCCCTCTGGGTGTTGCTACACCTGACTCCAAGACCTGCCAAGCAGCAGCAAATTGTCTGTTCCTTCAGCTCTCACACTGTTTGCAGCAATGCTGGGAGTCCTTGGGGAATCCTCGCACGGTTCCTGCTCCAGATCCTAAAACACAAACGATGCCCAAGTTTGTTGGGCTCGGGCATTTGTTCCATTTGTGCTCAGTCCCGCCAGAGGCTGCTGCAGTCTCAAAGCTGTGTGGCTGCACAGCGTTGTGCTTGAACGTGGACGGTGACACAGGCCTGGCACAACACCCTCCTAGCACAGCTACACAGCGATGCAGACAGGGATGCCAACACCAGCTAACACAAACAAGCCGCCCAGGCACCTTCTGTCCTTAACCACGCAAATATAGAATCCAGTACGTGGTTTTGTTCATAATTAATAAAACCGTGGAATCAATAATCACTGCTGACAACTGCATGAAATCTGAACAACGCATCTTATAAAAACAAAGCATTTTAAAAGGCTCTCTCCAGTGGCAAACCCTTGCTGGTTTTCACACCACCTCGCCTGCATTCAAATGCCTACCCACAATTTTACTGACAACAAGGAATCAAAGGCACACACACCAGCAGAGCCAGCAGGTGCACGTGCTTATGGTTATTCTGAAGCGTGCCCTTTGCCAAGCCACAGCGATGGGAGGGAAGCCAAAGGCTGGCCACCATCTCCCCTCCCACCACGCAGCAGTTGCACAGGCACCACAGGCCAGCCATGCACTCACTTCTTCTGCAGTAATTACGCTCCCAGCGTGGGTAAATCCCAACAGCCTTCTCTCTGGGAATTAAAATTGCTCATTTTGGATGTCAGATTCTGACACAAGTTTCTTCTCTGGCACTGCCTTTTTCAAGAACCTGAACATAACACCTCCCATATGTATTTAAGAGAGAATAGGGAAAAAAAGGCACAAAAAACACAGACTTCAACCTCAGGTTTGAGTTTCTGCTTTGGTATCTATGAAGCATTTGAGACACACTGATTCAGCTTGCTGTACCACAAAACTGCAGATACACCCATGCCCCCTGCCCCTGGCTGGAGAAATGTTAAGCATGGGATTAGATACAGCAGCAACTACAGGGCATGTTGAAGATAACATTATTAGTTAGGTATTTTGAAGAACTTGCACAAAGCACAGTGCTCTTCTTGTGAAAACACACTAACTTTTCATCAAAAATGTACTTTGTGCAAAGGAAACCTACGGCAACACGTACTCAGCTGAAACAATGCTTTTCCAGGAAAAATGAAGGGCTACCAGACTACGAGGGAATTAGAGGCGCTTGTTTCATTTGTTTTGAAGTCTATGAAACACACAGCTAAGCAAACTGTCTACACTCCTTTCAAAAACAAACAGCCCTAGAAGAAAGGGAACAGGCACTCAAAATAGAAGTGCACTAATAAAGTTCTAGATAAGGGCAAGTCAGCAAGGATGACGTGTCTTGTCACTGCACCAAACCGGAGACTGTTCCGGGCTGAAAAAGAATCCAATACAAATGAAGTCTGGCCCAGAACAGGTTATAACGTATGAACCACTTCTCATTCCTGTTTGGGGCAAGAAATCTACAAAAACATACACTGAAACACATACAACTGTGTCTACTTTCTCTCTTTAAAACAATTTGCCTAGAAATAAACCAAGTAGTAAATAAACTTCTTACTATGCATATTTTTGCTTTTAGTATTTTATTTTACTTTTTTGCCTAAGTGACAGAAAAAGGAAGTGGAAACTATTTTGCATAAGGCACACAGAGTGACCTTAAGAGGCCAAGATTTCCTGATAGCAACATTGAAGCAGGAGCTGGGAAAACAGATGCAAATAGAGCACAAAAAACCCCTCTGGCTAAAATCAATTCCAATAGATTAAATTTTCAGAGTGCTATTAGCTATTCCCATCGAAGCAACTCAATCACTGAAAAATAATCAGACTATATTTGAAGAAACACAATCGGTTTAAAAATTCAGAGTTTGCATACTAATTAACCATTAGGACTGACTTATAACCCAAAGACTGGGACCATTTGTTTACTTTGGACATCTGACAGCAGCACAGAGAAATTTTCTTCCTTCCGCCACAACTGCTGACCGTGGCGAGGTGCTTCTGGAGGTAAGAGCCAGCTCCGTTACCAGCGTGCACAGCATCTGGTGCGGAAGAGTCCTAACCTGTAACTAAACGTTAATTACAATACAGTAATTAATAGAAACTACAATACAATAATAAGAAACTACTGAAGTCAAGGAAAAGACACTCAATGGCTTTGATGCTGACTTCTCTCTATCTGTGGGGGAAAAACATACAACCAAGAGCAAGGTACATGGGGGTGGAAGCAGGAGAAGGTTACTAGAATTGTCTGAAGGAATAAAAAACATTTTAATGGAAGCTGTAAGACATGAAGTCAACGTTAAGACCCACCAAAGCGGAAATGCCTCTTTCCAACCACACATTATACGTTTAAAGATTAAAAAGATATTTGAAATCATTAAGTGTTAGTCACCTACGAGCCAGTTTGGGGATTACTTTGGAGGCAGGTAAAGCACGTTGCCCATAAGGTTCTGAAGTGTAATTCTAGAATGATTCATGTGCAGAAACTTGAGACTGCTCGCCTAAAATAAAAGCCTACACGTAACTCAACTGGCAACTGCGCTACAGACCAAAGCGAAACAGACACACCAACACCAGGAAAAAAACGTGGTAACAAATACACAGTGGCTAAATTTTAAAAGGGCAATTATAATGAGTTTTTAGAAAACCAAGTGTTTTTTCGAATGCCTAACATGCAACTCATGAACATCTAAGACGCTCAGTATTTCCAAACTTGAAGGAAATAGAGGAAGTTATTTCATTATAATTTTTCCGTCCATGAAAATGTTAACTCCTTCAGAAGGTATAAACTTTTAAATCTATTTACAATACTAACTTCAAAGCGTGGACCAAAATTTTGATGAACAGAACAAGGTGAAGGACAGAATGGAACGATTAAGATACTCTGGGCCTTCTCAAGGACAACATGTTTTCAAATTCCTGATTGCAGAACAGAAAAACACAGCGACCTAGTGGTCTACAACTACCTGACCTGAAAGCAAAACTGAACGTGGAAGAAAATTTTTGAGCAGCACTCCACATTTTAAAAAGGCAGAACCTAAAAGACTGAACTCAGCCTTTAGGGTTGGATATCAAGTTTTCCATTTCCATTCCTTAGATACCAGGAGAAATAAACTGTAAAAGTGTTGCCATATGCTATTCCATAGCTGCTGTCATAACAAGTGGGAATATCAATGCTCTCTCTTGTTCAAGGACAGCCTAGCGAAGAAGCTTTACAGGGGTTTCAGGGTTTTTGCGATGAAAGGCACTCTACAGAGGGTCTCTTCCATTTCATGGTTCGGCTAAAAACACAACTATTTTTCAAAGTGCATGTGCCATCAAATGAACAGTTAAGTTCACCACTTCCAGAAAGAAACACTGAAGTCCATAACTGAGAATCGTATGCCTTTTTTTTTTTTTTTT
>WBMW01002959.1:1147639-1157935 GCA_013396635.1 Penelope pileata
TGGCGCCCAGCGGTGGTTGGGGGGAGTGTTCGGCTTCCCTGAGTGTCCCGGAGTCTGTGGAGCCCGGGGTCTTCAGAAACGGCGGCGGAGGGGTGAAGGACTCCGGGTTAGCTGCGGTCTGCGGGCAGGCGCAGCGTTCCTCTGCGCGGGCCTGGGGGGGCCTGTGGAGCTGCTGGGTGCTGGGGGAGGGCTGCTGAATGCTGGGGGAGATGTAGCCCTGTTTTCCACATTCTTGCTACCGTTTGTCACCTGCACGATTCCAGAAGGGAACACCGAGGTGAGATGTCTGCTGAAGGAGCTGTGTCTTCACAGGAGTGGTTTTCTCAAGAGCCGATTTTCTTGAGGTGACGAGACAGTTTGGCAAGGAAACAGACAGTGAGGCCGTGTTGCCAAGAACAAAGAAAGGAGCGGGAGCTATTGTAACGTTATTCTTAATTCTCAGCAGTTTACATCGCCAGAAATACCAGAACTTCTACAAGCAAGTAAGGTCGAAGACTTAAAAAAAACGGAAACATTTAACAGATCTATCCTGACACTTGTGCTTGACTCTCCTCACGCCCTCCTCTTGCTGACCACCGCGCTGTGATTAGGTGCTTGAGGGGCAATCCGTCTCTTGAGGGTGACATATCTAGCAAGTAGAGCATCATAATGATAACATTTTATTTTTTCTCCTAGGTCCTTCCTCTAGAATTACAATTTTCTCCAAAATCAGGCATTTGCTGTAACTCAGGTAGGTCTGCTCCGCTCTCCTTAAATGCTGCAGACCACGAGGCATTGTGCAGCCTGGTTCCACACAGTTCTTAGAGCAGCCCCTGCGCCACACGCTTGTTTATGTCCTAAGAACTCTAATTCGAATAAGGTAATTCAAACAAACCTACACTGACTGCTCTGCTTCTGTATCTGCACATAGATATTCAGCAACATCAACACGCTTTTTCAGTCCCTCATGAAATGAACCAAACTGTGAACACTGGGTTTCAGTTGTGCAGCTCTGAGGATGCTGCATTTTTTGTGCAGTTCTGTTCAACAGCAGAGCTGCCAAAAAGGACTTGGGGTACTGGTGGATGGCACGCTGGACACGAGCCAGCAATGTGCCCTCACGGCCCAGAAAGCCAACTGTATCCTGGGCTGCATCAAAGCAGCGTGGCCAGCAGGGCAAGGATGGGGATCCTGCCCCTCTGCTCTGTGCTGCTGAGACCTCACCTGGAGTTCTGCATCCAGATGTGGAGTCCTCAGCACAGGAGAGACATGGACCTGTGGGATTGCGTCCAGAGGAGGGCCACAAAAATGGTCCAAGGGATGGAACACCTCCTCTATGAAGACAGGCTGACAGAGCTGGGGCTGTTCGGCCCAGAGAGGAGAAGGTTCTGAGGAGACCTGAGAGCGGCCTTTCAGTATCTAAAGGAGGGCTGCAAGAAAGAGGGGGACAGACAGCAGGGCCTGTGGTGATAGGACAAGGGGAAATGGTTTCAGACTAAAAGAGGGGAGATTTTGGTTGGATATAAGAAAGAAGTTTTTTACAGTAAAGGTGGTGAAGCACTGGCACAGATTGCCCAGAAACGTGGTGGAAGCCCCGTCCATGGAAACATTCAAGGTCAGGCTGGACCATGCTCTGAGCACCCTGATCTAGCTGTAGGTGTGCCTGTGCACTGCAGGGCAGTTGGACAGGATGACCGTTGAAGGTCACTTCCAACTCTCAGGATTCCATGATTTTTCCTGGTCAGTCAGCAGCTGCAGCGTACCCTCATGTTGAGTGCCTGCCTTTGTGCCTCCGATCTGCCACGTGTATTCTAGCTTGGTTAATATTCCTGTCTGGCTCTTTCCTGGGACAGTCTCAACAAGCACACATAGATTTTTCATGTTAGCTAATTTGTGGCACCCAGACATTTCCTTCAGCATCTGTTTTCAGCTTTCCCACTCAGGTACTGCAGTAGGTCCTCTTTTGTCAAGACCATCAGCAAGCCTCAGGCAGAATAACAAGCATCGGGGCAATACGCAGTACTGGAGAAGTTCCCTCAACTATTTTGCTGTTTTTTATTGCAGGTTTTTTTTATTTTTTTGGACAAACTTTAAAGACTGTCTTCTGAATTTTGCTGCTGTATGTCAGATGGCATTGCTTGGATGTAATTCCTTATCCAAGGAGTTGGATATTTGACAGTGTTACTTTTTGGTGTTCCTTGCCATCCTTGGGTGAGCTGGTCAACATTTCAGCCTCTCTGGCTGGGAGATCTGAGACTCATGCCTCCGTCTAGATCCTTTCCTCCCCTACTCACACCAGAAATTGATCATTAAAAGGAAGAATCATTACCAAAAACACAGAAAAGAGGTTCTTTGGCTGAGCCAATGAGAGATAGTATTTAGGGACTATAGAGGACGTTTAGGAGCTGTAAAGCATGCTCTGTGGCACCAAGAGATTTAAATTAGTGCAGCTCATCAAAGACAAGTTGCTTTAACATTTTTAAGTTTTAAAAACATACTTGATTTCAGGGGGAAAAAGGACTAGGGTCTGTCTGAGCTGCACACAGTTATGATGTGGATTGATTTTACTGAGGGTTTGATTTTTTTAAAACCAAAATACTGTTATCCTGTGAATATGGTTTTGCTGTTACAGAGATTTCTATTGGTACAGTTTGTATACTTTCCCTAAATGGGAACATGGGTGTAGGGTGTATTAAGCCTATGTGCATCAGAAGAATCACATCTACACCAGAAGGATGTCCTGTATTACTATATGAAGAATTTTTGGTAAAGCTGAACAACTTTTATGGATACTTTGGCTTATACTTCAACTCATTTATGTACACAAATATCAACATGGAAAAAAAACAACTAGCTTGAAAGGGAGGGAAAGATGGAATTTTGATTTCCTCACAACTGGTGAAAAGTAATCGATATGCTAGTAGCTAGTGCAGTCTGAGTTGCAGTGTTTTCGTTACAAATGAGATTGGGATTGGCTAGCAGAAAAAAGCTTGGGGCAAAGCTCACAGGATCTGCACAGCAATACAGCTGAAAGAGAACAAGAGCTTCTGACCTCTTCAACAATAAAGGCAAAAAACGGGGGAAAAAAGGCTAATTTTCTTAATAAGTACATGTATGGAAAAAATGTTATTTCAATACATTTTTGAGCTGAGTTCTTAGGGCAGATTTTATGTAATAGTCCCATCCTTCCTCTACATCCCAGACACTGTTACTGCAGCTAGAGCACATGTTTATGTTTATAAATGTGACAGAACAGTTGCTGCAATGTGATAAAGGGTTTGGAGCTGTCGTTTTGTATCTGTACAGTTAGTTCCCACTGTACAGCCTTTAGTATATGTCCCCTCTATGTCATCTGTCATCCTCTACGCCTAAGATATTTCAGCTGTATGTTTCTTTTGTGCAGTTGGCTTTGCCTTCCACCATGTTTTGTATGTTTTCAGGTTTGGTCCAGGTTTAATTTATTCCAAGAGAAATATTTAAAAGAAAGTATTTTCTGGGAAGTGGGGAGAGAATGGGGTTGATTGACTAGTCTGTCAAAGCTTAGTCTGTCTAAGCTTAGAGGATATTGATGGAATATTGACAGGTCAGCCGCCTTTCCAGTGGAAGGAACTGTTGCTACTCAGTTGAGTACAGCAGTAGAGTTAATTTATATGTCTCTTTAATCAATCTTTCCCATAGTCTGTTCTATGTGATTTCTGTTACTGTTATAATTCATTTATCTTTTCAGTACCCATGTAAGTTATCGTTATACATATCTTACAGATGGGAGACTGAGGCCATGATATTTTTGGCTGTATTTTACACTGATTTGAAAAACTGTGGTTGGTTGGTGTGTTAAGTCTTGAGGATTTCTGTTGTAAACTGATTGGGTCTTGCTGTTTTTGGAAGAGTCGCAAAATGGCTTTTAAGTCTATGGCAATCAAAATTAACACAAGATGAGGACTGCAGGCTTACCTGCACATGCCACCAGAGTGGAATCCAAAAGCAAGATTTCAAAGCTTGCAGTGTAGTATTTGGGAAAAGTTCTAGCACTTCAGAAGAGTAATCCAAGAAACAACAGTCTTGAGCTACCCAGCAAGAAAGGCCAACATATAGCTAACATCTCTCTTCCATGCAGAATTTGAAGTTATAAACAGTTTCTTCAAGATCCAAAGCAGAATCTTGATCCTCCCTCCTAGATCAATGTCCTAAGTGTTCTGCTGGGAAAAAAGAAAAAAAAAAAAAGAAGTGTGCTTAGCAGACACAGGATATTTGTCATCGAGTATCAACATGTCGGATTGAGTATGATTAAATCAAAATAGAAACCAAACAAAAATTAGAAGCTGCAAACAGCTCTGCACGGTCTTTATTGCACTATTGATTTTAAGCAGATCTCCTCATTGATTTCGGTGGGGAGGTTGGCTAAAAATCAATAGTAAGAGAGGGCTGTTGATTGCACCTCAAAATTTGTACAAAGACAATAAAAGGATTTTATGTGAAGGAGGGCTATTTCACTACTACCATTAGGGTGAGAATTAGTGGGGCGTGTTCTGGTCACTGTCACTTCTCAATGAGTTTTCCTTTGCCAGATGATGCAGCTCGTGCACACAGAAAACAGGCTGTACACATGTAATTCATACCTTTCTTTATGCACCTGTGAACAGGCAACACCATGGATTTCCACATCCTCCTGGGATCACGATTGATTTCTACATGTGGGGACTCTTCGGAGAAATGGAAGGAAAGAAGTCTCTTTAATGTTTTTATAAGTGTTCTGGATGCAGGACTTGCATGCACACTAAGTTTGCAGACAACACTAAATTAGGAGCTGCTGACTCCCCCGAGGGCAGAGAGGCCTTGCAGAGAGATCCTGACAAATTGGAGTGCTGGGCAATGACAATCACATGAAGTTCAATGAGAGCAAGTGCTGGATGCTGCACCAGGGATGGGGCAGCTCTGGATATGTGTACAGACTGGGGAATGAGAGGCTGGAGAGCAGCCCCGCAGAAAGGAATCTGGGGCTTCTGGTTGGTGGCAAGTTGAACACAAGTCAGCAGCATGCCCTGGCAGCCAACAGGGCCAACTGTGCCCTGGGGTGCACCAGGCCCAGCGCTGCCAGCCAGGCAAGGGGAGGGATTGTCCCACTCTGCTGTGCACTGCTGCGGCCTCGAGCCTGCTGGAGTTCAGGAAGTGTTTGGATAACGCTTCCAGAAATGTAGATTGATTTTTAAGTGTTCCTGTGTGTAGTCAGGAGCTGGACTCGATGATCCTCTCCAGCTTGGGATATCCTGTGTTTTTATGATTCTAAGTAGGACACGGTTTACATAGGACTGGAGAAAGAGGCACTCAGTTGCTCTTTAACAAATGTGGAAATGCAGAACACTTCAGCTTTTGCTATGGGTTTACGTGGTCTGCCACAGGAAGGATAGTCTGTTTTGTGAAGGCAAGCAGCTCCCCATCCCCAGTGAAAAGGTGTCTTAGAAAGATATTTTGCTGGATTCCTTGGTTCACAGAAAATTATTATGGAAGGAGCAACATCTTTCTTTTCGTTGGTTTCAGTGGAACAGCTTTGTGGTTACACAGCGGCTTCAGATTTAATTCTGTAGTCACGCTTTACATTCAGTTTTACAGTTCTGTATTTGATTTAAATGTAACAAGATTCGTTCTAAAAGAAGATAGCAGTATTAAAGCTTCAGTGCATGTCTAAGAAATATGAAGCTCCACTCATCCATCGATGTCAATCAAACATGCTTTACTACTCTTCTGTTGGTCAGTCCATGTTGTGACCTTTCACGGCACCCGAAAATGGAAATAGAAACTGTATTCTTGATGTCTGTGGAATCAGACTGGATTTATACTGGTGCCTACTTTATTTCTTCTGAACCAAATTTTGCAATAAATTTCAGAAGAGCACTGAAAAAATGTAAAGAGTGTTTTTGCTGATGCAAGCCTGTTTACTTCTGTCCTGTTTCTAGCAGTGCTTCAAATAGACTCAGATATGATACGCTTGCTATTGAAGTGAGAAACTAAGTAGAGGGCAAAAAAATCCTGCACATAAATGGATCTGCTAACGAATTATTGGAATAAAATTAAAGTTAATGATATGACTATTGTAATGTGATAAAACATGAAACACACCTTCAAGGTATGCAGCCTTACAGAGCCGAGGTTGTTGTAATGAGCTGAACTGACCAAGTTTCCTCCTTTTTATTCTACTCTTTTCCTAGCAATTCCAGAGAGCTATTCATTAGATTTTTTTTTTTTTTTGTTAAATTCATTTTAGCTGAAATCACCTCTGAGGTCTGCTAATCAATATTGCCAATTATTATGATTAACTTGGAGGCCTCGAGTTTAAAATGGAAGAGTCGCAATTAGGTGAAGATATTAAAATACGTTATTCACTATAAAGAGCAGTAGTATTGTTTTTTAAACGCAGTCATTATATGATTGGCTTTATTATAATGCATGACTTTTAGAAATTGAAGATTTTTCCTTTCTTACACATATATATATCTGTGAAATAATGAGAGATCCCTACAGATGAAGATCTAGATCTCAGAGAAAGTCAGAAATGGAGTATTTTCTGTCCCATGCAAACACATGTACTCGCACATGCCTGCGAATGCGTGCACATAGGGAAACTAACACTTGCTTTTAGTTCATGAATGTTTACTTCAGCTCTTGAACTGTTTAGAACTTGAGATGTTTATGCATTTCAGGACCACTAGGTGCTGCCTATTCGCTGCTGTGTATCCATCCTAGGCAGTCTCTTACAAGTGAGTGAGAAGAAATATGTGAATTATTCATGGTGTCAGACTGGATTTGTGACCTTTTCCTTCCAAATGTAGTCTAAAAAATGGAGAATAAAGGTAAAAATACAGTAGAGGGCTTATGATGTGTAATTAGAGAAGGCGTTTCCTCGGCCACTTAGTTTTCAACCCTTAATTAGTGACACACTGAACAGAAGGTATCAAGGAAATCCTGCAAAAAGCCTTTCCAATGTTTTAAGAAAGGAAAACACAAAAAGCCCTCCTGCATTCTGGCCTGACTGGCATAGTAGGGATTTACTGTCAGGCAATTACTGAAAATTGAAAAATGCAATTAAGGTTCACTTAAAAGTTTCTAATCTCACTTCAGCTCCGATGCTTGTTATCACCTTAAATGTGACATCCATTGTTTTTAAAATAACGAATGAAGAGCTGGGTTCTTGCAGTTAACACTCAATCCTTCCTAATACATTCCATTACCTGCTAATTCTGTATAGGCAATTGCAGGAATTGCAGGTTTCGGACAGGAAGGAACAGAAGAAGAAAGTTTTTCTGGGTGGTTATAATAGAAAGAAATAGTACAGATTTCTAGCTTTAAATGAACCTGTCTGTAACAGCTATAAATATGCTTAGGAGTTAAATGCCAATATCAATCACAGCAAGTAAGTAAACTATCCAGCAACAAATGGAAGCTTGTGGCTGCATGGAACAGCTTGGAAAACTTTGTGGGTTTGCTGTTCTTTACTAACTTGTATTTCTGTATTCCAGAAGATGGACTGGATTGAGATGTGAGACAAGAAATAGAAGTAAAGGGCATTGACACTGTGTCAATATTCACATATCATGGCAAATGGAACTGTTACTGAAATTAAGCGCGCAGTAAGAAGAAAACAGAGTTATTGCTGTTTCATGTGTTTGATATTACTTTTTTCTAGTAAGGAAGAGGTGACATTTCATTGTTCCTTTGACTCACATAGACCATTTTTTCAGTAGTGAGAACAACAGAGATGTGAAGCTAATGTTGAAAGACAGACCGAGCGTTATCAACAGCGTATGCAAAGATTTGGTTAAAAATTTGCAAGATTTGTTCTCTCTGTGTCAGGAAAATGATGCTAAGAACGAACCTGTACCCATATTGCTTTCAAGGTTTGGAAAAGAAATGCTTGAGTAAACAATAAAATAAATTTGGGTAAAGAGATTTATCACCTCTGTAAAAATTCTATCAACGTCTTATGCAAAGATTGTCTTAAGGGAATATGCAATCAAGTGACAACACCCAAGAGAGCAGGCTAACAGTAAAAGCATAGGTAAGATTCTGAAGCCATGTTTAGAAATCATAAAATCATGCACGTTCAGCTTTCAATTTCCCCTCTTTTTAATAGCACGCTGGAAATTATACATCCCAGAATGATGTTATGATGCAGAAGATGGAATGTGAATCAAAACACACTCCATATTATATTTATACGCTGGAAATCCCAATCCCGTTTAAGCTAATTGGAGGTTATTCTTTTTTCTCCTCTAATTTCAGTGTAGCGAGCTCTCATCCATCCCTGCTTTGTCTGTTCTTTCTCTTTAAGCACTGGATAAGAAGTGCAGCCTGCTGCTGGTTCTGTGGAGCAGGCATGATATTCCCAGCCACATTTCTGAAATCCTTCTTTTTCACAGCTACAGCCAGGTTTGGGGGCATGCACTCACAACACTCTCTGCTGCAGATGTTCTCTCCTTTTGCAGAGCAAGAGCCTTGGCATCAACTATTCATACTGGCAGCACTGTGTGACTTTTATATGAATGTGGACAAAAGAAAAATGATGCATACTGGAGGCGGGAGCAGTCAAGCTCGTCTGCTCCATGTCACTACTTCACTGTAGTGCATATTCTATTTCCCAGCTCTAAAGATGAGCATAATTTGGAGAAGACACTAATTGCTTGTATCATCCATTTCTCCAGTGCATTTGCCAGGGAGAAACTGCTTTACATCATGTCTAGGGTACTGGTGGCAGAGCCTGCCCCAAAGGAATGACCAGCTATATGGTGTCAGAGCTTTAAATTCCAAATCCCTGAAAACCCATCAGCTATTTAAGTGTGTTATTTTCAGTTACACCTGACAAGCTTGACCAAAGGACCTGCTTAGTGCACATCACTGTTCAGAGATCGATGTGTAAATGCCAGGCCTGTGTCTGATCACACTGTTACAAGGTTTAGAGCTTTATTTGTAGTGAAGCTGGCTTCTTTATGACAGTGATGATAAGATCACTGTAACAAGCTTCTCATTTTGTGGATCAAACATTTACTCTAAATGAGAAGGGAGAATACCTGGTAGCATCTTTTAAAATTAAATGTATTTATATCAATAACTCGTGTACTGTTAAAAATCATCTTGAAGTGCTATTAAGCAGCACGATGTTTCAAATGATCTTGGAAACCTGAAGACATTCTAGTGAAGATTTATAGAATCACAGAACGATTTTGGTTGGAGGGGACCTTAAGGACGACCCAGCCCCAACCCCCTGCCATGGGCAGTGCCACCCACTGGGTCAGGCTGCCCAGGGCCCATCCAACCTGGCCTTGAGCACCTCCAGGGATGGGGCATCCACAGCTTCTCTGGGCAGCTGTGCCAGGGCCTCACTGCCCTCTGAGTAAAGAACTTCCTCCTACTCACCTAAATCTTCCCTCTTTTAGCTTAAAACCATCTCCCACTGTCCTATCACTACACTCTCTGGTAAAGCGTCTGTCCCCCTCTTTCCTATAGGACCCCTTTTAGTACTGGAAGGCCACAATAAGGTCTCCCCAGAGCCAGGTTGAAGAATCCCAACACTCTCAGTCTGCCCTCATAGGAGAGGTTCTCCAGCCCTCTGATCGTATTCACGGCCCTCCTCTGGGCTCACTCCTACAGCTCCGCATCCTTCTCATGTTGGGGTCCCCAAAGGTGAACACAGTACTCCAGGTGGGGTCTTGCAAGGGCAGAGTATAGGGGGAGAATCAGCTCTCTTGCCCTGCTAGTCGTGCTTCTTTTGATACAGCCCAGNCCAGGTTGAAGAATCCCAACACTCTCAGTCTGCCCTCATAGGAGAGGTTCTCCAGCCCTCTGATCGTATTCACGGCCCTCCTCTGGGCTCACTCCTACAGCTCCGCATCCTTCTCATGTTGGGGTCCCCAAAGGTGAACACAGTACTCCAGGTGGGGTCTTGCAAGGGCAGAGTATAGGGGGAGAATCAGCTCTCTTGCCCTGCTAGTCGTGCTTCTTTTGATACAGCCCAGGATGCCTTTGTTCTAGGTGCTGGACTTCCAGCATTGTTCTAGGTAAAGTGAAGGAAACTCAGGAAACTGTCTCCTTGCTTAAATCTCATTCAAAGTAGCAAGACAGTTATTTGTTAACATTATAAAATTAAACCATCAGTAAACATATCTTCATGGAAGATGGATCTTACTTCTCAAGCACTGTTCTAAGGATCATGTTTGTCTGTTCTCTAATTTGTGTCCCAAAGCAACTTTTCAGAATTCGCCCCATTGTTGCTCCTTTCCTTACTTGATCCTTAAATGGTCTTTATCTTGCGACTTTTTTTTTTTT
>WBMW01002959.1:1157966-1219151 GCA_013396635.1 Penelope pileata
TAGACAAAGGCCACCTAGAACAAACATCAGAAAAGATGAGCAAAGAAAATTAACTAAATAACTCCTGCAGAGGCACTTGCATAATACTATGCTTATTAAATTTGAAACCTGAATTTTTAAGAGATGGTGTTAATTAATGTATACTTGTGTAAGGACCCCCGATAATTACTTTTTCATTTTCAGTGACTTAACTGATAGCAGAGGGTGGACCAGTAATGATCTTCGGCTACACAGTGCTTTTTTCCTTTCAATGAAAGGACAAAAGATAATTATAGCTTATTAATGGACACAAGAACAGTTATATACATACAGAAAAGAATTGTTAGCATCTTGCTCAAAGCTGCAGAGGGAAAATGTCCAATGTGTAGATGCATTCTGTTTTATGGACAGACATTTTTCCTTTTCCTCTGAACATTGCCTCTGCTTTTTTAGAGGCTCAGAAACATTTGTGTGCTGCACTATTTTGTTATTTAGCACCATGTGTAGATTTCTATCTCATGGAAGGAGAAATTACCAAAATTCATAGCGCTTTTGGAATTGTTTTAGTGGTTCTAGTTCAGATGAGTCTATCTTTTTCAGTTAACCACAGATTCGTAAAAGAGGCATTTAGAGCATAATGCAAAACTTTCATGCTGCTGAAAAACTCTTGCAATCTGTGAGCATCCCAAATGACATTTCAATACGTTTTTACTATTTTAAGAGATCAGTTTTTCATATAGCTCTACTAACAACATGTAATATTTGAATTTAAATAGGTTCTGGAATATTTAATCAGTCTTTTGGCTGCAAAAAACCCCCTATACACGTTGCATTAATAGAACTAGACCATCTGCTTCCTGCCTTGATCAATACATTATTTGTTAGGGAAGGGATAAATCTCTATTGTAAGTTGTAGCTTTTTGTTTGCACTCCAAATCCTTTCAATTCAGTTTTTTTCTTTAAAAAAAAAAAAAAAAAACGAAGCAAAGAGAAATATGCCCTCCTCCCTAGTCCCTAACAAATGTGACTGTGACTTGGAAATGTAATTTGAAATTAGGTTATTTCCATTTCTAAAGGAGCTTTGAGAAGAGCAGATATGTGAAAGATGCAAAACCACCACAGTCTTTGTGGACCATCATTCTGAACTGCGAGACTTTTATTTATTGTTAATAAGATCCACCACGAGATGGCTCTCTAGCAACAGAAATAGTGGAATAGATAAATAAATAAAAATTCCAGAGCTAATTTTAAAAATATTTGTTGAGCTCTGACTGGGAACGGGTTCACAAGCACAGACCTGTGCGTGGTGCTGTTGGAGCTCAGGAAAAACAGCTTAGCTACTCCTTACAATATCAAATGCATCATTTTTTAATTTCTTTTTCTCCTTTTCCTACATGGTTTTATTTGTTTATAGGAATTTGTTTATAGGATATCATAGCACTGACTCAAGGATTCAGTGGTAAGTAACCATGTCCACCTGTGACAAGTTAACAGTGCATTTGGTATGTGGATGCTGAGTGCAATAGCACAAGAACCCATTATAATAACCCAAAATAATTTATGCTCAAAATAGAGGGAAAAAAATGAGCATTTGTTCTTTATTTATGCAATTTTATTCTCTACTATCATTTTGAAAGGAAGATAAGCATGTTCCAAACTTTCAGTTGTTTACTAATTTTATATACATAGTTATTAGTTGACCAATGTCCAGATTTGATCTTAGGAAATAAAGGTTTGCATTTGTGCAAAAGAGAGAGAATATGAACACTGAAAATATGTACCTTGTAGAAGTTTTACTCCTAGCGGCGTGCAGTAATAATCTTAAGCATGCATGCTCTGAAGGGGCTACTAGGAAAGGCCATCTCCCGAAAGCATGCCCTGATTCTGCTAGAGATGAGAAAATTTTATATTTTTATCCTTTACCTCATAGGTTATTGTTGAAAAGCAAAACTTCTCTGCCTGTAGCAAGGGCTAAAACAAACTTCAGCTCTTTTAAAGGGAGCGGCCGTTTTTGGGGAGATAGTGGCTAGGTCAATATAGTGCCAGCACAGGACACCCAACAGATCGAGAGCCTAGTCTGACTTCAGTAGTCTAGACAGGCTGAACTTACCTTAGAACTTAAGTGCAAAGTCAATAAGGCAGTGGAAGAAGCAGGTTCAGCATCTAAGACTGAATTTTCCTTCTAGTTTGAACAGGCCAGGGCACACGAAATTGAGAGGAGAAAATCAGGAATTGTCCTTAGCTGCTTTTCATCTATTAGTTACAGGTGCGGGCTGTAATTCAGTAATTGCCCACTTGAGCACTTCTGTTCCTTGTGAGGACAAAAATCAAGCAGATTCAATTCACCAGTTTGAATTTCCCCCCTAGGTGGAGCGGAAGAGCCCTTGCAGTCAGTTAACAGCTCTTAGCTACAACTTACCCAGTTCGTAATAAGGCAAAATAACAGATTAGTTTGAACTGTCTTCAGCAGCTTGTTCAGATAACATGTCCTGAAATGAAGTGCCCCTGTAGTCAGGTGTAAGAGATGTGATGTTAGAATCTGGTTTTCCTCCCCTCTCAGCTGCCAGCTGCTACCTCGGTCCCACTACCTGACTGCAGCTGTGTGTAAAGGCTTAGTGAGTACCAATAAATCAAAGGCTGGCACAGATTTAATGTGTTAGTGAGTTTGCTGTGACTGAACTTGGGATGGAGTGCTTAGCCACAACCCGTTGTTATTATGGCTGTGATAGAGACCACTTCACAGAGGCTTGTGGTGCTAGTAATGAAATATAAGAGGATTACTGTTTTGGACAGAGATTTATATCTAGTCTTCCCAGCTCTAAAAAGAAATGGTCCTAAGCCACATAAAATGGGATCTAGACTTTCCTAAAGTTTAGCAGTGTTCTGAATGAAGACTTTGGTTCAGGCAAACTATTCATAAACATCAACAGATCCATGGAACCGAAGTGTCTGCTCTCAGAGGCTCCCTGGCTGTCTGTACGCTAATCTGTGGAGCAGCCCAGCAAAACTCATAGAATGGCTTAGGTTGGAAGGGACCTTAAAGATGATCTAATTCCAATCCCTCTGCCACTGTGATAAAAGCTCTGCCTGTCCAAGTTTCTCATAAAGGATTCTTGCTGTCAAAGTGGCTTCTTTTGTTACTGTCCTTCAGATAAATCATCTTTCATAGGGGTATCTGCTCTGTCTTGAGCTAAGGTTACAGATAATGCTAGGAGTGTTCTCCTGTTTTCTTATAACGTGAGCATTGTTTGGTTGTCCGTGGGAAATCATGGGACAGACTATGCCTGTTGACTGACACCAAGTGAGACACTGAAATAGCTGGGTTAAATGGGAAATCACAGCTGTATTTTCTGCACAACATTCCTACCCTACTGCTCTTATAACACCATGATTGTTCTCTTCATTGGAAAGGTAACATCCAGTTAAAATCTGTTGTAAACTTAGCCTGATGAAAATGTGTTCAAGGCCAGGCTGGATGGGGCTTTGAGGACTTCCAGGGAGGCGACATCCACAACTTCTCTGGGCACCCTGTTCCAGTGTCTCACCCCCCTCACAGGGAAGAATTTCTTCCTTATATCTAGTCTAAATCTACCCTCTTCCAGTTTATAACCATTACGCCTTGTCCTGTCATTACCTGTCCTTGTAAAAAGCCCCTCCCCAGCTTTCCTGTAGGCCCCTTCAGGTACTGGAAGGCTGCTATCAGGTCCCCCCGCAGCCTTCTCTTCTCCAGGCCGAAGAGTCCTAACTCTCTCAGCCTGTCCTCGTAGGGGAGGTGCTCCAGCCCTCTGATCATCCTCGTGGCCCTCCTCTGGACCCGCTCCAACAGCTCCACATCCTTCTTGTGTTGGGGGCCCCAGAACTGGACACAAGACTCCAGGTGAGGTCTCACGAGAGCAGAGTAGAGGGGCAGAATCACCTCCCTAGATGATCTCTAAGGTGATCCCTAAGATGGTCTCTAAGGTCCCTTCCAACCCAAACCATTCTATGATCTATGATTTTTGTCTTTCATGTGTTTGGAAATGCTTTCCAGTATGATTTTCTCCATCAGCTTCCCAGGGACTGAGGTGAGGCTGACTGGCCTTTAGTTCCCTGGATCTTCATCCTTGCTCTTCTTGAAGATAGGAGTGATATTTCTCTCTTTCAATCTCTAGAATCTTCTCCCAGTTGCTATCACCATTCAGAGATAATCTAGAGTGTCCTTGCAGTGACAGCAGCTAGCTCCTGGGTGCTATCTGTCAAGCCTCATGGACTTAACGTACATCCAGTTTGCTTAGGTGCTCCTTAAGCTGGGCCTCCACCAGGGAAAGACTTATTTTTCCCAAACTTTCCCACTGGTCTCAGAGGCCTGGGATTCCTGAAGAATGGTTTTCCAGGTAAAGACTGAGGCACAAAAAGCATCGAGTTTGGCCTTCACATCCCTTACTAGATTCAACTCCTGGTCAGCTTTGGCTTTTCTAATCCTATTCCCTGCAAGATCAGATAGACTGTATACTCCTCCTGGGATGCCCACCCCTTCATCCCCTTCCTCTACACTTGCCTGACATACCCGCTGACAGTACTTCAGCAAACATGGAGAAGAGCAATGAGATTCTTTGCCCTTCACCTTTGGCAAGATAGATTGTGCTGATTTTGTCAGCTTCTCCTTTCATGCACATCTAGAGATTTAGCATAGTTTTTGTGCCTAGCCGTTGGGAGCAGCTATGGCCAGAAAGAATGCAGCATCACCAGTGCATCAGCGGGGAACATCAGCTCCAAAGTGGACTCATTGGCACAGCAGTGAAAAGCCTGCTGGACCAGCAATTCCAGCCCTTCCAGAAGTGCCAGGAAGTGTCAGAGCACAGATATATAAAAAATAAAAATAAAAAATAATAAAAAAAAGAAATTGGTGTCTCTAATGGAGATAAGACAAAAGAAAATGTATACTTGGTTTCACAGGAAACCCAGCAGAGCACTTTGTAACCAGCTGGATCATCTACACAATACGCAGCACAGGCTGCACGAGGGCTTCCAGGCCCAGATGTCACCGCAATGGGAGCAGAAGGAAGCACAGTGGATGCAGCAGTATCTTGTGATCTGAATCAGACTTGTTGCACTGAGCAGTGCCTTTGAGATGTAGCATCCCTCTCCTGTGTTTATTTTTGTTAAATCCAAACAGCCTTTTCCTGTCTACTGCCCTACACTTACAGGAACGATGGATTTTTTGTTATCTAAAGGAAAAGGATAAAGAACATGATAAATATGTTACATTGTTGTTCTATTTCCTTTTAGCCATTTTATATTGAAACTTACTGACAAAGGTAGCTTGGCCAATTGGAACATGGTGTCTTGCTCTTTGGCAAGTGACGTTTTGATGTGCACAAGACAAATTGTCATTATAGGTGGTGTGTCATTGAGACAACTGGAAAAAGATACAAGATAGTAGAAATCTCACAATCTTGTACTAGGTTAAAATTGACAAATCTTTGCAGATTTAAATGGAGGGAAAATGTCTTTTAAAATTATTTAGGATTACAAAGCAGAATATTTATAATGAAAAGAGTAACTATGCCTTGTAAATAGAAGCATAGCAATATACGCTGTGCATGCTCAGAAGCCAGCTACTTGAGTGAAATAAGTGTCAATGAAAACAAAACAACAAATTTCATCGCTGAGGTTCAAAGGTAGCATTACTATATTATGAAATTTGCAGACTATGACTCAGGTAATGATATTTGAAAGTCTTAAGTGATAAAGCACAAAACAGTGAATAGTGCAGAATATAGAAGTGGCATCAACATGGACTCAGCAGGTAAAGCAACCATATGGAACAAGATGAAACAAAATTATGGAGATGCCCTCACTGTTTTCAGTTTGAGAAAAATATTTTCTTCTTAAAAAAAAAAGTTATTGACTTAGTCAGCAGTGAATAACATTCTCAGGATATGAAAGCATTAGCAAATTTGATCTTTCACAATTTCATCTTGTGAGATCTGTATCATCAACCTATACATGCCCCCAGTGCCATAGTGGGTTATGTTGGTGCATGTGATTTATCAAAGTGTATAATATTTTGTTAGATCTGGCAGTCTCCAGGATGCTGTCACACCACTAATCAGAATTAGAAGAGGCAACTTTTTTCTCCCACTCTGCGTGGGGAGATATGCTCCTAGACAGCTGGCAGAGCACCAGAGACCCTTCTTTTCTTGTTTTTATTGCTTAGGAGTGCTACAAGCACATGACCAATTTTTAACTCAAAGATGTAATTCAATGAGGATGTTCACTCAAGGGGTGCACCAAATGGACAGCTTCCCAGTGACCCATAGTGGAACCTGGAGTGCCTGTACCTCCTCATATGATTGAGTCTGATCAGGCATCAGAACCACTAATTTTCAGTTAGCAGGCAAAATATAAAAGGTTGGACTGCCAACACACTGCATCTATCAAACTGCACTTTCCAAGAAAGCACACATTACCATCGAAATGGCCTTGAGTAAGTAGCAATGGAGTGAGCCCTCACTGGGACTGTCTATATCACTCTGAAAGACACCTACCAAAACCCAAGAGGCTGTAGCACCAAATCCCAAACTGTACCTTCCAAGAAAGAACAAATATTTTCTGCTGTACAACACAAGTTCGTCATCAGTGAAAGAAATGCAGGTATAAGAGCTGAGGTTCAAAATTCCCAGGCTGTATCCTGCTTTAGTGCAAAATATTTTGTGCATTGAATACATTTGTTTTCAAATACAGAGACATGCATATGTCATGTTTTAGAGTTACCTTGAATGTCTTAAAGCCACTCCTGACACCTGGTA
This sequence comes from Penelope pileata, assembly GCA_013396635.1. Classification (NCBI taxonomy): domain Eukaryota; kingdom Metazoa; phylum Chordata; class Aves; order Galliformes; family Cracidae; genus Penelope; species Penelope pileata. The sequence goes on from WBMW01002959.1 coordinate 1,164,737, forward strand.
CTGACTATGTTGAGCATTACCAGGTTTTGCCCTGTTCTCTGTTGTTGTGCCAAGGTTATCAAATATTCTTTTAAAATCATAGAATTATAGAATCATAGCATCACAGAATGGTTCAGGTTGGAAGGGACCTTAGAGATCATCTTGTTCCAACCCCCCTGCCATGGGCAAGGACACCTCCCACTAGACCAGGTTGCCCAAAGCCCCATCCAGCCTGGCTTTGCACACTTCCAGGGAGGGGGCATCAGTGATCTATCAAAATATATTCAGTACAATTAATGTCTTGGAGGTGTTTTCTAGTGAGGATATAGCTATTAGCAGAGGCAGCAATAAATGGGCTAAAAAATATATAAAAAATCTCCTTGTCTAGGGACAGCATCTTTCATGCTTGTGTCCTGCCAAGTACACTCCTACCAGGTCTTCCAGGGTCAGCCTCTAAATGTGGAGGTGCACAAGATCCTTCGTACAGATAGCTGACCTGCAGCAGAGCTAATCCCCTGGAAGCAGTTATTCACATGCCTCAGTGCTTACAGGACTCAGCAGTTATGTACTTGCATCAGGCAGTTACAAATGCCAGGAGAAATGGTGAATAAGTGGTTAAATTCTCACATGAAAGAGATACCACAGCACTGTAGTTGACGTCTGTGCATTGGTCCAAGAGAGTGTTTTCTACAAAACTCTGTACTAAATTACAGTAATAATACTTTACTTGCTTAATGTCAAGCTATCATCAGTCCCATGCAAATTGTCAACTTAGCAACAAAACACCATGTAATTGTCACTACAATCTTAAGCCTCAGCAGTCTTGATTTTCAAAATAGTAGTTCATCAATAAACCATTGTAAAGGCTTTAAGCTCCAACAGGAATGCAGTAAGGAAGCTCTTTTCATCTGCAGTGTCAATAAGCTGAGATGAGAGAAGAAACTAGATTTATCAAAGTGACAAGCAGATATATATATTTTAACTGTAATGAATAAATGACATCCTTATTAATGATTTATCTACTTTCAACTTTAACAAACAGTTCTAGTTATTGCGACTAAATTTTTTTGCATTAGGAAAGTAAACTGACACATACCTAGTGTAGTTAAATAGAGCCTGGTTCGATATTCATACATGCTAGTTTTGTATATGGAACCCTAGTTGGTAATTACAAACAGAACCATTCATTTCATTTTTTAAAAGTAGATACCTGGGAGTGCCATTTAGTCATTACTCAGAATTACTTGTTATCTTTGATGAACTTAGTCTGTGCTTTCATCTGGTACCAGGCTGCATGCTAATGCCAATCAAGAGTGCAAATATGCAAAGAGAAAATATTTGGGATGTGAATTTTAAATATGCTGTGGTGTCATTTTCATTCAGTTCCCATTGAATCAGGGACTGCAGAGGTGTGATGGTGTGCTCCCCTTGCCACACGACCTGACCTTTGCTTCCTGTAACCCGGCTCAAGGGATAACCACCAGTGGTGGTCGCGATGGCTGCATCCGGCTTAAGCAGATAACCATCAACGGCAGTAGTGACGGATGTGACTGGTTGTGATGGCTGCATCCGGATCAAAGTGGACTTGTGGAAAACAGATAGCAACACAATAGCCAAGGAATAATTTCAACAATGTGCCTACTTAACCACAGTGCTGGTCAATGTTCGACTCAAGCCAAATTTGGAAGAATGTCCAACTCATGCCAAAGTTGGATGAAACTAGCACCTACAGTCAGTATGCAGTTATGTCTATGAATGAGTCACCTTACCCATACCTCTCATACAACAGCAGGCTGCATGGCAGGATCTCCCCTTGAGTAGGAATGCCTCTCGAGGTTATACCTTCTGCAGAAATCCCTTATGCCTCGATGTCAAGAGATTCCTTGACACTATAGATCCTTGGGAATTGACTAATAGCTTGCTAAGCTTCACTAAGATTATATCTTAGATTGATGGCGTACATACAATCCTTTAGACATAAGCTATTGACCAAGTCTGAGACTAGGAGTGGGTTTGGGCGCACCTAGGCTCCTTACCTCTGTGGTTCAAGGAATTTAGAAAACAAGGGGGTCCACTGTTATAACCTTGTGAGATTCCAGGTCTCTTCAACGAGTGTGTTTAACCCTATCCTCTATGCAGTAAATAATTAAAGGTACCTTGCCATCTCAGATCTCATTAAGTCACTGTCTAATATATGAAAAGGTTTTGTTAGATCACTCCAGTATATCAGTAAATAGATTGCTGCTTTGCTCTTACAAATAAAGTGCATTACTCCTTCCACAACCAGTGGCAACACCCTCTTTAAAAATGCTACTATTGGGGCAAGAAGAAATATCACTATACTTAGAGAAATCTGTCTCTATTCTTGTGACAAGAAATGCACTGTAAATGTGCATTTTTCCTATCCCTCAGTCTATTCCATTTGTTCCTATTCTTATACCAATTTCAAGCCACTCACCCATATCCTGCACATTAGGGCTGGTTAGGACATGCTATTCATTTATCATACAGGAAATAGGCTGCTACAGGTTCTGTAAAACCTGCTGAAGGTTTTACAGAATGGTGCCAGTTTTGGTGAGGCTTTTTCCAAAGGTCTGAAAAGGAAGAGAGAGCCATGTCCCAGGACAGCACTGTGAACACCAGGAATCACAGCTGCACACGTGCCAGGTCAGAAACTTTGATTCTGAAAATCTTTGACACACTTTGACACGCTTCCATTTTGTGCAAACAATGGAAGCAGTTTGCTTTTGTCCTCATGCAGAATAAAATCCAGCAGCAATAATAAATGTCACAACCTGAAGAGCTGCCACAAAGCAGAAATGTCATCTTACGGTCAAGTTTTGGAGACATATAGTTTGGAGATGTAATGCAACTTTTAAGACCAAAGGAAAAAAAAACAACAAAAAAAAGATGATATAGCTGATTTTCTGCAATCAGCTTCTATTTTCTCACATCCTTTTAGTTAAAGTATCTATTTTAAAGTTTCCTGTAGCGTCTGTTATCATCCCCCCTAGGTAATGCAGAGGAAATTTTGATACACAAATACTCAATAATAATAATAATAAAACAATAATAATAAATGTGAATGTCAGGGAAGCAATTACTCCAATTCTGGCTTTGAAAAGCTCTCCCGCTGAGTCATTAAACATCCCCTGTTTTCTCTAACCTCACTACATTTATCTGTAGGGAGATTAATGCTCTTTTGTTTTGGGTCATTTTTCAAAATGTTTTCCTCCTAGTTTCTGTTCATTTTTCTCAGGATGACTCTACCGTGTGGCGATGCTGGTTAGGACACTGGCTCCTCACCTCTGACGAGCTGGATGAAAGATTTCAGCCTTTCATGTTAGCCTCTCGTATTTATTCAGTCATAAACCACTGCACAGGAGGAAACAAAAAGCAGGAGGAAACACAGGCCAGAACTGGAGCAGAGACACTGTGCAAGGTAATAGTAGCACAACTGCAAGGGAAACACTTTCTAATTTAGCATGCCTATTTAAACCTGTGTTAGGTGGCCAGCACTCAGGTCAATGCATTGCATCAGCTGCACCAGGGGGAAATTGGGACTTGGCCCCACTTCTGCTGCTGGGGGCAGGTTCGGTGTCTCACTCTGGCAACAGCTCTCTCCCTCCCTTGGAGGATGACAGACCAGACAGTAGCCTTGAAGAGAGCTATTTGCATAAAATATGTTGCAAATACTGGAATTCTGAACAAAGGCTTCTGCTAACGTACTTCTTCTATTTCAATAAAAGCACATTAAAAAAAAGATGGTTATTTGGAATTGTTACACATTACGGTGAATACAAATACACTCTTATAAATGAATAAAATGCTAAAGCTTCTTACGTTAAGATCTGTCACTCAGTCTCAGTAGAAGTTTATCCTCTTCATAAAGGTTTAAGTTTTCTACTGAAATAAAGATAAATCAGCAGCTCATTCTAAGTCATTGAAATGGTGGTTTGCTTTGTTTCTCTTGACGAAAATCAGATGGGATCCAGTTGGCAAGCTTGCAGTGAATGTCTTAGTGGTCAGAATAATCACCTTTAATCATTTCAAGCCTGGAGCCATTCTGACATAAAAGGGAGAATCCAGGCATTGCTGTCTGCACCTTCATGAGAAAAGCTCTGTCTCTGGGTGCAAAGCCCAGCCAAGGCCATGACCTAGGAAAGCGGGGCCACAGGGAATGGTAAAATAAGTTCAGCCCAGCCTGGAAGTGCTCCTTGTCATTGTGGGGACCCTCGTCAGGACCAGGAGGGAGGCTCTGCTGCCCTTCAGACAGCATTAACCTATCTGGGGAGGCGTGGGGGAAGCAGAGGGATAAATGAGAGGTAATGCCTCCCGCCATGCTGTGTGATGGGCTGTGCAATTAATCAAAAAAATGCTGTTCAGAAGCTTCAGAGAGCAAGTTTTATGAAGCTGGCTGAAGGAAGGAGCGGATGTGTTGTCTGTGATGGCTCGCTCCTGGGAAGAGGGCTCTCAATCTCTTTCCCAATGGGGATCTTTTACAGAAAGTCATAGCAAACATCAGGCCAGGCACCAGCCGGTTCTGAGGTCTCACTGTCCTCACATTTCAGAAATGGTGTGTATAGGCCATTTTGTTATTTACACTGGAAATCACAGCTTCCTACTGAAGGCTGAGGAGGCTAAATGAGATTTGTTAACACCTCAGGATTTCCTGCTGGGCTGAGGTCCACGGTCTGTGTGCGGGTGTTGATAGTGTCACTGTATGACAGCATTCAGAAATCAAAATGGTTCCTCAGCGTGAATATGATTTGTGACCACAGACTTTGTGGTGAATACGAACTGTCTCTGGTCTTGTCATAAGAAGATGGGAGGAAAATTTACCTCCGAAAAAAAATGTTAACAGATCTTTTCAAGTGCAGTTTCTACCCTCTTGCCCAGCTTATTTTCAGTTATTCTAACAGCTGAGAATTACATGTATTTGTTTCTCCCCCTTGCTCTGTCTCTCTGCTCTCCCTACTGCTCAAACTCTGCCAGGCTGAAGCTGCCGTGCTGGAGGTGCTTTTGGATCTGACTGCTTCCCAACAACATCTAGGGAAAAGAAATCTGGACTTGGACCAGAAAACAGCAAATGGAAATGGGGGGATGAGCTGCGTGTTACAGACCAGTTGTTCTCAACCTTTTCTGTCCCCGACGGCACCGTGCAATCAGTTCTTGATTACCCACGCTACGTGATGTAGGTTGACCCATGTTAAGAAAAAATATAGCTAATGAAAACCATATGGCAATTAGGCTATCAAAATATTCAGTAAAAAATATATTGGGGAAGGGAAATAAAGCCAGTAAAACTCCTGAGAGTGGAGCATGATGGTCTCCAAGCTGACTCTGATCTGAGCTGTCACATCCACACTACCCCATGCCACCAGCTTCTGAATCAAAGGAGCTGTGGGAATCTCTTCGAGTGGGCTGTTCAGCTGTACCTCAGACAGCCTGCTGTAAAACAATGCAAAGGCAGTGCCAAACAAGATGCAGGACCTCCTTTCTTCCTGTCTTTAAAGAGAAATGATGATCACAGGCTTCTGAAATCTGTCCTGGACAAAGACTGAGTTTAGCAAAGAGGCCTTATTGTCCTCCTCTAGCAGGTGGATAAATCAGACACCTGGCACCAAGTTGTTCCAGTCTCATTATTGACAAAACTAAAAACCTCAGTTTTCTAATCTCTTACCCAGCAGAGTTCAGAGCAAGATCCAAACCCCAAGCTTATTTGTTCCCACCCATGCCAATGCTGCAACCAACTGTTCTTCACCAGGAACATAAAACACATCCTTCTTCCTCCAACAATTGTATTTCAAACCTGCCACATGAATAACCAGGCTTGAAAATTATTAATCCCATCTCACGTCTTCTCTATAGGCTCCCAGAAGAAAACAGCTCAGCAGCCATCCGCTGCAGGTTAAGTTGCTCAGTGATCAGCACCGAGTGACAATACCTGCAATCACAACAGGTGAGCACCACTGAGAGCTTTGTTTTGAAACAGCCCAGCTGCTGAAGTGAAGAACCTAGTGTCACAAAAGTCAAAATACCGCAGTGTGATGAAGTGAAAAGGACAGGCTGTTAGCAGTTTGTTGCTGCACCACCAGGTTTTATAGTGCTTTACTCACCTTGGATTTCAGGAGATGGCAAAAAACTCAGGGGGATCTTGGACATAAAACTGTTGGGAGAGAAAACAGTAATCAGGACTCTTGCAACGATAGGACTGAAATCACCAGATTCCCCGTGTGCTGTAGGACATTGCTTGTCTTGAAATAAGGAGTCTGCTGATCCCCCCCATACTGCAATAAAATGATTGGAAGGGTATCGCACCTCTTCCTGCCTGCTACAGCTGTTAGAGCATGCCTTTTGGTGAGTCTAGGATCAGTCTGACCTTAAATAATGCAATACTAAGGGGAAAAGAGCTCCATAAACGTCTGGGATATATAAAACCCCAAGAAATAGTCTGTGCAGGTTTGCAGAGAACAAATTGTACCACCCATGCTAGATTGTTTTTTGATAGAATTACTAAATTAATGGATGGCAGGAATGAAATTGATTAAACAGCTCTGAGCTTTCAGTAAGGCATTTGATATAGTGTGTCACAAAATCTTGTGTGAAAAATGAATATCCATCTGAACTGCAACAAAAGTGTCACGAGGATTGAATCAAGGACTTAAGGAGAGGGAGAGAAAGTTCAAAAATAAATAACGATGACAAACCAGAAGGAGGAATTTACTCTGGGCTTTCCAACATCCAGTGCTCATTTCAGTCCCATTTCATATCTTATTAGGGAATTGTTAATGAGAGGTGCAGGTGACAATAATTACGAGATTCAGCTGAGCTAGAAATCTGAGCAGGAATCAGTAGGAAGATGAATTTCCCTTTGGCCTCAACTTATCTCAGTAGCAGCACTCCATGGCCGCCCCCAGAAAAGCAAAGCAAACCTAGCGTGCAGGGAAAGGGAGGATGAAGGGGGAGGCAGCACACCAGGGCACAGCATCTAATGAAGGCCTGGATTGGCAGGTCCTGGTGCAGAGAATGAGAGGAGACCTGGTGACCAGCTGGCCGCCAGCTCAGCCCTTCTCATCGTCCCTCAGGGCACCCTCCAGGCTTTGGTTTTCTCTTGCTGCCTCCTTTCTCTGACAGCTGCGCTCTGCCTGCAAGGCTGAGGAGCCAGCAGAGACCTGCCAAGGTGGGAACTGAAGAGAAGAAAAATTAGCAACCCAGCTCACATAGTGCACAAAAAGGGTATTTTAAGGAGCATGCAGGAATGTTTTATATCATGTCATAGGAAGGTCCTGTCTGCAGAGTGCTGATGAAACTAGGCTTCAAATACAGCTTTGCTGTACTGATTTTTGCGCGCATTTCTATGTGTCTCCAATAATAAATAGCATCCTCTTCCCACCATCTCTCAGGTAAGCTGCATCTTTTGAAAAGAGTACATCTCAAAAAGGATCCTGCGAGTGCCCACATCCTCAGGAACCCATGTGGGTGGCAGTGCCCGGCCCGCAGCCTGCCCAGGGAAGGCAAAAGGAGCAGGTCCCAGGCCTGCCAGGAGAGGAGCAGGCCCTTGGCCACACCACACTGGTGGCCCCTTAGCTGTTATCTCTCCTGCTGTTGAATTAAAGATATCTCATGGATGTGTAAATGACACCTGCACCACCAGCTTCTTCCAAGCAATTACTAAATAGGCAAGGCATGATTTTTTAGTTTGTGTCCTATACTTGGAGAAAAGAGGCAGAACAAGCAAAGTGAAGGAGCAGAGTGCGCCTGTGGCACAGCCCTGAAGAGATCCCTGAGCCCTTGGAGCCTCATACCAAGTGCCAACATTAGCTTCTTCAACTTCTTATAAATCCGTATTTTCCTTCCTCCCCTGTAATAATAACACTTAATCTGGAGTGAGGTTGGCTACAGCCACTTGTATGTCTGGCAAGTGCCTTTTATTCCCTTGTAAGTGGTGTAGCATTTTACATTCTGAAGGTCCTGGACCTCCTGTAACTCATTTTTTCAGGTGTTTTTAGATTTTTGAGTAAGCATAGTAGCAACCATGAATGACAGTAAAACCTTTCCTCAGAGAGAGACTAATTTTCTTCAGTTAGAGAGATTAATGCTATTCTTTATGAACACAAAAGAAATCCCTTGGCTGATGAACTTTGCTATGACACCGGGAGGGAATGGCTCCAGACGGTTATTCTCTTTCTTCCTCCAGAATCGCTTCACTCAGCAGCTATTTGTTGGATACTGAATAAGCCAAAGAGCCATGCCAGTTCCTGCCGAGACTCAGCGATCAGCTCTTGAGCTGGGGGAGCAGGCTGCAGGAGCTGAGCCCTGCTGAGGGAAGCTGGCTGGAGCACAGAGCCAACAGGGCAGGCAGCCCTCATGGGCTGCCCGGGCCCCTGGGATCAGTGCTGGCACAGTCTGCTGGCTACAAATGCCTGGGTTTGGAAGGAGCTGGTGTTCCTTTATGATTAGCACCCTCCTACAAAACACATCTTCATCTAATTTACCTCTCCTGGTTTGCAAATAAGCAGGCAATGTCACACCTGCTAAGCAGCTAGAATTATGCATCAGCATAAATTAAACTTTTTAATTTGCCAAAATTTCTGGCTTATGCCATTTATCATTCCAAACCATCCTTCAGAGAGGCAGAAATGTTTCCTGAGCTCCTGTGTGCGAGAGGGTGATCTCTTCCCTTTGCCCTGCAGTGGAGGACGAGGGCAGGAATACTGAGGGACAGTGCTAGCGTCAGGAGAAGGTGACCAGAGGGATGGCTCTTTGGAGAGGCATTAGCTCCAGGACATGATGCTGTGTTTTGTACCACAAACCCACACCACCACAGCTGCTTCAGGCTGGCCAAGCAAATGACAGTGTCCCACTGTTTGGGTCACTGCAACACGAAATGGAGCCCTTGGCAGCACTGAGGAGCAAGCTGCTTTGCTGCCATCAGCACAGTCCCTATGAAAGCGAGCACACAATGCTCACATTAGTGATGCTGTTCCCCACTGAGCAGGCTGACAGCAGCTACCAACACTTTGCAATACAGGAGGCAAAGTGTCCCTATGAAGATGGGTGGTTTTGAACTCCCTCCTCCCTCAATTCACAGTTCAAACTTGTGAGATAGGGAATCAGAGAAGATATTTCTGTAAATGCATTCCACTGATGAAGGCTGGGTGTTGAGGATTGATATCTCTCTAAAACTCTTTAATGCTGTGAATATCTCTTGGAAAATAATTGACAACTCTGGGTTTTACATACAAGAGCAAAGTTGTGTTGGTGCTTCCTAGGAACTAACTCAGAAATGTTAGCTCATATCAAATCCGGAAATTCTGGACTAGAGTGGGGTGCTTGCAATGTTTTTTGTTGTTTTTTTTTTTCCTGTGAAAATTTTCAAAGAATTTTCCCTGCTGCCTTTCCTTAAAACCAAGCTCTGGACACTGTTTACTCTTTGGAGAGTGGTGGTGGTGTTCTTCTTCCAAACAAGTGATAAAAACTTGCTCATGGTCTAGAACAGATTGGGATGAGGGATATGGGGTGGAAACGCTATAGTGATAAAACAATTTCCTGTGAAAGAAATAATAGAAGTCTCAGCAATTTGGGGTTTTTGAACAAAAACAAAACAAAGATTTATCTGGGCAGCAAGTAATACAAATAACTTAGACTGGTCATATGCAGTTGCCCTTTTCCATAAGCAAAAAATCCTTGTGAGACCAGATGTAGATATATTTGGATGTGCTTAGGATAAGTGAGCTGCATTGAAAGAACTTACCCCAAAAATGGTAGCACCACATGGCCTGATGTAAGCAAGAGGATGAAGGCAATTTATGGCACCTTGCAGAAAGAGAGAGAGTTTAATTTGGATGCTGCCCCTTCTTTCCATAAAGCATCTGCACAGCTGCTGGAAAAAGAAGTTGGGAAGGAGCCAAGAAGAACAGCAGTGAATGACTTGAACCCTGGGAAGTGAAAAGAAGTCTGCACACTGCATGCAGTGTGCATTTCCTCCCTGCTCTCTGCTTTCCAAGGATCCTCTGGGGCCAGCAAGCAGCAGGTGGGTGTTCCTGTGCTGGTCTGGCTGCCAGGACTCTCCTCCTGGGAATTCTGGGAAATCTGTCTCCCAAACACCTGTGGCCTCCCATGGCTTTCCTGCTGCACAGAGCCACAACGACTCACAGGTCTTCACCATACACTACAGTGCAGCACATGCACAAACGTGAGGCACCAAAACTGCACTTCAGATCCTGAGCAAACAGGACAGTTCACAAAAGTTTTGCCTTGTGGTCTTTTCTGAGGGAGTCTATTCATCAAGTTAAACAAGCACATTGCCCATTTGTTGTTAAAGAAATTCCAGGTCCAGCGGTGGAACAAGCCCATACTGGTAGGTCGGTACCATTAAAAGTCTTCTGGAAGCCGAATCAGATAGCTCGAACATGCCTCATCACCATGCAAAATGTATTTAGAGCTTCACACCTGTGAGCTGGAATAGAAAATATGCTAACATATACAGCAATAAGGAGTGATTTGTGATGTTAATGACTTTCCCATCTATACATTTACAGACAAAATATATTGCATAATTTATGAAATTGCCTTAGCGCTCGCAGCACAAATGGTGCCCCCTGATTGGCTAAATTCAGTGCCATATGTTCTATATAAAGTGTATTTATACTCAACCAAGATATAAATTGTAAGGAAGCCTTGAGTACAATGATAAAATTATAAACACATTTTCCGCCTGTTGAACACAGAATTTATATCTGTAATCTTATCTTGGTTGTATTGCAACAGTCAACTTGGCTTCTATATTTGCCCCTAAAGGCTTTCTTCAAATATTCCCTTACTAGAAGTATTTTTTGAAGCTCTACAACAGACAATTAAGTGAGTACAAAGAGCACAATAATTACTTTACACAGCCAGTATCATGTCATGTGTGGTAATGTCTTTCTTCCTTTTAGTTTATCTGATCTAGCGATATGCTACACTGATAGACTGCCTTCCACTTCTGCATTCAACTCCATTAGTGGCAGTTTTAAGGGAAAGTATCAGAAAAATTACACAAGTGTGCCTAAGTTTGAAAACTATAAAAAGTTAAAGTTATCTAGGGATTTTTTCATTCTTATCAACTGATCACAGCATTTCAAATCTAACCTCTCTATTATGTTTCTGGATAATCACTTAATTACTCCATTTCCCAATTGTTTGAATTGCATTATCATGTAGCGAGACGCTTTAAATCTACACACCGAGCCTCGACTCGTCCCCTCTGGGAGGAGCTGGCTGTACAACATGCCAGGTGTGGTGGCCCTTTACCCATACTTCAGGAATACTTGCCTGCAGAGGCAGGCAGACTTCAAGGACAGCTCACCCTCTGCCCATCTCTGTCACCGTGGGACCAGGGGCTCGGGGTAGGCAGACCTCTAGCAGGCTCCTGGGTCAGCCTTGGTGTGTGTGCTTTGTTAGAAACAGCTTTCTGACAGACCTGATTGGCATCAGCCAGGTTGACTGAGTCTTTTTTTCCCCTTTTTTCAGAGAGAAACGAAGATCCATTTAAGGGCTGCCAGCTTTGTTAGCTGATTGATGGGCCGCTGGCCTGGCTGAGCGCTGCTCTGAAGGTTAGGTTTCCTGAAAGCCAAAGTGAACCCCCTCCACAACCACGCTGGCACTTGTAGAAGAAGCAATTTATCTGCTTGGCTGCTGGATGTATTAATATTTGAAGTTAATTTGTCTGCTTGAATAATCTGGTGCCAAATCATGTAGCGATTTATCAGTCGTAATGGGAGGATGTCGTTTTTGCCTGGCTGCCTTTAAGGGTAACCAGCATAACCTCAGCACACTGACACAGCTGATTGCCAAAAATTACACTGCAATATTGTTCTTACTGCTTAGTTACAAGGAGTGTTTAGTAGCTTTATGTGAAAGGTTGGACTAAATCACACCTGCGTAGTCAAGATGAAGCGTAACGAATGTACAGTTGTCCAAGCAGTTCCAGTGAAGGGAGGGTGTCCAATTCTGTGTAAGCATCTTAGCTAAATAAAACCTCCTGCAGCAAGCACGAGTGTTGAAAGAGAGCAACCACAGAAGATATTTTGGGAGGGAGGAATGCTCTGTCTTGGAGCAGAGGAGGCAAACCCCAACCGAGCCAAGGCGCTGCCCCGGGCTGTGCTAACAAACACCATGGGACAGCAGGAGGAAGAGCGATGCTGTTGGTGTGAGTGAGAGCCCTGGCTGGAGGAGAAACATTTGGCAAAGCTGTCTGTGCAAACAGACACGGGGTGACCACAGACTGGCCCTTGCTGTGTGCTTGGAGATCCAGAATATGGGTCAGAGCAATTTGGCAAGAGAGGAAGCTGGCAAGGGTGAGGGAGGAAGAAATGCAAACAGGAGGAAGCACAGTCTGAACAGCATGCTCCCTCATCTGGTAGAAAAGCAGTGCAGTTTAATGTATCAGGAGCTTTATTCCAATTGCAACAGCACTCACCTACCACCCCTTTTGGCTGTCAGACTGAGGCGCAGCTCCACTCGAGGCAGCCTTTAGAAGGAAGAAGGTAAATTGCTCATTCACTTATTGTTACTGGAAGAGCTAGGGACTCATGCACGCACTATCTTATCACTAGATCACAACAGAGGTTGGTAGAGGCAGTTTAGAAGCACCAGAATGTGGAGAATAGTTTGGGGGGTGGCTTATACTATGCTCATACTCCGCTAGGAGAAGGTCAATGTAGACACATTAAATATAACAAAACAAAAGAGTTGCAAACCATTGGCAGATGTTTTTCAGTGGTGCTTTCCCTGAGGATTTGCTCAAGAGCTGATTGTTTTCAGATGGAGACTGTAATCATCCCCACGTACAAGGCCACAATGCACTGATGTGGCTGCCTCTGCACTGTTCCCCTCCCCTTCTCCTAATATCACTGGGCTGGGTGAAATAACGGCCAAGCTACATTGCGGTCTGTGTAGTGCGCAGCGCTGATGAAATTCCTGTGCAAGGCCAACAAAGGTCATTGTCCTTATGCCTGGCTCTGCGAGAGTTTTGCAGGAGCTTGCACAGAACCACAGAGAATAAAGAGCAGGGGGTGCAGGCAGATAATGAAGCCTTCAAGGACCAGCATCACATTTCATCCTGCTTTGCGTGTGGCAAGGCAGTAACTATATTTCATTCCCAAGACTTTTCATCCACCAAAGGCTTTATATTACAGGCTGATTGTTACATACCATATAAATCAGAATTTCAAGGGGGAACAACAGCAGACTGGATCTCTATGAGTTCAAGTGAGCCTCTAAATGCTACAAGCACAGAGCGTAACTCGAAGCTGGGTATACTTCTGAGTCCTTCAGAGACTGTAATTATAGCCCCATGTGTGATGTGGGGACTAAGGATGTGATCCAGTGTGGTGCTTTGCCTTCTGAGTTACCCAAAGTTAATAGTTTCTGGAGGAACAGCTCCTCAGGGTCAGATGCCACCTCCTTGTACATCTACAGTCAGAGCAGGCTGGGAGATCACAGGCAGGGCTTATGGATCTGTACCATTCATGGCAGAGCAAAAATGCTAGCAGAGTTTTTTGTTGTAGTAACTGCTGGTTATAGACAGCACTTAAAATGTGCTGAACACTGTGTGGATACAGAGAAGGCCAAGTGTCACCTCCAAGTCTTCTGCCACACACAATTCAGTTCTATGTCTTTCTCATTTTTACTCAATGGGCCAATCTGCCTCCAGGCCTGGTTAAAAATAAATGCTGTGCTGATGCTCTGTCTGGCCTTTTTACTTTGGTGTCTGTTTAGGCTCATTTTAGTGACACACTTAAATCAGATGCTTAATTTCATCTATGTAAGCAATTCTGTTCATTTTAAGACAAGTAACCTCATATTTAGAACTGTTTAGGCCTCTTGTTGACCGAAGGCTGCAGAACTTGGTCCTACAAACATTCCTATGCCATCAGTGGTACGTTGGCTCTGGCCAGCAGGTTCACACAGCTTGAACACAGCCCCTGCTCCAGTGGGATGGGGGAGACAGTGGGAAGAGCAAAAGCAGGGAAACTCAGAGGTTATTGGAGAGCATCCAAAGGAGGGCTACAAAGATGGTGAAGGGTCTGGAGGGCAAGACACATGAATGGCTGACGTCCCTTGGTTTGTTCAGCCCAGAGCAGAGGAGGCTGAGGAGGCTGCGACTTTGTGAGGTTACTTTTTGTGCACAAGTGGGAATGGACAAGAGGATATTAATGTAAGCATTTGTAAGACTGGGAGTTTTGATTGCACATACTCTGGCATAGCAGTGGTATCATTGTATGTCTAGCATAAACGAGAGTTAAGCGTGGACTCTGAACACAACTTCACATACAAAAAAACAATTACTGGAAATATAAGGACTGTAGAGATACAATTAAAAGTCTTCCAGTTGCTGCTGAAAACACAACAGTAGGAGAGTTTCAGGAGTAAAAATATTATTGCTTGGAAAGCCTGTCAAAGAATATGAGACATTCATCTCCCCTGGCACCCTCCCTTAGACAAGCTACAGCAAGCAGCTCTCACTCTTCATTGTCAAAGCACATCTCTTCTGTGCTTTTGTGCACTGAGTACTATCAACAATCTTAAAAAAAATCAGCAGGCTGATCCCAACCTCTACCAGCCTCACATTTCCTTTCTACCTGTTACCCAGCGAGAAGATCATTTCCTGTGGTGACGAGACTGGAAGTTACGTGGGCTGGAAGCTGACGGTGGGTGTTAGATGTGATCCTGGGATGGGAGGTAGGACCATGGCATACAAGGGCAGTGCACCTTCCAGGAAGGCTATCTGAGTGCCACGCTCTGCTGGACAACATAGGCTTGCAAGCAGTGCAGCACCTCTCCTGCTTGGCCAGGCCCGGCCCTGAGGCTGGCTGAGGAGCTGCAAAGATGCCCAGAGGCAAGGACGTGTAAGGTGAGTGGCGGCTGCTGATGGTGGGCAGGCAGCATTGGGTTGGCATGGAGCAAGCTGCCCCATGTAAGCAGCTTGGGACCTCTCCCACGGGCAGCGCCGGGATGACTGAGTAAATGCAGATTCACAGGAGTGTGTATCTTTACTATATAGACAAGGTCTAGGCTATGGAAAACAAACAAGCAAACAACAGAAAATGAGCTCCTATAGGAACCACATCATTTTTCACGTGGTCTGTTGGGTTCTAAATTCTTGTCACTGGTGTTCTGCCCCAAATGCGACAATAGTTATTGGCTTTCTAAAAGAGTATCAAAACAATAGAGCTAAATTGTACACTTTTCTGCTATTCCTAATTTTGTTCTTCTTTTAATAAAGCTGAGTGTCTAGCAGTAAAACTCAGATATGCGCTATGTGATATTTTCTAGGTAAAGTCTTTAAGCTAACAAAATATTAGGTCACTCCGAAAGTAATGCCTCCTGTTTATTTCCATGGAAACTACAGCAGATAGAGCACAGTAACACTGTTTCATAGAGCAAATTCTAAGCTACAAAACACTATTTTTCAACATAGTGACCACCATTAGCTATGCATTTTCTCCAGCCATGCCACACTTGTAAAAATCTGCACTGCAGAGGTGACCCAGTGTTTCACAGCTGCTGTGATGGCACCATTGCCAGGAAAATGCTGCCCACACAGTCCATCTTTCATCAGTCCAAACAGATGGAAGTCAGAAGGCGCCAAATCCAGACTATGTGGTGGGTGTGGTAGGACAGTCCAGCCAAGGCTGGCAATGTGCTCCATGGTCTCCAAGCTGGTATGGGGCCTGATGTTATGGTGTTGCAAGAGAAAGGTTGTCCTCTCTGGCTTGATTCTGAAAATTCAAACCTTCAGCTTAGTCAGTGTCATGATGTAGCAGACAGTTAATGATTTGTCTGAGTTCCAGGAAATCCAGAAGGATCACTGCTTTCCTGTCCCAAAAGAGAGTGCACATCACTTACCATTGAGGGTTGTGTCTTGAACCTTTTCTTCAGTGGAGAATTCACATGTTGCCACTCCATGGACTGCTGTTTTGGCTCCGGCTTATAGTGGTGACACCACATCTTGTCACCGGTAATGATGCAATTCAAGAAACTGTCACCTTCAGCCTCGTATTGGCTCAATAGGTCCTAACAAACTTGCGTACAGTGTGCTTTCTGTTCCTGTGTGAGCATCCATGGGACCCATCTGGTGCAAACTTTGCGATATTCCAACATTGCCATCATCATTTCCAACGCATTGTAGCTGATATTCAGCTCTGTACACAGATCCCTGGTCGTAGTCTGCCAATTCATATGGATGAGCTGATGGATGCTCTTCATTTCATGTTGTGACAGCTGTGGATGGCTGTCTGGGACACGGCTTGTCTTCCATGTTGCTGTTGCCACTGCTGAAATGCACCACCCACTGCCTCACTGTGCTCACATCCACTGTTTGGTCTCCATTAACGTTCAGCAAGTGTAATAAATGTCAATGGGTGCAATTTTTTCCACATGGAGAAATTCAATTCCACACTTTTACTCCATCTGTGCTTCCATGTCAGACGCCATTTTGTCAGAGTGCCCCTCTGCTGCCATCTGTCACACAGCAACAAAATGGAATGGAATATTGGTGGGAAGGTTCAGCCTCTGCTGCTATACTACCAACATCGCCTCCTGACATTGTGGGCCAACATAATAAAATAGGAGGCATTGCTTTCAGAGCAGCCCTCATAAGTGTAGAAACAATAAAGGTAAACTTATATGAAGAAATTCCAGTGACCAAAACATTCTGTTATCGTGCTCTGATCCATGAACACAAACGCCCAGCTGCTTAGAGTAGGAAGCAGAGCGACTCAATCCCTTTTTCTCAGAAAACAAACGTGATTGTAAAACCTCAAGCAAACTTACAAATTACTTTCCAGTAGTCATCTTTGATTTGGGAGTGGGGAGCACAAAACAACCACAAACACTCCACTGTATCCTGTAAGTCAATGGTGTGAGTGTTTTATTGATTGATGCCAAGGGGCTTTAGGCTTCTCTACCAGAATGGTGTCTGCAGGCCAGGAAGGACACTGCCAAGAAAAGCCACTTCTGGAAGTCTCCATTTAGCTTCACCACTGCACCTCAATGAGGAAAAAATCTGTCACTTGCTATACATTATCAAAGGGCCAATATTGACTCAGAATGGACATATCCAGTAAACTGTTAGACCTGGGGGGATGCCCACAGCCAGTGAAACAAGAAGTGATTATTTCAGATATATTAAAGATGAGCCCCAGCCAACTGGAGGAGAAATCCAAAATGAAGGTGGTATTGATGCTTCACAGCACCTTCAGAAAAGATCTGGTCTTTGTGTCACAGAGACCCTTCTGAGTGCGTACAGCTGGGTGGGAAGGTATTGTATTTTACTATGAACCGTATTTTCTATTCTTTATTTTTAAATCTTACCATGTACATAGTCCTTAAGCTTTGCATTAGTACTTTGTGAAGCTTCCTGGCCAGTGATAGACTCATTTTGCTGATAAAGAAGCCCAGGAAGGTGTTGGGAGCACTGATATTAAAAAGATTGAGATATCGGAAGGTGATAGCCTCTCTCACAATAAGCATTGTTGCTCTTTTGGAAGAGCTTAGCAAAAATAATCCACCTCAAGTCCCAGAGAGATGATGAATAGGGCAATACATATGGACAACCATTTAAAGTGTCTCTTTATTCATTTATGTACCACTTATGTACCAGGGATTGAAGAAAACATCCTTCCTCTATTCCTCCCAAACTAAGAGTGATGTATCTGTACATTCTGCAGCTGCACTGGGCTGATTTTATGTTCCTCCAAGAAGGGAAGTTGGTTTATGAACACCTTAAATGGCTGTCACTGCAGCTTTCTTTCTGTTGCCTCCTCCGCAATAGCACCCTCCAGGTAACCTTCATGAGCTCCATGCCGCTTCTTCAATACCTGCCCTCCACGTTCATCTCTTCTTTCTGCTTTCTAATTCCTTACTTTTTCTGCTAATTCTTTACTTTTTCTTTACCCCCAACTCCTGAAGGCCTCATCTGCTTTTTTTTTTCTCCTTCTTGCCAAAATATTTTACCTAAGCCTGGATTTTTATCATTTATGTTGGTAGTTGTAGTAGGAGAGTGAGGACACAAAGCGGCTTGCTACTTTCTTGAGTTGGCTCCAATTGGAAGGCATTGCAGTTTGGAGTGCCTTTTAGGATAACTCTGTAGCACAGTTTTGACTATGCCTATGTCAGAAGAACAATAACAAAAAATTTAGTGATATCAACAGCAAAGAAATTAGAAACTCTGCAGAACTCTCCTCCAGTCGTCTCTTTTCACCTCTCATCCCCCAACACATACCTGTGCTAAGCAAGTCTTGAAGAGTGCAGCATCTAAAATGATGTCTGGCAGTTTCTGTCCTTGGGAGAGATTGTCATAATTCTTGCTGCATTTCAATGTATCTTCTTCAAGTTTGGGACCATGTTGCCTATGTCACTTTATGTCCCAGCATTCCTTCAGCACACTTAGCTGTCAGTATTGCCTTGGAACTGTCAGGCAATACTGGACACATGAAAGTGTATTTCAATGACTAAATGACAGAAATCAAACTTTTAGCATCCTGTAAATATTACCAAGATGCATACCTGGTCTGTCAAACTGGCTGAGAGGAATATGACATTCAAGGTTTGGTTTGGTTTACCTAACACGGGAGTTTCCACATGAATCAGAGCATATCCTGCAACAGGCTGAAGTGCTACAGGGCCTACTCAGGGACCATCATTCTTCTTAGGGCGGGGCTGTTTTTCCTAGGTTCTTCAGTACCTCTGTGCAATTTACAGCAATGGCCTGTAGCTGTCAGCTATATTTTAAAGCAATTTTCTTTTAAAAGAGATGCTTTCCAGCTGCAGAGGAAGCCAATCCTCATGTCTTCAGATCCGAATTCTGCAGTGGTTTTGAACTGGCACTTGACAAGCTGCGCGTCATTCTATCCAGGCTGGATCTCTTAGTTTTACGGGCTCTCAAAACATTTTGACTTTGATACATTTATATCGATGCTGCCCCCATCCCAGATGGCTTGCACATTGAAATGATCCTTTTAAGAGGTGAAATACTGCGCAGTCTGCAAATTCCTTGCACTGGGTTTCCATATCGCTCTGGAAGGCTTCAGTACTGAGCAGCTGCTCTGTCTCCTTGATACTGCAGGGTGAGAAAGATCTGTAATCCCCAAGGATGGCGTAGCAAGCCATTGTTCAGTCCTCTTTGCTGCTGCTTTGTTGATGTACTTCCTGCACCATGTCCATGAAGGTGAGGCATGAGCACGCCTCTGTGAAAAGACTGAGTACTGCAAACCCAACATCAGCTCTTCTTCGTAGAGTTTCCAGGTTCTCCATTTGTGCACGTGTCTCTTCATTCATACAGCTCACCTATTCTTTTCATACTGGCATGGCACATCCTGCTGTTGGCTGGATCAACAGCAGATCACACAATAAGTATGCTTTGGGGTAGCTCAACATTTTCAGGAATTAATCTGAAAAGAGATTTACAGGAAGGCACTCAGATGCCAAGAGATATTAAATAACGAGATTTTATCATGTATGTAATTATTTATTGAGCTGAGAATCCATACAAGGTAAACAAATGTTTACATTATCATACAGTAAGCATTTCCAGGGCTTAATAAAAATGATTGTCACTCACTGTGCTTCACAAAAAAATTCATTTTAATGAATAAATAATTTGATGAAATCAAAAAATATTTACAATATAAACAAATGAAAAAGCTTTGGATATATTAATCTGAGCATCCTGTATTTTGCATTTTGTAACTGTATTTCTATCAAGATTCTCTCTCTGAAATGGTACAAAGTGGATAGAAATTACAACTCAAAAAAGTTAACATGATTTGGTACGTCTTTCATTAGTTCAGATAAGCTACATATGATTGATTCATTTATTATGCACGTGTTAGAATACAAATATAACTAAAATTATATATTATCAAAATGCCAGACAGCATTCTCCACAGAACAGAAATGTACACTAGGCCATGACAATAACTGAGAATCACAGGCAACGAAATGTAACAGAAAAGTACAAATTCCTTCATAAGAATATAATTGTGCTCTCTTATTTACCAGAGGACTATGCTGCTTCACCACATCGATGGCTACGTATGAATACAGTGTTCAACAACTGCCATGTGGCTTGGTGTACGCTCATATGGGTGTCAAGCAGCGGCATTAATAGTGGAAAATGGGCAGTGCAAGCAGTTTTATAAACATCTCTTTGGGCTCTTAAAAAGAGCCAGTTATACAAAGCAGTAGAAGCGTAACACTGAGAAGTCTTCATCTCATTGACACAGATACCATGGAACGACTTGCTTTGTCTGTGGTGGTGGAAGGAGGAACAGTGTCTGTGCTGTTTGTGCCGTCAGCCAGAATTCAAGTATTCCAAAGCCACTTCATAGCAGAATTTGTATTGATCCTGAAAAATCAAAAGATGACCACAAAGTCAGTTATTGAAGGAACTTAATTAAGGGGATCAATATTTCTCTTCTGTTAAGATTATTTACTATCAGCTACGGTCTATGGGAACCAGTTTGCGAATTAAATTTATATTCAGATAAGAAAATCTTTACATTAACCAGACAATAGACACTACACACACAGTAATTTGAAGTACTGCTCACATTATTCGTGTAGTTAGCTGCTCTAATACACTTGTATGAGAAAAATTGACTACACACAAGCAAATTGACTTGGAATCCTTCAGTCATCTGTCAAAATGCTCACACAGCACTTTACCAGAATTGGAGTTACTGAAGTTCCTCCCTGGAAATGTTAATCTTAAAACAGACCCTGTGTCTAATGCTTCCTAGCCCATAACTCGTATCTGGATGCTCAGATGCTCGCTACATGTCAGTGTGAGGTCTGCTTCTGTTCCTCCTCCGGGTGCAGCTCAAACCCGTGCTGACGTACTGAGCTCCCTCAGTGCAGTAGGGCAAGAGACCAGGGCAGAGCTAAATTAATTGGATTCATCCCAACTCATTTTTGAACAATTAATGGTGAAGTGTGTTTCAGGCTCTTAACAGCTCTTTTGTTAGCCAGTCTAAGTTTCAAGGTACCAGTCCTCTGCTCTAAGCACAGAACTGCTATTTTTATTTGCAGTGGCTGGGAAACCGGGCCAGTTCCAGGGAAATCCCAGTCTGCATCCTTCTGAGATGAAGAGTCATGACTTCATCCCCTTCACATCTTAGTCAGTACAAAGAGGCCAGACCCTTGCCCACCTGGGCAACGCTAAGGGATTTACACTTTGGGACTTAACAATTTGGTGTGCACACACATAGCCCTCTTCCCTTTCACTCTTGCTACCTGGAATATTTAGCAACGCTACATTTAAATGAAACAAAAACGCTGAAAGAATAATAGGTGTGGGTTATACACTTCAAACGATTCAAAAGATAGCTGAGCATGTAGGGCGATTACAATTACATCCCAGATGTACTCTCCTTCTCATCGAAGAAAACATCATAAAGAATGAAATCTGATGGCCTGTACTCGTGATTTTGGGCCACTTTTTAGTTGAAAAGAGAGGCCACCTTAAAATTTAAAAGGCCAAACAATATTGTAATAATCAAAAAGCCAGAAAAAAACACAGACAATATATAAGTCCTTTTCTTGACAGCTGTCACATTGTAAGAAAACAAATCTTAACTGCTTATATCGCCTAAGTCATGAATGAAATGTATGTTAGGCTTTCAGATCCGGCAGGGTTCCATAAACTGCTCGTGTCTTCTTCAGGATAAGAAAAGATAAAGAAGAGAGAAATATTATGTAAATTACTCCTTTTCTACTCCTATTGAATATGTTTTTAAATAAATGACAATTATTCTATAGCTACATAACAGAGATCAAAACAAGAGATCAGCCGCTCATCCTTTCCCATTTTTCCATGCTCATTTTATGCTGATTTACTGTTCCAGCAGCAGAACTGTCATTTTTTAGTAAACTCAATACCTGTGTTAAAGAGTAGACATTTTACTATTTCCCACTGTGTTCACTCATGTGTGTCCTTTGCATATTTTTATTATTCGCTTGATGCATTTGGAAAGTTTCTTTGTGTTTGCTGTTTTCAGAGAGGAATATTTAAGTTTTTTTCTAGAACCACCACTGGTAGGCCCAATAACATTTATTACAAAATGGCCTGAACGTGCTGTAATGGACATGTTGTAATACCATGTGTTACCTTTGCATGATGGCTGACGAATTTCACAGATTTTCACAGATCCTGAATGGATGTGGCATTCAGATTTTTCACTTGCAGGGACACCAATGGTATCAATGAAATTAAGAGCTGAATCTCTGTGTATGGACTGCAAAGACTGTCCTTCATCTGGTTAGAAAATGTATAATTGGTTTTTATAATGCAGCCTTGAAACTATTTTTGTCAAATACTGTTATAACTCTGAGCATTTCATCTCTTGTAACAGCATTTGACAAAGGTAGATGAACATCAGTGTTCTCGTTTTTCAGATGTGGAAACTGAGGCAGAGACACATTAATATGATAGCCAAAAAGGATAAAGTCAGTAACAGGATGAGAAAAAGAACCAAAGTGTGCCTTTTTTACCATGAAAAAATCTAAGTGAAAATTCCCTTGAACCTTGCTAATTCGAGTTCTAACTTTGCTTTGTCAGTGGATTACGTGGTAGTGGGAAAAATCCTCATCGTCCCCTCTCTTAGTTCCTCTTTCGGTAAACCAAGAAAAACAATACTGCTCTTCTTCCTAAGTGCTTTGAAATCTCCTAGTGAAAGAGCCTTACAAGGCCTCTCAATACCTTCCAGACATTCTCAATACCACGCCCAATTTACTAAAAGCTATTCTTATATTCTAAAATAACGCATCCAGCTTTTGATTAAAACCATTCTTTGCTGAAAAATGGAGACAGCTGCCTGACAAATCTATACCTGGGAACTGTCAAAAATGGGAATTTATAGAGAGCATTTTCTTCAACTGTACATCTTCACACTGGTAATTTCCTTTTTATTTCCATAAAAATAGATGAATAAGAGATCAGTGAGTTCTGTGGACTTAAGCTCTGGACGAACTGAGAACAGCAGGCCTGCCAAGTCTCTATCCAAAAGTATACTATCTGAATGAAGAGGTAGACATTTATCTTACTATCTAGGAAGTAAAAACGTATGGTTCTCAGCACGATGATTCTCCTTCCTGAGAATAAAAGCCGGAGGCAGAAGAGCCAAATACGCTGTTTCCTCCCACCCCCGTGAAAGCTTGACAGTTTCTTACTGATACAAGATTCACACTTGCACGTTCCTGGCTCACGGTCCTGGGGTGCTTGTTGTGAACTCTCTCCTCACTTTGCACAGCTGGCAACATCTGGCTTTTTGCTATAAGCCTGGCTAGAACAGGGCCGAAGGGCTGGGACTTTGCAGGCAGCCTAGAGGAGGCACAGTGGGACCCGGGGAAGAGGATGGTCCTCCCATCTACACATCAACCAGAAAGTCTCACACTTCCCAAGAGAAAATCTATTTCCCATGCACTTCACAGCCAGATCTCAGCAGCCCATCTGAGAGGCAGAGTTCTCTCCTAAAACTGCAAGAGGTTGGACCAGGTCTGTGAGACGCCACCTGCCTCCCTCCTGAGCACTCTGTAGAAAATATATTGAAATGTGACAGTCTTGATGACCAAAATTGTTTAACCAGAGCTTGCAATGCTAGCTCAGATGGGGTTAGCATCCCTGAAGCTGCCCAGATGCTGCTTCCTTCTGCTTATAATGACAACCTGAATACAGCTGTCTCTCAAGCAGCCTGCTTTACAACATGATGCTGCAAAATGATGTCTTTATGGCCCACGCATCAGAGTAGGATATCACGCTTCAGCCATCTCTGAGTACAGAAGTACACGCTGGAGTGCAAGAACCTGCTGCTTTAAGCTATTCTGCAGCTCTTGTGGCGTAGCAGCTGGCACTTCAGCAATTCGCCATTAAAAAAAGAAGCCCATAAAACACTCTCTAAGAAAATAATTGCACATGGCCTCTTGTTTCTGAACTTCTTTAATCTTTCTATGAGATAGAGCAACCATAATTAAATGCAATATTCTGGATGTCAAACTGAAATTCATGGCTTTGATAAATACCAGGCGATTAAGCTATTTATAAAATATATAATTTGAAAATCTGGCATTTCATTTTACATAACGATTATTTCTACCCATGCAAGGGCTGCTCTCCACTTGGCTCACTCTGCTAGAAAAGAAAATTAATAAGGATGTTAGGCTGAAAGTTTAAAACTCTGAAAAAATTCAAATGAACAGAGACAAAGTCTCGTTGGGGAAGTGTAAAAATACTCTTACAAGTGAAGTGACTTCATTATCCCCTTTGAAAATGACTTGCTTGCTTTGTGAACAACTCCCACTGCAGATCTTGGAAATCTTACTGAATCTTCTGAGAAAAAGGAACATTTTCTATTTAGTGGAGCAGTTAAAAAGCTCATACCAGAAGGTCCACCATGTTAGGCTTATTATTTCTCAGTGTCTTCACAGCATGGAATACATCAACAGCCCTCTGATGTTGAAGCATTTCACAAACAATACTGATTGCACAAAATGTCCCACTGCGGCCACCTCCATTCCTACAAGAAAAGTGATAAAATGGCTCAGTTACAATTGACTCTATATTACAAGTTCTTACAGGACCAGGAATTAGGGCTACAGAAGGCATGAGTTCCACCAGGGAGAAACCACAGAACGCTAATGTGTCTACAAGCTGCTCAACTCTAAGCAGAGTGCTGTTTTTAATTGGAATTAATGGGCTGAATGATCTCAGACCTATCATCCAGAATCCAGGAGGCAGAAAGCCTGAAGAGAACTGAACGGCCAAGTTTTGTGCAACTCTCTTTAGTGAAATTTTGAGGCAGCATGGAGAGGCTGCTAAAATAAGGACAAGGTACTTTTAGTTTTAATTTAACACCCCTTTGCACTGCAAATGCACAAGGTTGTAATGAGTATTAAGCTAGAAATATTACAGAGAAAGAGGATCTTTTAAGGTTTTTTATTCCTGATCCTGGTGCCTTCTTCATGTACCCAAAGGTGTTTCAGAGTAACAGCAAAAATGGTGTCCAATTTGTTTATGAGCCATTCGGCTGTGCTTTCAGCATGGCCCAAGGTGGGGCTGAGATGTTCCAGCAGCTCAGGTGCTCTCCCCGCAGCAGTAGGTACGGGGACTGGCTGCATGGGAACAGCTGCTTCTGGACGTGACTGCATTCCCCCTCCACCCACAGCACCAGAGGATGAGAAACCAAAGTGATTGCTAACAAAGACACCAGGCACAAACGTTCATATGCATGATCAAATGCAGCATTTAATAATACTTTATCCCCAGTTATTTTTAATCTTTATGAGAATCTCTTTCTTTCTGGAAACTCTATTATTTCTACAGCTATTCTAATCAGAATCTTTAGGCTGCACTTCACTGCAAATAATAAACCTTACTAATTACCAGAGTGCAGTCTAGTTAGGTAGATGGTCTTTCAAACCAGCTTTGCAAATGGTTGGTTTTCAAAGGAAGCTACAACGTCGCACATCTGTCACATCCCAGCAGTATGAAAAGAATGCTCTCCGCTGCCAAAACATTGCCTGATATTGTGGGACTCTTTGAGAATTTTAATTAAAATAAAGTCATTTAAAAGGATTATATTAGAGCTTTTTCTTTCTTTACTGCCTGGAAGTGACGCATGTGTGATGTTGTACAACTATTTAATATCATCAGCCACCTCAGAGATAACAGTAATTTGCACTTCAAAAGGGTCTTTTCAGCTAAAGATCTCAAAACATTAATTAATCACACTGCACAATGCTCCTTTGATGAAAGTATTATTATCCCCATTCTACAGATGGGGAAACTGAAGAGCAATGACTTGTTCAAGGTCAGCGATAGTGGGAATTATTAATACACTTTCCTCCATAGTTGTAATATTGATTAACTGCAAACCAAAATTCAGGAAGTTATTGCCTACTTTTGGGTCCCAACTTTTGAAAGCATGCTAGCATGTGCTTTTCTCATTAACATGTCCTTCTCCATCATGGCAGCACCTTTAAGTAGGTCTTCAGAAGGAGCGGGATACAGTTTCAAGCACTGCAAATGTAATCTCAGAAGATCAACCAATGCTGAGAGCAAACGACATGTACATGTATTAAGACATATCAAAAGGCAGGATGGTGGATGACAGCCTCTACCAGTGGAGCACAAAGATCACAGGAAGACAAAAATATATACCATTATGAGAGAATGGTAAAGGAACAGTTAAAGGACCATTGTAACTACCACACCATTTTTACTTCTCTGTGTTATTTCTGGAAGAGGAATCACTCTCTACAATACTATTTATTTCTACCACTAATGAACTGTAGCTAGCATAGAGCCCTTACCTGTGAAAATAAAAAGTACATTGTTCTGAAGGTACATCTTTGATTTACTTGGAGCAAATATGCACCCTTTTCATTTGAAAATGTCATTGGACATCTTTATATAAAATAGGGTTGTACCTGTCACCTTTTCACATGGGTCTGCCAAGGGACAGAGACGGCAACTCATGAATCTACATAAAAAAGTATACAATTCCTTGCGTCTTCAAAGCTTTTAAATGGGCAGCCATATTAATTATTTAGTTCTCGATGAATATCTCTTCACCTTTTCATGAATCTTTTAAAACCTGGCACAAGTGCTACGATAACAGTATTCCTCTCACTGGTTCCCAGTACTTACAAGCAATGGACAACCGTGCGTCCCTCTCCCCCGTTGTACTCCTCCTGCCACTTCTCCACCTGACGGATGAGCTTCAAGAACGAGCGCTTGGAAACTGGCGTGTCCCTGTACATGGGCCATCCCAGGAACTGGAACTGCTGCACCATCCGATAGCCATCCTGGGGCTGCAGGCATTCAGGCAACGAGCAGGAAAAGAAGGAACAGCACTGCTTATGGTCTACTCAAACGGTGCATAATTTAGGTATTTGTATCAATGAGGAACGTTGTTTGGGCAGATCACCACTGACAAACTACTAATACAATTTCAATTGCTCCTGAGGAGTTATGACTTTTAATTTCCAACCGAGCTATTAGGACAAGAGGTTTTAAACAGAGGGCTATACAAATAGACTAGAAGAGAGCAATGGTACAGCTGCAGGATCAAACAAATAATTAATTAATATCAGAGCAGGAAAGAGAGAGCTGCAATGCAAATATATAACCTTTTTTTTTTCATATGCTTCAGCATTCTGAAGAATGTTTGCCTGCTTCTGTCTTTTTTTACAAGAAAGGTCAAAACCTCTCAAGATAATTTGAAGCAGGAAATATGTTAAAAACCAAATGAAATACTCAGATTTTTCCTGCTTGTAAAAAATGAACTAAATTCTACTTTATTGTGTGCTACTGATGCAGTCAGAACCCCTCTGGTGAGATGTTACTGAACAGTTGCTTTATGGTGATTTAAAATAAAAAAGGAGCACAGAACAAGTGTTAGTGGCAGAAAATTACAGTCCTTTGAAAAGGGCATAATAAACACACACATGAAAACTGGTTTTGTAGTCTAGGATTTGCCACTTTCACTTCTGGGCAAAGTGAATGCATTTTAGTGCCATTTTTAAAATGAGCAACATACAGAAATGTTGACATTACCGTCGTTTTTCCTCTTGAGTAAGAGGCAATAGAGAGGATGTAAGATTAACAAGATAAGGGAATAAACCAAAGTGGATAAAGGATTAGATGTGTTCAATGGGTTTTGTCTGTTTTATGACAAATCTGGAATCCACTACTTTCCTGGCCAGTTTCTTTCAGCTGAGTGCCCCTTCTCTCCAAATGGCATCAGCCAGAGCCAGCACCTGCTAAAGCTCCTATTAACACTGTTGGAGACTGTGGCTTTGTGTTGCCACATTTAATGGGAATGCAAAACCTTCATAATACAAAAGAAATACCTTTAAGCTCACAGTATACTACTCCCCATTTGGATATGAGCATCCCAGGGAGCGTTTTTGAGGGCCTTTCTCTCACTGTTCTGACAGCTACCAGATTGCATGGCAGCTTTGACTTTTTTGAGCGGAGAGTGCTGCTTATTCCTAGCTGTGGTTCTTCTGTGAATGACACCAGCCCATTGCAAAAGCTGTCTCCAGCTGGATGGGAAGAGGTGTCTGGTCTGTGGCTGAATCTTTTTTCCACTCAGCCTTAAAGTGATGCCTAATTTAGTCTTCCGTCAACTTTACAGTAGCATAAAAGCTGGATATGAGAACATACTTATCCCTGTGAAGTGCTTACATCTATCATGAAGTGTGATTAGAGGGATAAGATCTTCACTAAAAGCCTGGGACTGGTGTTGAAAAACATGCCTAGTATTGCATGACACAGGATACAAACATACAAGATGGCTAATTTAAAACTCTTAAAAACAGCACTGATTTCACTGTTTCCTGGCTGCCAGATATAACCTGAATCCTGCATTTACTTCATTTGTACTTAATGCACTTGAGATACACATTAAAATATTTTTTAATTGCATACACAAGGCCTTTTTCTCAATGATTACTGTGTGACCCATTATCGCATTCATGCTCTCAAATAAATAAACTGAAAAATGAGAATGGCTTTACGTGAGCTTAACTTTGTTTTTTTTTTTTTTTTTGTGACTTGAGTAGAGGCAGCTCAACCACTGAGGCAGAATTGTTTTGCAAGTAACATCCTTACTCTGGCTGCGTTATAAATTCGGAATATTCGGCTGATGATGTCTTCTTCTAAATCAGCTGACACAAACTCCACCTGAATAGGACCGTGCCGGTGCACTCCATTTTCTGGCCAATACTGAGGACACAACTACAGAGGAGCAAAACACAAAAAGAACACTTAATTACTTTTAATTTAATGTTGTCCCAATATATTTTCCTAGATACATTGTGGTACATTTATTGCAGAAATTCTTACACAATGTCATTATAAAATACACAAGTGCACCATCCTCCACTAGTTTCAAGCACTCTGTGATTTGACTTGTGTGGAACAAGTTTAAACAAATGCGTTTGCACTTTGCTGAACACGCTATTGCTTGTTGCTCTACTTGCCGTTCTCTGGGATTTGGAGCAACATATTTCTGACACTCAACGTCAATTCTGCAATATGGTATGACAGGACAGGGGGATGCTGTCAAATATTACCATATCTTGGAGACAGCGTAAAGCCAAAGACCAAAGGCCTGGTATTTCCAACTGTCCCAAAAAGTTGATAATAATTCAAGCTACAGCGGAGTGTGGGCTGTATACTTCAAAGAGCGTATCAGTTCTCAAAACTCAGGATCTAACTTTCATACCCATCTCACCTGTGACTGGCATTATATACGTATATTATGTCAGCGTTGCCTTACATTTTCAGCAACTGCTTAATTCATCTTACGAATGCCACTTGAAAAGAGTAGTTATGCTTTCTTTGGTGCTCAGACAACATTAATTCTAGGTATCTAAAGAGCACAAAATAAAATTGCAGTTTTACTGTCTAATAAAACCACGATGGCTTTGTCCTGGAACCAATTATCTTCTCTCTTAATAATTCAAAGATTAAAACAACACTTTACTTGGAGGTATTTGAAGCTCGACTTTGCTTATCAATTTATTCCATAAAAACCCTAATGATTTATTTTCCGGGATAGCTAGAGTAGTTCAAGCATGTAGCTTTTGCAAGCATTCACCAAAATTAAGTATGAACTCATGAAATTTTGTTTGCTTGCAGAAGCATTGATCTCGTATTTGGAACTTCATTTCATTTGGTAAAACAGCTGTGGTCTCCATTCTGCTGCATCGCTGTCGGTGATCCAGAGCTGAGCTGACAAATCACATCTCCTCCAGATGTTGTTTTGCATTTCTTATAACACTTATTCCTCAACAAAGCCATTTGGAGATGACTACATTTTAGGAAAACATAATCATTTACTACATCAATTAAAAAGAGAACAGAGTCTGATTTGCAGGAGTTCACTTTAACAAGTTAAAAATGGAATTTTCAAGGAGGAAAATATATTTTCATTTATTTTAGAACTCCCACATGATTCAGTCTGCTGAGCAAATTACTTTCCAAATATTGCCTAAATCTTACTGATTTTTTTTATTATGAAACACACTAGTGTGCAGGATAGCGGAATACAATACTGACATGCACACAACCAATGCAAATGCCAGCGCTCAGATCATTTAACATATGCACAATTTAGTACACGTCTTTCAAATACATAGCAATACTGTTCAAACAGATCTTTGAAAAATGCTTAGATGATAATAAACAGAGCTGTTTGCCAGAGCTGCTTTAGGAAGCCAAGATTTTCAAGTTCTAAAGAAATCCAAAAGCGTTTAGGTCTGAGCATCTTGCATGCATGTGATGCTAGTGACTCTCTTTAAGTCAGAGCCACTTTGAAGGGTTGAATTTCATTTCCCAACAGAGCGTAGCAAACCACATGAATTGTAATATCTAAACAGAAATGTAAACACTTCATATATACATAAATAATAATGATAACAGTAATTATTAATAAATCTGAATGTAATGCATGCTTTTAATAAGCTCTGCCCTCTCTCCACTTCTGTTTGCTCTGAGGGTTTTGAGATTTATTCCTAATGAAAAGATTGTTACTCACATTAGAGGGAAAAGGTTTAACATACTGCAGCGGCAGGTGTATTAACTGCGTATCCCAATAGCTTTTAAGAGCCTGTGAGGCTAATAAATGCTTGAAATAGCCTTGCACTATTGTAAATTCAAAACACAGCCCACAAATTAAAAGAACTCTGTTCATCAGTCCCTAGCAGCCTGACTCCCTTGAGTCCTTCCTTATTCACTCAGAAAATAATCTTAGACTCATGAATAAAAGTTTTGTCTTTCATTTCTGTTCTTCTCCCTGTAGACAGTTAAGGGCCTGAAATCAGAAATTCCGTCTTTAAAATAGTGTGTGAAATTCCTACACATTCCTTTGAAAGACAAAACTGAAGATTAGTATGTATTTAAAACAAACTCTTCACGCTAAAAGGAAACAAAGGAAACATTTTTCTAGGTATGAAAAGCATTCAACAAAGCTATAAGATTCTTGATCATATAAAGAAAAAAATGACATGCAGTCTGCTGTAAAAAATAACAGTTGTGGTTATCTTCACCAACAATTAGCAAATATTAAGGATCTAGGTTACCACCACTTCATTTCAGCAGAGGGCTGGTGCAATTTGTTGAAAACATGGAAATTATTCCTGCATACAATCTTGGAATTGCACAGTTACAAGCCAGGCTCTAGGACGCTTAGTGATTAATGCTAGTGATTAAAGTGCCAAAACCAGTAGGCATGGTTTTCCAATTTTCTAAAGAACACGTACAGCATGCACAACTCTGTTGTGAGGTAATTACATTTCTCTGTATGTTTCTTTGTCCTCTTGTTTCCTCTTCTGAAGGATGTTTAGTGTCCAGTATTGTTCAGTTCTTATCTCCTTGCTAACAACGTAATTTTGTGCCAAACATAATAGATTTTCAGGCTGGGAACACCCATCCCTGGTAAGCAGACCAAGGTCTCTGACCTGTTTCAGGTAAGCTAATGAGATGCTGTTGGCTTCTTCTTTTTATGACTTTTGGCTGTGAGTGCATTTCAGACTTGACTCAAAAATCTACAACCAAAAGGTTTTGGTTTTTAACAGCTCTTCTCAGTGTATGCTTTCCTATCAGAATAAATTATGGTTGCATGCACTTATGTGTGTGGGTATTAACATTTTGGTGGAGAAGCTGCTGATGCTCTGATTTATTCCTCCTTCCCTATGCATATCCGCAAGCTACAAATCAATATTTTAATGTGTTAGTATTTAATGTTGTTTTATAAAATTAATTACATCCTAAAGCTGTTCTGAAGCATGCATGTGCTGCAGTGCTGAGGTGTTGGCATTTCTCTGTCAAATAGAGCAGTATTTGGGCTTACTTGTGCTGGATCCACGTCATTCAGCATAACTATTGAAGTGCAGTGGTAATCTAGGACCAGTCTCCAGAAATCTTTGACAGTATTTGGTAAGGGATGCTGTGTAACTATAAAGGCTGATGGTTGCTTGTAGCTCTGCAAAGAAATAGCAGGAGATGGTAAGACAAGAAAGGTAAGAGAAAAAAATTCATTGAGCAGAATGCCAGTAATAGTCTCAAAACTTCAGGACTGAAAGCATTGCTACTATTTTCCATATAATTCATACATTATTTTCAGCTCTTTTCTGAGATCTTACATGCTTGAAAATTAATAAACTGAATATAACTCCAGCTGATGTTACATTTCTGAAACTTATTTTACGCCACAGGCATAGAGTAAAATCATCAAAGGTTTTTGCCTCCAATGCAACTCCTACAAAATTCTGAGCAACAATTTCGGTTTTGAGCTGTTAATGGACAGATAAATCCTGGCCATCTGCACTGAGCTGTTAATTTGAATGATTCCTATGAAGGGAAGTATCTAGCTATTTTTCCAGAAACATTGTTCAAATTCTGGTCTATCTGACAGCAGTGAAGATACTCAGGGGATACATTTCTATGCTCTTCATTTTTTCTTCAGACAGAGTAGATGACTGACTAAGCTGTTGGTGGAACTGTTGAATTGTGAATCTTGTACCAGCATTTTCATGTCTATCCTCCAGAGTGTTGAAGGCCAGCGTGGCCATCCTGAGGCAATTGTTGGCAGGGGCTGTCATCACCTTCAAGGAGGGCAGGAGAGCCTCTACATGCCTTGAACAATCAGATACAGAATAATGAAAACTATGCCAGCTGACTCTTTTTCTTGAAGTGAGTTTCTTTAAAGGCTCGTATATGTGGTGACCCAACTACATCTCAGCCAGAGGTGTGGATTTCACCGAGAGCAGCTGAGATTCAGCATCTTGCCCAAGGGAGATGGAGAGTTTAGAGAGAGATTAGGATGAATGCCTGCCCTTGTCCTTCAGTGAAGGGATACTGCAAGTGCTTTGGATGGAAAGTAACCCCTCCTTGGAGCCTTCTGCCCAGACACACTTCTGGATCCAGCTCATTGTTTCAAGAACAAAGATGTCAAGTGTTTTCAAAGCAAATACTGAGGCAGTACTTAATTTGCAGAATAAAACCACGCTGAACCCACCAGGAAAGAAGACAGTGTAATGGCAAGACTGTAAATTGCAGATCAAAGAAGCACCATTCTAATATGGATATACAATTGACCTATGGTGAGAATTAAGATAAATCACTTAAAACTTTGTTCTCAGTTTCTCTACATAGGATAAATGAAGACATAATACATTTTTCCAGGAGTGTTTGGAACTTAGGCTTATTTTAGGAAAATGCTTTGAGAACTTGGAAGGAAGGAAATTCAAAACCTGCTATAAACTGTTACTACTCGAGCTTCACTTTTCAAAAAGGCCATTTACAATGTGTTCAGTCTTTTCTAACCTCTGCTTTCTTGTTGTTTATGTGTGTGTGACAACCATAATTACTGTAGCTCTAAATTGTCAAAGATAGGCTATAAATATCTACAGACTCTGAAAGAGGTTTAAGTGTCTTTTTACTGATATTCTATTAGCAGGATTAGAATTACTCTAGATGCATTAGGAAAAAATGCATACACACATGAAGTGGAAACATTCATTCCAACAGAAATAAACAAAAAGACTGAAGTAATGGCTTGTGTACTATCTTGCGCTGACAGACAATTTTTTTTTTGTTAATTACTTTTTAAATTAGAAACAAAGGGAAACTGAAATATTGCTGCAAATCGTATTATCCCATTTAACTGTCTTAGTGTCTTCATAGGTAACTCTTTTTTTCCTAGGCCAGATGGTTAAAAATTCAAGCACTAGGGAGAAATCTAGACACATTTAATTTACCAAAACTCCCTGACTTGCTCTCTGAGCAAGGCTTTGGAACCTTGGCTTTGACATAACATATGTGGGATCCTAAATGTACTTGGGAGCTTAAAGATTTTGTGCCATGTTTTTGGAAAACAAGCTAGAAGGATTTCAGCCTTGTGCTGACTCCACTTTCTGGCATTGCTCAGTTTGCAGGGCTCCTTAGTTCCTTTTATTATTAATGATGTAGTGAAGACTTACATCCATCAGCGCAGCATTAATGTAGTTACTGCTCTCCCCATCTATCGTTATGAGGAAAGGCAGGCATCTGTCTGGAGGCAGGACATCCATACAGCGATTCTTTTCATGATTCCGTGGTAAAAGTGCTATGCTGCAGTCTTCCACACGCAGCGTCGGAGTCACCATATTTAGAGTCTTTCAGAAAGAGTAAACAATACAACAGAAAAATTAACACAGCAGTGAAAGCATCCCCAAATATTTAAGAATAGATCAAGTCACCATTCAGTTTCAGCAGGAATCAATACGCAGAGAAATGAAAACACATTACAGTCAGCAGGGTTTGGAAGCAAGAATCCTGGAAGCAAACATATTTGAAAAACAACCTCAAAGACGAATGCAGAGTAACATGATTTCCAGAGCAAGGACAGCAGAAGGAATTGACAAATATCCTTTGAGAAAAAGATGATTTTACTACTACCCCATTGTTTTCTTTGTTGATTTAGCATAATTCAATTGCAGTTAGTGACAGGCTATATTCCGTTTTTTTTTGTGGTGGTCTTTCATCCCCCAGGGCTGGTCCAAAATTCATATGGTTATAAGCCAAAATTTAATTAGAAATATTTAGTATAGCTAAATTGTATCATTTCTAGGTACTGCTAGCCACAACTTACCCTAAATTCCTCTTTGATCTGGCTGGAGTTAGTCTGAGGATCCAGTTTATTCATTTCATAGTAAACAGACCTAACTTGAGAAGCTGGAATAGATGTGTCTCCACAAAGACAGGCTTCCAGGATAGCATCATGGATAAATACATACTGTTCCTGGTAAAGCAATTAAAATAATTACTGAGAGACAGAGCATATGCTATTAGTAATTTGGTAAATAAAAAATAACAACTAATATGGTTGGCCCATTAATTCTCGCTAACTTTACAGGCACTGAAGCAAGACCAGAAGGAACGACTGCAATTCAAAGAACTTCATCCCATTCATTTAGAAAAGAAGGATTGACTGAAACTAGTTACAATTACAAATAGAAGTACAGTAATGCAATAAAATTCAAACTATTCCTGGTTTCCTCATTCATTTGCACAGTTCTGTTGGTGCTATCACCTAACTGAGCCTCAACAAGATGAACTAGAGAGGAAACACTCATGAGCTTCTTTTCTTTTAAACCATTGCAAACCTTAAATGCAGCATAACTGTGCCCTTGTTTGGGCAATGGTTCCACACGTTTCTGTATGGATTATGTTCCTGCATGTTACTGAATAAACTATCTCCTGGATAGGGCTTACCACAACGGGCTCTAGTTTTATGGGCTAGAATAATACTTTTTACTGCAAAGTGGAAGGCAAAAATCCAGTAGATTAACAATACCTCTGTCTGCACCATGTTAACTCTCCGAGATCGAAGCTCTCTCACACAATTGTATATGTCTACAACACCTTCTCTTTCTGCCATATCTAGCATGATGTCAATAACGATGAAGCACCCGGTTCTGCCAGCACCAGCACTAAAGTAAAAGAAGAGCATAGTTAATGTTCAGCACTCTATTGGAAAATATAAAGTCCCAGGGTTCATCTTGCAGGCATTTGACCAGTGGGATTATTGCTGAAATCAAGCCTTGCATTCAGGCATTTGCAGAATTTCAGAATCAGTTTTGCCATTCTTTTATATTTCAGACAAAGTTATTGTGAGAAGACTGGCTTCAGCAACCTGTGTGGGGATCACACAGGACATGAGAAGCAGTGGTAGGTTCTGAGTTCAGTGGACCACGCAAAGGAAGAATTTCTGTTCTGCCTACCTGCAGTGAACAACCAGAGGTCCGGCGTTCGGCGGGCTCTTGGATTTGACCTGCCGCACGAATCCCAGCAGGCCTGTTGCATGGTACGGCACACCGTGGTCCGGCCAACCAGTGAAGTGAAATTGCCGAATTTCTCGAATCTCATGAGCGGCTCTCTGTTCAAAAGGCCAGGGTTGAAATAGGAAAACAAGGTGGAATGTGAAAGAAATTGGACAAGAGACATCATAAGAATGTAACTCTAAAAGCCTGAGCCTTGCTGAGAAACACCCACCCCCCACCAAACTTCCAGTCTGTACAAGACTGTCGGAGAGCTTTCTGATAGCAGGAGAACAAGTTCACAGGTCGCTTATCAACTGACTTCAAAGCCTTACAAGAAAATGGAGTCATTTAGCACAGGATTGTTCAGAAATTTCTAGCAACAAGATTGAGGCTCATCTCTATATTTAAGCACTAGGTTGCTTTGAAAACTGTAACCTTAAGAAGCATGCCATGATCAACAAAGAGGTCAACAGCAAGGCCGTGAACATCTAGCGCAGATGAATTTTTTTCCCCACTGCTCCCCACAGGAGATTTGCTGCTGACTTTAGGGAACTAGAATTTCAGCATAACTTTCCTTATCATCTGTCTCCTTCATTGGTCTGAAAGAAATAGCTGAATAGTAGCAAAAACCTTTTTGCACCTCCAGTCATAGGGGCTGCATCTGTAGACCTCTATGCGCCCACCCTCCAAGTGATTCACCACAGTCTGCAAGGACGTGGATATGGTGAGACAGGTATGAATGAGCCGATCGTATAAGTAATTTCCCATGTGAATTTCTGGAGCAGTCTGGATATTAAAGGTGTGTATGCTAAGTATGATTTTCTTAGTGCTTGTATTTCCCCTTCCCCCTCTAAAAATGTAACTGCCAGTATTTCATTCTCATTAGAAACCTACAGACCAGAGGCCATCATACATATTTCATAAGCAAACAGCAAAATTATGACATATCATCTCTAGGCTGGACTAAATGTCAATGATATTAATAACTAGTGGTTTACACTTTTTCTTCCTAAAGATGTATTTCCTGTCTTGATCAGGTTTGCATATAAAAGGTCTAATTTTCTTTGTGTAGAAAGTAATACAAACTCCCTAATTTATTGCTAGTATGTAAGCTCAAAGTGTCAGGGACTTTTAATGGCTGAGAAATCTTGGCCATGACAGCATTACTTGAGTGGAGCGAGCTGTGGCATATCTTGGAGCTCAGACTGGGCTCTGTTCAGAGGAATGCCCATTCTCACGCCTCATGGCAACAGCAGCACAGAAAAGCTGGCAAGGGAAGATGAAGAGAGGGTGCGACACTGGTGGAGACCAAACAGATCACATCTTTGCAACACCTTTGGGCTTATATTCTAGAGAACAATTTTGAAACATACTGAAGCTCAGGAACAGACAAAGTAATTTCTATTTTCAGATTGTCTAACA
Source organism: Penelope pileata (assembly GCA_013396635.1). NCBI lineage: Eukaryota > Metazoa > Chordata > Aves > Galliformes > Cracidae > Penelope > Penelope pileata. The sequence goes on from WBMW01002959.1 coordinate 1,201,994, forward strand.
AACACATTCAAATACAATTCGGTCATTGTATTCTGGGGATTTTAGTGTATGTTAGTTAATAGATTTTTCTTTGCTAATAAAAGCATGGCCTCCAACTCTGTAAATAGCTGTGTGTAGGTGGATCATCCATGTCCCAGACGCTTTTATATTGCCCATAACAACTGCCCACTATCCCCCACAAAATTAAGTTCCCATTCAAAAAGCAGTGCCATGACCATAGAAATCAGGGACTGAAAAGAATACTCTGTAAGAAATTTTCATGCTGTAGACATTTTCAGGCAATTTACGACATACAAAAGGTCCCTCCAAAATAATGTGTTGCACAGATCAGAATATGTCCTGTGTATCTTGTGCACTAGTTTTGAAAATGCTGTCTGTCATGCTGACTGCATTTTTGTCTATCATTGTTGGTAACACTCAACTACTCAGAAAAGATTTTGCATATAGGGTACTTTGATAATGAGTTTGCTTATTATACCTACAAAAGAATGATTTTCATGTCTGTAGCTTCCCTGCTGGTTTCAAAACCCAAAATAGCAGCACAACTGCATGAATCATAAGAACATATGCTCAGCTTGGAAAGATCATATTTTTCACTCTTTCTTTCAGCTGAAAAAAACAGAAAATGGTGTACATTGCTAACAAACCCTAGGATGTTAGAAAATGTAGACCACAATCCAACAAACACTTATGGTCTTGCTGTATGTTACTATATGTGTAATTCATCTGAGTTAACTTGTGCTATAATTCCAAGGAACTGCTTATGTCCACAACGTAAAGTACATTCAGGAAGCATTCTCCAGAATCAGAGTGTAAATCCTCATTCAGTTTCCTCTGTATTATCCCCCTACTTCTCTGTAATTACTGAATAGCCATTAAAAAATAAAACTAAGAAAATCAATCAATTTATCTCCAGACTAATCAACTGCTAAATTCTATTTTAGAAGAAGGTATGAGAATGTTGACTCAAAAATAGGAAAGCCAGGATCCTGCCCAGAAAGGGCCTTTGGCCAACACCAAAACAGTGGCTTTGTCTAGCTGAGCTGTGAAGACCTCCAAGAATGATGATTCCACAACATTTCTGGATAACTTGCACCACACTACCCTCCTCCTGAAGTTAAAAAGAGTTAAAACATATGGAAAATAGGGTAAAACCAAATGTACTTTACTCAGACTACAATGACACTGCTTTCAGAAGCTTACTAAAAAACTACCAACTATTAAAAAGCAGTGTCTAAATGAAATCTTTTCAGACGGAGATTTTTTTTTAAGAAATAAAATGTTTAGCGTCTTTTATCTCTATCTGTTTTAATGCACTTATTCAAGACAGTTTGGCTATGATCAACTGTAAAATCCTCTAGGTCTTTTTTTCCAGTTCCAGTTAAGAAGTGAAAAGCTAACATCAAAGCATGGCTTAAAATTTGCAGAATAGAAATCAATGAGTACCTCATCTACTTCAAAGTATAGCTACTCTTTCTCATCTGTTTATTAAAAATATCTAAATGCAAGGAAACAACAGACTTGAGTGAATTCAACGTACAGTATGTGGAGTGGTAAACATGATAGAATATTTCAGCTCATCCAAACTGCATAATTCTATTATCATTACCCTCGGGTTGCTGTATTGATGCATATTTAAGTATTAGATTGAAGAATAAAACAGGAAAAAACCAAATTCCTTTGTTACTGTGGATGTATGTACAGAGACCCTGTTGGGCCATCTTTCTGGCAGTTTCATCTACCTGGCTGCAAGATTCTTTGATGCTAGCAATTAAGTTCTTCAGCACCAATTGAATACTATTTCATTGTTAGAGAGCAGCAGTATATCCCAGGTACTGCAACTAAATCAAAGGGAGTTTTCTAACACAATTAGTTTAATGATTACTTATATAGATACTGAGGCTACATTACTTCAGTATGCCATTAGGAATATCAAGTCTTCTAAAGAGGCCCTTTTCTCTTTGTTCTGCAACTCAAACATGTCTTGATACATAGAATCAGAACACTTCCATCCTTTAAAGAAACCTGTGAACAGAAATGTGAATTGACACTAAACGCAAAACTCTCTTCCGCATTAGATAACCCCTACTTGTGTTCACTTCCAGCAGGTACTCTGTTTGTCAACTGCGTGCTGTCCATATATTTATACACTGTTTGGGAGAACTATAAGATCTAGTAAGCATCAAAAAAATTCATGGCATTGTTCTAATAAACAGTAACACAATACATTGATTGAAACTACATATAAAGATGGATTCTGTATTAAAAATGAAAATGCTCTGAGAAGATGGATTAGTCTGTTTCAAAAATGTCTCACTGCTGATCAGGAACACACCGGTCCGACAGATCACCGCATTCACAACCATGGACTTCTGAATAATGCTGCCTGCAGCCTTTGGTACTGACAGAACATGATTGCAGCGAACGTAAGATGGGAAAACAGCACAAATGTGTTTTTCAATTGATTGCTGGGAGGGAGGCTTCGATTTCTCCTGGGCAAGGAACATCACTTCTCTAACTCAGGCAGGGGCCAAGGGTGATGGAAAAACGCAGAGAAGTGACTGCACTTAAAGAAAAATACTATGTACCATAAGAGGGCGCTGGCTGTTAACTCAGAAACACCTATAAAAAGCTGGACGTCAGGTTGCAAATTTAACTTTTCCACGTCGAATCTCTGAGTAACTTAGGCAGCTACCACTGCACTTAAGAAAACAGAATTGCAAAACTTACCTTTTCTACTGCAAATGTTCGAATCACATATTCAGCGAGGAGCTCAGTTTCTATTAGGGTAACTTTAATGTCTTTATATATCTCGGTGTCATCTGGCCAGTATTTGCAGCATTTAACCTTTAAAGATACAAGAAAAAAAAAAAAAAAGGTTCATTTGTTTTAGAAGATTCACACTGAATTCACACTATTTTTTGCAGTGATTTATGTTTTGAAGTACGATCGTGTGCAAAGGAGTCACAATTTCTGCATGTGGCAATGGTTCATGTTTAAGGGACATCAGCTCTTTTTTTTTCCTAAGATAGAATTTTTTGTGTTGCAGGTGAGATTTGCATTAAGACCAGTAAAGTAAGATGAATTTGTAACAAGCACAAGAAATACTTATATTGTGCGTAACTCAGTTACAGAAAGCATTTCCCATGCTTTCTGACTGAGGCTGTACATGTAGAAGGGTAACTAACACAAGAAGCTTTTTTCCTCACATCTCCAGTTGTTGATTTGTTTCAAAAATATCTCCTACCTTCCAAAACGAGAATGTGTTTTTAAGATAGGAAGAATCTCCTCTACTGTTAGAGAAGTATCTTTTTCCTCAAATTAACTTTCAAAAGGAACTGCTGAGAGGTCAAATGGCAAAACTCAACGCATGAAGTCAAGAGATGAGTTTTACGTCTGGGCTTTAACACCAATTTTTTATATGACCCCAAACACTGTCAGTAGGCTTCTTCTCACTGAGCTCAAATCAGGGTGAGCAGAATGAATGCTCTCCAGAGGTGCCTTTATTTTTGTTCACTATAAAAAGAGTCTAGACATCTGTCTTAGCCTAGGTGATGGCTAAGGTTAGATGAGATGATCCCCTTTCCCACAAACTGATTTCAGTTGGCTCCTGCAGCTGTGTCTTTTCGCCAAATTTACCCTGGGATATGGAGATTATTGAATCATAGAATGGTTTGGGTTGGAATGGACCTTAAAGATCACCTAGATACAACACCCCTGCTATGGGCAGGGGCACTTTCCTCTAGACAAGGTTGCCCAGAGCCCCATCCAACCTGGCCTTGAACACCTCCAGGGATGGGGCATCCACAGCTTCTCTGGGCAGCTGTGCCAGGGCCTCACCACCCTCTACATCAAAGTGGTTGGAGGGATTCTGTATTTCAATGCAGATAATTGACACAGTTAAGAATTATCTCCTCCTTCTCATTTGGGTGGACAAGGTGGTGGGTGGGGAAGGTAACACATTGCTTACGTATCTGTTTTATTCTGCTTGGTCACGGTAACAGCTATGTTACCATCACCGCACCTGGCCATTGTCCAGAAGTGCAGTGAGGGCTGGGAATAGCATCTGCTACACATCTGCTGCATAGTGTCTTCTCTCTTTCTCTCACCTAAGGAAAAATTTTAAACTGATCTTTCCATAAGTGTAAATCTACTGGTTTGCTTAAATATACATTTGTATCTGTTGAGTCAAAAAAAAAAAAACCTTCAAATTTTGAATGGAAAACTGATACAGAAGAAAAAGAAAACCACTAAACCTCACAACTATTAGAATATTTCCCCAATCTATTTTCATGCCAAAATATTTGGATTACTATCATGTCTAGTCTAGTAAAATTGATTAAAAGATAAAACTGAAGTATGTGCATTTTAGCATACAGTGAAAAATGTAAAGCGTGATTCAAATAATTTATTTATAGGAAGTCCAGGTTCAGTATATAAAAAATTGCATAGAGTTGAACCTTGTCCTGGCAGGCAGAAGAAAACGCTTTATCAGAGATTATTTCTAGTGATGTAGCCAGCCACAACCTACAACCTCTCTCTAGTGCCTGGACAGAAGACAGGTCTTGCTGAACCACACTGGCAACACTGGCTGACAAAGCTGGAAGTTGGTTAGGACAGGGTCAGTAGTTCTGACTCTTTTTCTGACTTTTTACCAGGATAAAACTTAAATCTGAATAGAACTGAGTGAAGGGATGGAAGAACACAGCACCATACCAGGATCCTTTTCTGCTAGAAAGAGTTTAGCCCAACACCCTGCTTGTGAGGCCTGTCTTTCAGCCACAAATTATACAACCATCCTAACAGCTTATTCCTGTTGGAAAGCTTCTAAAGAGCAGATGTGAAGTTCAGGCAGCTGTAAGCAGGTTTTTGTTTATTTCTCTGTGCTTGTCTTCAGACCCAGTAACCACATTAGTACTGGCTAAGAAAAATTCTTTATATTTTTCTTTGCATTTCATCTGTTGTTCAGCACAGCAGAAGGAAAATTTGCAAATACCAGGATACATTACTGCCTTCCATAGGGAAAGACTTGAAAGTGGGACACTGGGAAAGCCTTCGCAGTGCTCAGCACGCCTGTACCAGGGACATCAGTGCGGCCCCTTGGCACATCGAGGGACAGTCCCAGGGTCCCAGGCACCTCAGGATCACTGACAAGCATGCATTCACCTCCAGAGCACATCTGTCAGCTATAAGCAATGAACAACCAGTTCACAAGCCTTGCTGCAAGCAGGTCAGCAGCTGCTACTGCTTTCTGTTGTTGCATCTACTTAGTACCTATTCAGATCTTATCCTGTTTGGCTGTATTTCCAAAAACTCTGATAGAAGCTAAGTGAAACATACCAAATGCTCATTGTTTTGTCTGTATTGTTAAAACAATCCAGACAATTCACACTGTTCAAATCCCTTAGGCCAGCACACTGACCCTTTATGGCCATTGCCGGGAACTCTTTCAAACAGAGTTTTCCCACCTATGACTAAAGGGGACTTTTTGACTCTGCATGAAGAAGAAGGCAATTCATACTGCCTCTGGCCTGGAGCAACCCACTGAGAACCATGTCTCTGGAGCTAATTTCCTTTTCCTGCCTGTTCCCTTCTCCCTTCCATAGCTGGAACCTGAACCACACAAACCCGGCCAGCGCACGTCTGAAGGAAGCAGCTGCTGCGGTGATCCTGGTAACAGCACTACTCGTCAGCACGTCTCGCTGTTGCTAACTTTAGCCTTGTTTCTCTCTGATGGGTGCCTGCCATCCGCAAAACAGCTCCAGTTGAGTAAAATAAACAATTGGGATTAAAAAAAAAGCCCTGGCTGAATTAAATTGTTCAGCCTTGATGGAAAACATGCCTGTTCCTAACTTGGTAAGTCTAGACAGTCTGGATTATGAGTAAGAACTGGGGACATTTAGAAAGACCAATTTAGAAGAGCACAGTAGTCCCTACCTTCTTACGCCTCAACTGCTGGATTTGCTTCCACTCTTTTTAAATCTTATTTAAGATGAGCCAGTGAATAATTAGGGAAGCACTGGGGGATGTTGCACAGAAGTTACAGCCCTGTGTGCCTCATGCAGCTTGTGCCCATGGGAGATTTTATACTCTGCACCACAGGGATTTGGGGAATGGAGCAGAGTGGAGCACAGCAGAAGGATCCATGACAACACAATTTCCTGGAAACTCTCCCAAGTGGAATAGGGGCTGCAACAGCTGTGGGAAAGGTGCCAGAGATGCAGTCGTAGCCACAGACCAACAGTAAATGATCCACTTGATGCAAGGGAAAAAAAAACCACACAACCTTCCTTTTTAAAAAATTTTGGCTTTTTTCTACTTTTGGCTCTTGTTCTGCAATGCTGTTGCACGTGCTGTGCTTTAGACATGGGAACTCTATGGACTCCTGATGAGCCAAATGTCAAGTAAATGCTCAAAGACCAGTTTCCTATCTCCTCCAAGGCTTCTCAAATAAATATGACATGATGGAGTCTTAAAGAAAGAAGTAGATCAAACAGTGGAAATTGAAATCACACTTAAAAATGCTTATTGGACCAGGGCCTTTATTTGTACAAGGAAAGGCAACTGCAGCAAAATAGAATATGGTATTTCTCATCAAATATGAGAAACACTGCTGGTAACATATGTTTGTTCATTTTTTCTTTTTAGCACAGCTTTAGCTACTGTGTCATGATGAATCTCTTTCCCTTTTTATAAACATTTGATACATATTTTACAAAAAAATCTACTAACAGAAGGTCTAGCTAAATAATTGAAACATGAATCCAGAACTGAATATTAAGTGCATTAGATTTTTTTTTTTCCCACACAGTAAATATCGGTCACAAAGTAGAAAACATAATTTTGAAGTCTCATCTGAGCAGAACTATAATTGAGAGTTTGTTCAGATACACCCCACATTTATATACGGACATATTGCCAAAAAATACAGATGTTCATCACAAGATGAAATAAAAAGGGTGATTGCCAGAGACATAATGAAAATGCTCTGGTTTAATCCATTCATCCCAAGGTACACTGTCCGTTCGTTCCAAATGTTTATTTTACTAATAATTTGAGAAATTTGGAGAATATGATTGCCTGCTTTGACCTCTCCCTACCCCACTCCCTACTCCCAGCAAAATAGTCTGATGTGAGAAAATAAGAATTAAAAATGAAGGTGGAAAATTGTTCTTGCTATTTCTAAATATAACAAACAATGCAGACAGCAGATAGATAATGAACACAAATTGTGACTTCCGAAGCTGTATATTTAGCCATTTGGCAACGTGACACATCTAGCTAATGGCAGTATGAAAGCTAGGACAGTAATTCATTTACTTAGAGGTTTGGAATAGGAGGAACATTACAGAATTAATATTTGAGCTGGCTGTGAAAAATACTTTGTAGTTCCTACAGAACAGTTTAAATAACAATGATTATTCAAAGTTTCCAATTTCCTTTGCTTCTGAAATATTCTCAGTAAAAACGTGGTATAACTGGCTATGCACTGCATGGATTGTCGTTACTGAAGAGCAGCATTATATATTCTAATTTAAAATTAATCCTGAACTAAGTAATGATGATAAGCCAGACATAAATTCTGAAGAAAAACCTCTAGGATATAAAATGAAATAGCCAACCAAGCTCACTGGTTAAAACTTTTAACAGGTTTTGCAGATATAACTAGGATAACATCATATACTTTTATTTGGCTGACGTGAAATAAAAGAACATCCAATAACTGGAAGTATTTTTATTTAAATACTTTTCAAACAAAAGTGTATTATGATGAAGAACATTTTATTACTTTTAATACCACCTTTGACAGAAGATAAAACCCATTCCTTCTTCTTTTTCATTTTGCTTTTGAGCAAGTCAGTTAATTGGTCCATACCTCATTTTACACTTTTCCAAATGAGGGACGGAAGAGTACTGGGAAATACAACATTTAAGATACTGTTTGGCACCATCAGATAAATGGGTCTGTATAAAGGCAGCCAGGAGTCTTTCCGTGCTTCACAGCCCCCAGAGGGTGAGAGATCTCTATAGATTTCACTAGCTCAGCCTAATTTCTTCCAATGATGACTCAGAGCAGACATCATTCTCTACCTTCTGCTGCCCTGTACTGCCCCAGCAGAACAACCCTAGGCTGCCCAGTGGATGTACTCTCATTCAGCTTCTGCCCAGCATAATTAGCTATCTGGACACTAACTGCTTTCCACCTGAGGGAATCAATGCAATCCATTTGTTCTTAAAAATCACATATACTGTTAGCATACAATCAACCTGGCAGCTTGGGTTGGCCATACTTTGGCCATAAAAAGGAATTAGTCTGGGAGAATTGCTTTAGGGTAAAGGTGACCCAAGGTAAAGTTGTTTGCAGTGTTCCTGCCTTCATCTGCTAGTAGAACAGAAGAATATGGATTGCTTCTATTTCATTGCTTATGTGTAGATAATTTTGTCTCCCACCGGTTATCAAAGAAGGCTGTAAATTACTGCACTTTAGCACAGCCCTGGAGTAAAAAAGACTGAACACAGAGCACATGAGAAGGGTGGTCCTGTGCCAAGATGAAGAATGGTTACAAGATTAGCTGGAGCTCCTCAAAGCCTGTCTTAATCCCCTACAAAACTGTGAAATCATGGGCACGTTGCTCAAATCCTGAGCTCCAAGAACCTGATGTGCCTACATTGAGCTGAACAGCCTGTGCACTGAATCGTGCTCCTGTTCCAAGAACAAAATCTAATCTAACAAAATTCCAAGAACAAAACATAAATTGAGCTACAGAGCACCCCTGAGTTAGCTGGTTGCCTTCTGGCTCTACCACCTGATCATCTGATGTCAGGTTAGAAAGCTCTACATGCTACCCCACTGGGTACAGCAAAACTGTTGGCGTCTCCAGGATACTTCTTCCCTCACAGAAAGACAGAGATGAATTTCGTGAGACTGCTGAGGTGAGCAGCCCTGCAGTGATGGAGCCATTTTCCTACTCATAGCATTTCAAAGAGGAACCGGAAGACCTCTTTGCAAACTGTACTTTTACTTGCATCCTACAACTCGGCAGCACTTCAGCAGCTAGCCCAACAAGGGGGGTCCATGCATTTGTGTATCCTTAAACCTCTTTTATTTATTTATTGAAATGTATCATCTCAATCAGACTAATGAAGGTTAAGATACTAACCTCAGCTGATAACTCTCTGAGGCACAGCTTCTACTGGAAACAAGAAGCATCAAAATACCGAGATCTGAAACCATGGCAGCTGTGAGTGACTTGGGACAACACTGAACACTCATAGTTTGATGTCCTGTTTGGTGACGTTAACATTGCTAATCTGGGGACATCTTTATTAAATGATTAGAGTCCTTTCTTCTCCTTCTCGAAGAACAACAGCCATTTTTTTTTTCCCTAAGGGCTCCTCCTCTGCTGCACATAATGGAAAAATGCCAACTTGTTATTGCTGGTTACAAGTCTAGAAAGCTGAAATCTGTTTTGTATACTACAGGGGTTCACTGACTTGCAAGACGAACAACAGTTTCAAATTACAATTGTTTTCTCTTTTCCTCATTGATAATTTGTAATACCTCTACCATATCCAACAGCAGACACTGGAATTGCAGTGAAAGCAAAAGTAAAACAAAACAATGAAATATACAATAATGTACGTACCTTAGGAACAGGCCCCAAGCTTTCTGGATAAACATGATTAAGAATGAAAGTATCTCTAGATGGGGGAAGGACAGTATTTGTAGGTTTTTGAAGTTGAGACTAGAGTTACATACAGGTAGGAAAGTTTTAATACAGCAAGCTTTCTCCCTCCTATGTATAAAATATGTTTTCTTTCTTTCAGGAGAAATGTTTAAATGAAATTTTAGTCACCAGCATGCTAATAAACTCTTTGGCACATCTCCTAAGGAGCACTAATGCCAGTATCCTGAACTAACTCCAATGTCAGTAATTTGGCTTATCACATTTAGAGGCAATTTCAATTATATAGAGTGTTCTTCCATTTATACTAAATACAAATATGCTATTTGTGGGACGTGTTAAAGAGTTGCTCTGTTTAACCTCTGCAATATCTCTGTAATGACTGGACTGAATCTTAAATAGAGTTTGAATTTAGCTTTGTTCATTAGAGGGTTCTTCTGCATGCAGATTCTCTCTCAAAACTTCAAAATGCATTACTGTGGACTTTATAATAGGTTTATATCAAAAGAATCCTGTTTTATTCTAAGAACAGGAGGCAAGTCTGTTGGAAATTTCACACAGAGTTATTTTTTATGTTGCTGGAATTGTCTATGAAGTTTTTGTTTGGTTCTAGCAATATGTTTCCAGTGAGAGGCCTTTGGACAGGACTTGACAATTTTTCTTGGATGTCTGATGTCTGTCTGTAACAGAAACAGACCATCAGGAGAATCTGAAAAAACAAAGAGTTCTGAATTTTGTTTGTTCAGGATACACATTTGTATCTGTTTTAGAATTGTCTCTTGAATGCTGACCAGGGTTACACATCCTGAGCTCTCAAGGCCCAAGCATGTGTGATTGCTCAGGGCTGGGCCCACACAGATTCCTTTCTGGGAAGAACAACTCTTTTCTGACAGATTTTATCTTACAACAAAGAATGGTTTTTTAACCAGCCAGCAGTAAGGAGATGTTCCCTCCCTGTCAGTTGCTACATGTTACCCCTGTATGGTCTTCTCATATCATGTAGACGCCACATTTTTTAAGCATGAAGAATCAGAGCCATCAACATTTTTGCTGCAAAGCAGATGACAGTGCCTTGTAGGTCAAATGCAGGCCCAGTCAAACAAGCAAAGGACCAGCCAAGCCGCCAGCTTTCAGTGTTCTTTCTTTTTCCCTGTGCAGGTACAGTTCTGATGGCTCCAGGGAGGGGAAAGTCACCCAGAGCAGTTTGAGATGGCTATCAGGAAACCTCAACACTACTCAGAGGTAAGACGGCAGTGAGAGGATGTTTTGGTAGTGTGAAGGCATGCGTGCAGGACTAGGGTCTATTTGCCACCCTACAGCCGACCTTCGTTCTCCTGTTTGTCTCTGATCTGTTCTGTTGTTGCCAGCCTTCCCTCCTTTCAAAAAAAAGGTCTTTTGTATGCTTATTAACACTATTAGCACTGGCTGTTTTCTAATTCTGGATAATAATTGTGAAACTGTAATTACTGTAATTACAATGCTCCTAGAGTGAGGTTTCATTTTTTATAATTATTTCTAGTGATTTTTTTGGTAAATACTTTGTTATTTTAAAGGCATGAGAGACAATCATGAGTCCTAGCAGTGCATTTATATATCAACCACCTCCACTGAATTTCATCACTGCATTTCACCATTTATTAATCAGATATTACTAAATTCCTCTGCCTCAAGCAAAAACAAGGAGTGGGAGAGAAAGTGACTACTGACAAATGACAAATGATGTGACATGCCAAGTTTGATTCTGCCAACCAAGTATCAGTACCAGCCTCAGAAGAGCAAAGATGGAAGTGACAGCTAGATGGCACAACTGAACATTTACTTTATCTTCCCAATGTAACTCTTCAAGGAAAGAAAAGTTTCAGTTTGTACAAACACCAAATCACTTCAAGAAGAAACCTGAGACCTTGGCCAGTACATGAAGACTTCGATCCAGTTCCCATTGCTTTCCACATAATGACCCAGTTATAAGAGTAGTCTCTTGGAATGAGCAAGGTGTTCTCTTACGTCTCTTTTCCAATCATCCCTATGCTAGTGGGAAAAAAAGTTTTGTTTCTTTTAGAATAACCCACCACGTTATGCTAAGTCTCTCAGGAAAAGATGCCTGAAACTACGCTAATATCTACAGTTGCTCCATCACTTATAAACAGAAGCATGGAGGTCACTTTACATTAATACAATCCAAAATGCTTTTTTTTTCTGAAATAGTCTGTTGTCACACTGATATATTTTTATGAGTTTTGCTTAGCCTGTAGCCTGGAAAAAATTGATTCTTGCATTAAAATATAGGTATTCTACTCCTCTAATTACTTGTCTTTCCCTTTTCAGAGCTTTCATTGAGAGAGGAAATCTGTTGACACCAGCCTAAAGAAAACAGAGACTTTTTATCTCTGTCTTTCAAGGGCTGCCTATTTATCCAGTTTTTTTGTAAAAGTTCTTAAGTCAACTCAGACCAACCTTAACTAAAAACCACTTCATCAGCTGTTATCAAAGAACCGTTCATGCAACTCAGCAATGATTTTTCTAAATGACTGTGAGACCTCATTTAGTTTTTTAATAAACAGTCACATTCTAATGAGGTCTTCATAAAACTGACTAAATATGTTTAGAAATCATTAGCTTAAATTACCAGTACAAAAGTCTCCTTAGGGAGCCCTGCAGATTTTGTGATAAGACTTCTGGCAGATGGATTGGTATAACAGCACAAGCAAGTTCTGAATTTCCACACAAGCAGTGTAAATGTGAGCGACTGGGTAACAGGCTACTAGACAAAGAGCTAAATGTCCCTCAGGTGGGTTCATTAAAGAGAGAAAACAATCAAAACACATTTCTGTGCCATTTAACTACCAGGTGCACAGCAGTCTGCAGGTGCCAGAAACACTGACAAGGGTCCCTTGCTGGAACACACAAGAGCTTAAAGGGATGCATGGTTTTGACAAGAATGCCTCAGATAATGACAGATATTGGCAGATGTACCCAGACCCTGCTGGAGGGTAATGCAGAGACTGAGTCATCTGCAGCAGGTGCTTGCATTAGGGACAGCCTCATGGTGATTCCTCCATCCGCAATTAAAACAGTCCTGATGCATAATGCTCCAGGGCAAGAAGCAAGTTCTTAGCACTGATTTAATGACTATCCAGCCAGTCCTGGTAAACAAACACACATACGCCCCCTCAATGATTAATTCATGAAGGACGTAAATCGTGCAGCAAACATGTTAAATAGATATTCCTCTTTCCTGAAAACTTAAAGGAATTTTCCTCCTCTACTTACAAAGGGCAAGAGGTTACGAAATATAAAATAATAGGCCCCTATAAATCTTATACCAGCTACTGCACCTGAAATAGAAAACCTCAAGGTCAGGAAGGTTATAAGGTTTGCCCAGTAAGAATGCTACCAAAAGGCCCATTAAAATCATTACTAATCAAGGTGGCACGGAGCTTGTGTTCGGGGCTGTGGGACAGATGGTGTGTTGTAATACACCTCCTTGTTTCTGATGGTTCCCACCCTAGGAGTGGGACAGAAGCATCAACAGAGGAGTGACTGTGTTGTTTTGTGGCTCATAGGATCTCATTTCCATTAAAAACTTATTTTAATTCTGCTCTCCCATTTCACCTACACCGGCCTCCAGGGAAAGTGAGAACAAAGTCATTTCTACCGCTGTCAGAAACAAGAAAGCTGCAGATCTGTATCCCACTAGGACTCCTGCACCCCGAAGAAACCTCTACGCTGGTACAAACTGTTTCCCACCGGTGAGGGAAATTGCTGCATAACCAGAGTGAGCAGAGGCCACCACACTGGCATTGAGCCTGGTGTGTCCCTGGGTGGTACCTGACAGCTCATGCTAATTGATGCTTTCAAATACAGATATCAGGAAAACAACATGTGGCTTCATGTAGTATGCTATTTTTGTTCTAAGGCTATTTCAAGGCTTGTTCATCCATCCCCCGAAGATATCATTTGTTGTGTGCTTTGGTACTTAAGAATGTATTTAAAGCTATAAGAGATTTGTTGGGAGTTTAAAAAGCTATAACAGATTTGTTGGGAGTTTAAGGTAACTTCCAATCCAAGTCATTTTATGATTCTGCAATTCCTATTTGCACAAAAATCATTTTGAACTTATATGCAACCATCCAACTGTTTCTATCCTCCTCTTCACTCAGGAGACTGAACTTTCAAAGTAGCCTTCATGATCCTTTTTGTCTCTGCAATTAGTTGTACATGTGTTCCTGCAGCAGGTGTTAATTGTAGTCACAAATCCTACCATTTTTGTATCTAAAAATAATACTCTTGATCCATTGGCAGATCTGGACACACAGATATCTAAATGTTAGAATTTATATTAGTGTTTGACCAAGGACCTAAAGAATAAATTGAGTTTTTAAAACTGGACTTGTTAAAAGAAGGCAATATCTAGCCCTTTGACTCATGCTACATAAAGAGTGCTCTCTCCTGGTGCAAATGCCACAGGTCAGGGGGATATCAGCCACTCCACCAGCATGAAATTAGGAACATGTCTCAAAACCACGTGGCTTACACCAAGATCTGTGCACTTCTTATTTCAACACTTCAATTTACAATAATTGCAGCAGTTGCAATAAAAGCAGTGGCTTTTTTTTTCATTTCAAATGAAAGTTTCAAAAGAAAAAAAACAGAACATTCAAGATGAGAACTAAGATACCAGTGCATAGACAAAGCAGTAAATTAAAACACTGTTACTGATGGTTGTGAAAAACAAAGAAAATGTGTCAATTCAATACTTGTAAACAAAATCAGCCATAATCACTTGAATAGGACACCTACCTTAGAAGTTATCAAGCAAAGAAAGAAAAGTATATGTTATCAAGCAGGTAACTGAAGCTTTCCCTAACTACTCAGCTCCTGAAGAAGACCACTTGATCAACAGATTTGGTAGAATAAAACAGAATAGTTCAGTTGGAAGGGACCTTCTAAGATCATGGAGTCCAACTGCCTGACCACTTCAGGGCTAACCAGAAGTTAAAGAACGTCACTGAGGACATTGTCTAAATGCCTCTCGAACACTGAGTACTGTGTATAAACGAATAAAATTAATTTCTTCTGTTTTAGTCCAGAAGGCTTACAAAAAGGAATGCCCAAACCAGATTGATTTAAACTAACATACTGTGTAGAAGGTGCAATTTCATAGTTTAAACACTTCTCAGAAATCTATTCCAGAATTACTCCCCCTTCCTCCTCTTAAAAAGAATGACTCTGTACCTTGTTCTGTAACCAATTCCTTGATTTCCCTTAATAGAATATACACAAAGATATGACGCTTTCCCTCTTTGGTAGTCTTTGCAGGCAGTGCTGTACAGAATGCAACTTTATCAGTTACTTTTTCACTGTGTGAATGTTATCAAAGCCAAGCATCCAAAGCATGCTTAAAAATAATTGATAATGAACCTCTTAGCAGAGGCAGTCATAAATATTTTATGTGCCTTACTCAGTATATAAGCATCTTGTTGGTCTGCTATTTAATTTCCAAAAGCAAACACCTTGGAAGTCTTTCATCTTTTTAAGTGCAAAAATCACTTACCCTTCCCACTTCTACGAGATTGGTAACCATGATTATGCTGGCTGTGTTCTCATGCCATACCATTCTCCAGAAGTCATATATTGTCTCCTGCATCGGTCCTGAAATAATAAATCAAAGGAAAGGTTACTTTCTGAAAGTCTCATGACTGGAAGCTTGTCTCTGGGGAAGTTTGAGAAACCACGGTTATCCGCATGTATTCATATCACTATCATCATATTTTTCATTTAGGGTCAATTTCTTTTCTGTCATCCCACCTATCTGCATTTAAGTATTTTTCTCCTGAAATAGTGCTCTGAAAGAAAGTTAGTTCTCCAGCATCTAGGTATTTATCTCTGTAATACCCAGAAGTAGAATTATAAAAAATGGATAACATTACTCTTTCTCTTAACAATTGGATGATAACCTAGGGAAGGTGTACCTTGAATGAAATGAGCCTCAATGGACTATGTGGCCTTTCCCAGTTTCTAATGTTTTTCTTAGTATATACTATCCATCAAATTACCCCAGCTCCTAATTTGTACTTCCTGAAGTGAAACAGAAGTTATAGTTTCTTGCTGCAGTATATCACTTTGCAAAGCAGTGGGGACTGCGGTAAAGAACCACGGTGCGTCATGGCAGCGACATCCTCTGTTGTACTTTCAGAGAAGAACAACTCTGAACACAACTCTGAACACAGGGCTTCCTCCAACACTGTGCTGAGACTGGGCACCAGCCCACAGGAGTACAGGAAATGTCAGAGACAGAAACGTAAAATGTTGAGAACAGCCACCACATCACTCTGCATGTGCCTGGTCCCATCTGTTTCTAGCCCATGTGTCTCCATGGTGTTCTACATGTCTATTCAACGTTCAGTGTGCCACCCTGATTTGAAACCACTGGTTTAAAGACACTAAGTCAATAACAATAAACAAATGCAAAATACTATCAAGTGCTACAAACTTAACATCCATATGGAATCCATTACTGAACTGCCACACTGCAGTAAGCAGTGATCAATTAGCAATTTAGAGGAATTTCATAAATACATTCCTTGGAGGAGAAATAGATAAGGTAGTGGCATATCGTCAATACATTCCAGGAACCTCTTTGATTGCTGGTGCCCCGCTGTGTTGTCCTCCCAACAGATATCAGGGTGGTTGAAGTCCCCCATGAGGACCACAGCTTGGGAACGTGAGACTGTTTCTATCTGTTTATAGAGAGCCTCATGTATGTTCCTCCAGTGAAGAAAACAATGCTCTCCAAGCATTACAAAACCATACATGGACAGATCCGGAGTTTGGCACCCAAGTTTTAATACCCTGAGCTCACTTTGAAAATTCAGTTTTTACTCTGACAGTCAAATACTTAGTGAACAATTCACTAATATTATAGACAAGTAGAACCCAACTCATCAGGCCATTAACATTTCAGTTGTAATGTAACTTACTCAGAACTCAAGTTTAAGAAAAAGGATGGTAATAGTTTTAAATACATGAATTAAAAAAATATTTTGATTTTCAGCAATTTCAAAGCACATTATCATCTATAATTTGCACAGACAATTTTAAAATGTTCTGTATTCTCCCCCTTACTTAATTCCTCTGCTTTTAAAAGTGCTAGATATATAGCTAGTTTCACCGTTTTCCCTAAAGTCAGCCAACTTGTCTTTTACTTTTTTGGTAGTTTGTATAACAGGAGAAAAAGTCAGTTAAAACAAGCTCCCAGCTGGGAGGAGGGGGAGGGGTGAGCGAAAGGCTGTGTGGGGTTTCCAGGCCTGCCTGCTGAAACCAGAACAGAGAGCTATGCCTGATAGAACACAAGAAATGACAGAAGGTCTCAGAATAGAACAAATAGCAGAATCTAAAGCCACCGTTTCTGAAATTACCAAACTCAAGCCGGTGTTGTGACTGCAAAACCAGATATCTTTTTTTTTTTTTTT
>WBMW01002959.1:1219202-1377631 GCA_013396635.1 Penelope pileata
AGCACAGAAGAGCTGATATTTTTGAGATTTCATTTGGAAATATGACAGATTCAAGTTATCCTCCACCATGTGGAAATCTTCAATACGTATTTTATTTCTACATATGTGTCCTGGGAACACAATACAAAAATAGTCCAAGTACCATTTTGGATGTTACAGTAAAATAGTTAATATACATTACAGTGAATGTTTAGCTTGTTTGTGTTTTAATAGTGGTAACTCCACCACCTCCCTGGGCAGCCTGTTCCAGTGCCTGAACACTTTCGAAGAAGAAGTTTTTCCTAATATCCAACATGAACCTCCCCTGGCACAACGTGAGGCCATTCCCTCTCATCCTATCGCTGTTACCCGGGAGCAGAGGCCGACCCCACCTCACCACGGCCTCCTTCCAGGCAGCTGGAGAGAGCACTGAGGTCTCCCCTGAGCCTCCTCTTCTCCAGACTGAACAATCCCAGCTCCCTCAGTCACTCCCCATAAGATTGTGCTCCAGACCCCTCACAGCTTTGTTGTCCTTCTCTGGACATACTCCAAGGCCTCAATATTTAGCAGAATTACATTTGCTATCACTGTCGAAGGAATGTACCCAAACATAGCATTAGGGAGAGGCAATTTTCCACAGAGTAAAGGAGTCTGCAAGTTCAGGACACATTTCTAAGATTATTTAAGCTTGATTAAGAACAAAAAATAACAAGTCTGCTGCTTCAAGAGTCCTGATTCACAGCCTGGTTTAATGGAGAAAATCTAAATGGCTTCACTGCATTCTGTTTCAGCAAGGTTATCTGATGTTTCAAGATTGTTAGTCTGAATAAGTTTTTGGGAAAGCTGCAAGAAGGTGAGAAAAAATCCTCTGTCTACACAGCCCTGCTTGCCCTTGCAAGAAGCCAGAATCCTTGAGAACCTAAGGGACAACATAACAAGTTTCTCTACATTTTACTCCAGACAGTTTCCTTTCCTACAGATTCACTTGAGATAGGAGACAGTTGGGCCCTATTTTGTCAGTTCTTTCTGACAGCAGCTCTAGGAGAACTGGCAACAATTTATTTCTGTTTTTTTTTCCTTCCTCCACGGTCAGCAGAATTTATCTTGTGATTTAAGGATTCCCACATTTCAGATCCTGAAATCACAAATCACAAATGAAGAGAGATCCTAAACACTGCTTTCTTCCTATATATTTTGAGTTTGCCATTCTTCATAAAGGAAAAAAACATAGTAAATTATGAGAAAAATAAATCTTTAGAAAAAGTAATAGCAATTTTCAGGCCAGAGAATAAGCTGAGCTCTGACAAGTCTTTCAAGTTTGACTCCAAATGTTCTTACAGAATGTCCTGTTCTGCAGTGCTGAGTACGCCCTTCTCGACCTTACTATCCAAATGATAAGACAATGATAATTAGAAGTGCTTGTCAGGACTTCATGCTTTCCACAAGTATTTTCAAGTGTTTTCTCACTTTTCCCCTCCAACTCTTACATCCAGCCTCCAAACTTCTTTCACATTCAGGACACTGAAAGGGAGGAAAAAAAAAAAACACCCAAAACCCTACCTTAAAGTCTCAGAATGTAATTCTTTTCTATCCCATTTTTCTTTTCTTCTTGACATTTTTCAAATTATTCTCTGACACATGAATAAATTATTACTTGTCTCCAGCCAGTACTGAACAGCATTAGAGGCTAGGTAGGGTTGGAGGATTTATTGTCACGAAGAACTGAACAATTTGATTCCGGAGACTCATAGTAGGGAGAGAAAGAGCCTATAATTGTTCCAAGCATCAGTTTAACAGATGTGTGCACGATAGGCAGGAAGGTTGTGCTCAGCAGTTGCCCTCTTGCAGGAGGAAAAGGACTGAGGAGAAGGCACTGCGCTGCCTAACAGTGAGCCTGTGGCGTACCCCATTAGCTACACAATATAGTAGCTGGTATCAAAAATTGCTGCTGTGAGAAAAAGAAATCAACAACGGACTGCCACCCGAAGATGAAAAGCAAAGAAAAATCAGAAAAAGAAATCAGCCTCCCAGACCCCCAGCTAATTAAATCCATTATTGAAAAAAAAACTCAAAAGAAATGATCAGTGGAATATATCACAACCCTTAGTTGTAATACTAGTAGTTGTTAATTGCTGCTGTGGGAGTGCCAGCATATTAGGAAATGGAAAATCACACAGCTTCTAAGAATGGATTAAACTCTTAAGAAGCTGCTTCTGCTCACAGAGCTTTCTGGATCCTCTTTCTGTTTGACGTTGTGAGACACAGTTCTAACAAGTGGTACTGCTACTGGGGCATGTGATCATTTTAAATGTTATAAACTAGCCTAGAATACAGAAAAATAGTGAAAACATGTAGGAAAAAAAATAACAGAAACACAAAGAAAGTAAAACCTGAATCCCGAAATGTCCCCAGCACTTATTCAGACTGGGGCTTGTAAATCTATGGGTAATTTTTCATTTTCTAGAAAAGCAAACAGTTTAATGAACAGATAGCTTCTAAAACCTTTTTCTAGCACACAGTGTTAAATCCACAACATAATGCTTGGTTCCCTGCGACCAAACTGAATGATGGCTATTAGAGCTAGAAGTGTGCAGAAAATGAACAGACACCTTTAAGCTCCAAAGGCTCCCCAGGACTGGGCAGTGGTAGCCACCAGCATGCACTGATAGAGGCAATGGACTGACAAGATGCAAGACTCCTATCTGCAGCAGCAAAATTTGATCTTCAAAAGAGCATAACAGACCCCTTTTTGGTGAGTAGCAGCTTCCAACCCATATGTGTAAGTGGCTGTAAAATGGTCCCCTCGCCTAGAGGTTACAGAGGGTTACCGCTGCAATGAGAACCATCTGCACATCTTAGTGAAGCAAGAGTTGCTCCTTGCTGCTGTGACTGCCTACAACCTTGGCACTCAAGGACAGCTCGCTGATATGCCTGCAGAGAGGGAGCTGCATTCATTCTAGCCCTCATTCCTTATGGTCCCTTCAAAACGAACCAGAGGTGCAGTAAATTTTTCTCATTAACAAATATGGTTATGTAGGGGGTAAAAAAAAAAAAAAAAGCTGCAAAAGAATGATTAAATTTGCAAATATACTGCCAAAAAACCCCAAGCCCATTAGCCCATTATGCAGCAGAAATCACTCAACATACATATGAAAGAGTAAAACCAAGGATAAATAAACCAAAAATAATTAATAGGAGAACTGAGTACAAGCTAATAGACTAAAAAGTTCAAGAATGCTTTTTTTCCTAATGAACCCCTTTAAATGGGACAAACTAGCTGTTAGTAGGATAACTTACTGAGAATTTCACAGCAGGAAGTAAAATTACAGGGTTACTAATGCTCTGCCAGTCCAGTGATCTGATTATCTGTAAGTACATGCTATTTGCTCTTTTAACCATGCCTGAATTAAGAGTTAAAAGCAAAACACCCTTTCAGAAAAAAGTTATGTAAAAAACTGCAGTTAAATGTTATTTTAAACCACAAGTACCATTGAGTGCAGGCAATGGAACATCTCCCATATCTGAAATACATTTTCATCCCTACCAGTAAGGCAACATGCCCAACATTTTGTCATCGGGAATTTCTAGGCACATTGTTATGTGATAAGGTTTGCATGAGTGCTCAGCTCTGTCAGCCTCCCATCTACCTCATGGGAAGTTTTCCAGTGGCGAGTAGCTCTAAAAATCTGAACATCCATTTACGTAACCAAGTGCAGGCTAAGGTGCCTAAAATTAGGTTCCACTTTTTCATACACTAAAAAGAAAGAAGTCTTTCTGAGATCTTTCTGAAACAGCCAGCATACTAGAAAGAAAAGTGATACATCATGTTTGTGCCGATTTAGTCAAAAGAATCACACCAACTAGCAAGATAAACCACTAGTTCAGTCTTTTTGTAACTGCAGAGCCATTGCTATGCAGCAGTACAGGTGTATGCTAGCTCATCTTTGCCCTCCCCAAATGAGCTAGTTTCTCAATGGAAGATACTCACTTGCTGATAATCTGATTTGTCAAGAACAGTCTTCACCATATGCTTCCTAAATATATATGCTAGCAAGTATTTAACTTTCACTCACCCTTCAGGAGTTCCTAAGAGTTTACGCCTCCATGGAGGCCAGCGAAGGCCAGAACAAAGCTCTACTACCCAGCCTTGAAAAACTCAGGCAGTGATCATGCAGTCTTTCTACAATAGCTTTTTGCAAAGTAGGTTTAAGCATTTGTTTTCTGACATAGGAGATACACTTCAAATGAGTTTAATTCTTTTTAAGGGCTTATACAAGAGTATGTTTTTATAGGCACAGTATATATGCTCCTATCGATACTGCAGATAAATTTTAGGCCTGAGATAAAACCGTGGTTGAGATATCAGTAAACCCTATGGGCTCACGACTCATCAATAGATATCAAATGTATACAGATCAGTCCTTCATATTTTAAGGTGTTAATAAAATAATGATGAAAAAGAATCAGATCATATAACCTTCTAATACCTTAATTAAAGCCCTCATCACTCTGCTCAAGAAACCGAAACAGTGGAGAGGCTAAAACATACCCCAAAGTAATGCACCTATTCACCACCACTAAGGTCTCCTGTAGGCCTCTCACTGTAAGAATTAGCATAGTAAAAGGCAACAGACATCTGCACTTTCAGAACTTAGCCATAAATGCTTCAGTGTTATTTATTAATTGCCAGTTTCTAGCGGCTATACTTCAGTATTTATTACTATTTGTCACTTCTGTATATCCCAGCTCCAGACATTTTGTACACTGAAGAATCTCAATGAAATTAAACAAAACCCTGTAATGAGCTGCAGAAACACATTCTCACTTTTATGACTTAATTTAATTTATAGTGTTGGTACAGACTGTGATAGTATATG
Organism: Penelope pileata; assembly: GCA_013396635.1. NCBI lineage: Eukaryota > Metazoa > Chordata > Aves > Galliformes > Cracidae > Penelope > Penelope pileata. The sequence goes on from WBMW01002959.1 coordinate 1,224,059, forward strand.
AAAGGCACTTTCTAATGCCTTACAAACATTAATTACTATGTAATCTTCAGGAGGGCTATATTGTAATTATACAGCTATGCTGTCCTTCCCGATAAAACTTTCCTGTAAATCTCTTCTGCCTTGGAGAAATACCAACAAACAAAGCTGCAGATGAACTTTCAACAAAGTCGGCACCCATTAAGTATGTTAAGCCAGCAGGCTGCCCAAACAAAGAAGCCTGAGGCAATGGTTTCTCTTATGTGAGGTATGGAAAAAACCTCCCCTTCAGTTTTAAATCATTTTAGTCCAATTTTAGTTGATTCCCCCCATGGTAGCAAATTCAAGAGATTGGGCAGAAAGAAGCCACTTGTTGGTAGAGGCAGTAACTAATTCATGCTTGGGTAAGAAAGAACACTATTTTGTAAGCAACAGACCTACCAGAACTTTAATCATAAACAAAAACAAGAACAAAATGATCAGTTGCTCCTAACACCAGCTTTAAACCAGGCTTCAGAATATACCATGTATATCAGTCACATGCATTACTTATATTTGAGTCACAGATAGTCCTCCGTTTCTTTTTTTGGCCTTTTGCAATGATACAACCTTATAATCAAAAATAAATCCCCAGTATGCAGCCACACAGTTCCACAGTAAGCCACCTCAGCTACACTCGGGTGGGTTAATCAGGACTGAGCTATGAATTTAAAATGTGTTTTTTCATGATTTCCTCACTGCAGATGCATTGTCAATAGGAAACACATCTGACTGAACCTTGTTAGCTTGACATTTCAGGAAAATACTGCTTATAAAGCAAGCTGAAATAATTTATTGGGACAAATCCTGCCCAAAGCAGCCACTGGCAATATAGATGCTTTCTACTGTATCCTTCGCTCAGGAAAAACACAGCCTTCTCTCATTATCAGCCGAGGGACAGCACAGTGAATAGTAATTGGCTGATTTTCAAGCACAAACTAAATGCTACCTGCTTCCAGCAAGCCAGTCAGCAAGCACTGCTGGCTGCAGATTGCTCTATGCGAAAATTGGCTCTCACAAAATGAAATTTTCGAAGCGCTTTCAAGTCCCATTAGCTTCCAATGAGGCTTAGACTACTAAGTGACTGAGGTGCATGCAGAAATTTTATCTATCGCTCCCATGGGACTGACCAGTGCTCTGGCTGGCCTTCTGTACCACCGCCTCCTGCATTTAGAGGAGCCAGCTGTAGATCTTACGTGGGACGAAGAAATGGAGGAGACTGACCTGTGAACTCTCCATCTCTTTCCAAACGTAAAAGGAAGATAAAAATATTTGTCTTAAAACATGCCCTTTACAATGCACAGTAGTCATGAACCACAGCACTATTGTTTCATGAAATATACACAAATGTTTCACAGCTAGCTGAAATTAAGGAAAACCACACCGTTCTGAACTCCCAGTTAATGCAGAGACGCTTCAGAAATGTCAAATTGCAAAATGTTTGCATTTGAGCAACACCATTCAGTAAAATTCTAGAGATCTTTTTAGTTGAAATTGTTCAATTTGAAAACTAGACAATTAGCTTCAAAATTCATATTCTATAAATTTGTGTGTATACGTAGGTAGATATACACACATACCTACCAACCATTGCCTGGAGATGGATCACCTCTCTTGCTGGCATTTCCTCTGATCGTACTCAGTAGTGTTTCTGTAGTCAGAAAGTTTCATGGGAATGTAGCATTTATTCTCTGGAATATCATACAGCATTTTCTTTTACTTATTAATATGGAACTAAGTAGGCTGGAACAATATACACCTCTATGCATTATTTTGTCTGTGTTGTGGTACTTATGGTATCTTATGGTGTTATGGTATCTTGCAACTGCAGTCTGGGAGCTGCCTTACATATTAAATGCACACAAATGCATACAAGGTGTTCATGCCCCTCTCTGTCACAATCTAAACATGCCCAGAGAGGCAATGGGAAGCAAGGTAGGGGCAGAATGAACCAAACAGGTTTGGAGTAATATGCAGCAGTCATAACGTGCCAGATCCCTCACCATTTCTGAACCATCTGAACTGTCTCCTCTCCACATTAAAATTCCCCCCACGTTCAGAAACAAGCCATTGCTGCGCTTAAATATATTTTTTAAATCTGAGACCAGACTTGACAGATGCTACTTAAGACATTTTTATAACGCTCGTAGCTAATGCTACCAGCTAACTTTCCATCAGATAAAGTGTTACACACGTATTGATTGACATTTCTCCATGCCTAAATTTCCAATACTAGCTCAGCTTGCTCTGTATCAACAAAGTGAAATGAAAATGTCATATGAATTTCCAAAGAATAAATAGCACGCTCCCATAACACCTTCTGACTACTCACAGAAGGACTACAGATGAGGAACAGAGGAATTGCTGACCACAGAAATGGTCCAGATTTACCCAGTTAGTCTGAGATTAGGCAAAGCTAAATGCAAAAAAAGCTGTGTACACAGTACTACTGACTACATCTGTGTCATAACAACATTCAAGCAAGCTGCTTTTTCTCATCTTAACTGCAAGAAAGGAAGGCCCCTCCCCTCCAATTCCCCCCCTTTTAATATTTTTCATCCAGTATAATTGAGAAACTCTTTCACATAATTTTCCACACATCAGAGATATTAAATGGTCTGTTCCTCTCATTAGCATTTTTCCAGACTGCAATAAATCCAGAATCTTTCAAATTCTGCATTACAACAACAGGAATAGACCATGCAGCACTCCCAGAGTGAGAGCTGTGGGGGGTACCTGAATAAAGGTCTTGAAGCTTTATCCCACATAACTGTTAAGGGAGAACTGCCAGGAAATGTCTTGCAGGAAGTGTTTCATTTTTTTTCTGCTGTCCAACAGGAACACTTTGAATAACTGTACTTGTAACCAGAGGCCCTGATGCTGTACTTTCCAGAGGAGTGCAGTGGCTGCAGAGCAGAAGTCGGTCTTACTCACACATTGACTCTCTCCCTATGCCCTTCAGATATTTAATTGTTTAATTACAGTCAAGCATGTAAAGAAACAACAGGAGACTCCTGGGAAACTGAGATACAGGTCCAAATTGAATCATGTTGAATTGAAACATGAGATATTGGCTCCCCATCTGAGGTCAAAGCTCTGACTGGAGGATTACGCCTGGAGCCTTGCGTCCAAAGTCTGAATCTGAACTCTGTCAAAGCAGTCCAATAGGAAGTTGCAGTTTACCTGAATCAATGCTTTCCAGTATGAAAGCTTTAGTTTTGTACTTGTGCATTCTTTTAGTTTCTAATTTGTGTATTTTTCTCAGTAAGGGTGATTTGTAGCATGGAAATAGGAATACCCATAATTCACTCATTCTAAAAAGTCCATCTTAGCTTGGGAATTATTTTAGAAAAAAATATGTTGCCTGTAACATTTTCCAACTCAAAAGCCTTAGGTAATTGATTTGTTGGACCGAGCTCTTCATATCAACTTGTAATGCAGAATCAATTTTGACGATGGATGAGAACTTTAAAATCATTTTATCCCCTTCAGTAGAAGGTTCCTCAGGGAATGGACAAAAGAACCTAATTAGTCTTTTCCATTTCTACTTTCTATTTTCATGTTGAGTCAATCATAAGCATTGGGATGTAATGAAATCATCACTATTCTTCAGCTCAAAAATATGAGTTCTTTCTGGCTAGTTGTTTCTTTTATTTTTCCCCAGGGGCCTTATTGTGAAGGAATGTTGCCCAGGCTTGTGAGTAAGACATTCAGATGCTGTATTCTTTAAACTTGTGCTGAAAGTTTAAGTGCATTAACATGAACACTTTACCAGATGAAAAAACAAGATAATTTAGACTACATTAAAGCTTAAGTAAAAATGCTAGCAGAACCATCTTTTAAAAAATAATTTATTATTCTTATAGCTATCTCGAGTGAGATATATCATTCACCATGTTTTTTTCTACTTCAGGCTGGAGAATGGTGGTAGATTAATTTCTTTCAGTCAGCCTAGTATTTTTTAATAGATCTCAGAATTCATGGCAATACTCAGAATCCAACAGATAACAGACAAATCAAGATGCATGTGAGGGTCATTAACAAATAAACGTGCATTGATCAATTTTCCTTTTTACCTCAGGATAATTATGGCAAAAACGAAATGTCAGACAAAAAAAAATCTCTCAGCACAAGTTTGAAAGATTCTGATACGGTGAAGTGAAAAAATAACTGCCTTATTTGTTTCTGGATACATTTGTTTCTGAAATACATTGTTTGTGAATTTGCTGCATCCTTTTCTTTCAGCAAATGAGAAGACCAAAAGCCTTCTCACACCTGCTGCCAAGCTTCCTCCACACTGCTGAAGACTGGCTGAAAAACAGACTTCATGGACAAAAAGATGCTTTGACTGTGTGATTTTCCTGACAAATTGCATTTCTCTGCTCCTTCTTCTGCCTTAGTATTAGACTCTGATTGACAGGCATGTTAAAAGTACTCCATCAAGAGCGCCAAGTACCTTCCCTATCAAGTCCAACCTATGGTTGATTCCTTATTGAGGACTGACACCCTATAACCAAACATCAGCATTTCATAATTTGCATGCCCTAAAAACATGGACAGGTGAGGTACAGACGTAAGACTGATGCTGTATAAATCTTCCTTGGAAAAAAATGGATTCTAGTGCATAATCTCAATAATTAGGAGTTTGAACAGCAAGTATACCAATACATGACAACTTCTAGAATGTTCTTTTTTGAAAGTGTGTTTAGATTGCAAGGGCAGTTTGCTCAGCGCTGGAGTTTCAAAAAGATTGCCATCTCCTTCTTTGCATAACGTATTTTAAAACTGTATTTTTAAGAAGAGGACAATTATATTACTTTTCACAAAACCTTCTGTTTTCTATAATACAACCTTGTAACAATTTTGCCTACATGATTCACCTCTGCCTACTTAATTACTGTAGTCTCTCATTTCTCTTACTACTTAATGCAGATACACAAAAGCCTGTCGTAGCTATTCTGGACTGACTTCAAAACAGAGAAATAAAATCAGTACCTTGTCTTTGAGGCACAGACTTACAAATGCTCTGAAGATCTTTATGTCTGATTTCTGGCTGCTCAGTCTTTAGGTGGGAGAAGACAGATAACTTCTTCCTTTCTAGCTTTGACAATGGACTACATAAAAATCATCAGTTTCTCAAAACGTTGTTTCACAACATTTTGAACATAAATAAGTGAGCAGAAGAACAGAGTGTATGGGATGAGGAAATTTATATTAGCAAATAAATGTTAAGTATTATTCAGTATAATTTCTACAGCTTGCTGCTACTTTCAAAGCATCTACAAAGACAGACGTATTTTACGCGACATAAAGCCATTCATATTTGAAGAGGAATGAATGTGACTCTACCTAGTAATGGATCCATCAGTACTTTTCCTGAGATGCTCCTGCTTCATTTCTCTCCACATAAAGATCTGGAGAAGTGACGCTGTAACAGAATCTAAGCCACCTAGAGTACCAAATTTCAAAAGCTGCTCAAAACCCAGGATTATTACATCAGCCTTTGCGGGAAATGGTAGTAGGACAGCTCTGACGAACTTGCCACCATAGCATAAACTGCAGACGTCACTTCCATATGTAAAGAGTGTATTACTTCTGTATGCAGTTAGGTATGAAAGAAAAGTCACTGCTTTGCCATTTGTCAGCGTTATTGCAGAACAGATGAAGGACATGTCTCAGAAAGCCTTGCCTATTCAGTGCGCTGCTCAAGAATGGGCTTATCTGAAGACGGATGGCTTCAATCATCCTTTTAATGTTTTGATGATTAGCAAGTAAAGAACACCATGAAACATAGCTGAATCTTCAAGATGAATGTAGGTATACAGAATTCACTCACTTTTTACACGTGTATATCGGGAAATCAGCACCATGCAGAAAAGACAGCATGTAGAAAGCTGAAAAATTGTGTAGAATTATCTTGCTCAGTTGTTTTTCAATTCTCCCTGGAGTAATTTCAAATGTTAATTTTCATCTGGAGGCTAAAACCACGGAAGCAAAAGTTTCTTTGTAAAGGTAAGTGTGGAGCTTCCACACTGCTGTAGTTCTGACAACTTTCTGCTACATAAAAACAAAAAAATGTGCCAAGAAACTTAGGAGTATTATTATTCAAAGCAATATTTCTGCTCAAGATGCCTGAAAGGGAACTTTCAGTTTGAAAAAAAATGTATTTTTGTTTCTGAAAACCCTTATTAAAATGTTTCACACAACATATACAGTAGTGTGTGAAAGAAAGACACATTTTGCAGAAAGAAGAAAGAAAATGAAAGGGGTTATTACAGTGGCAAGTTTATGCTGCTGTAGTGAAGACTGTATAAACACTTCCATTGTAAATATTTATTTTGAGAAGTTTATAACTCCTACTTAAAAAACTCCTCCTGACTGAAACTTGAGTTGATGTTTGTCTCTGTTACCAGCAATACACAAAGCGGAACAGTTTAGCATCTGCTTTACAATTAAATACAGAAAAAGAAGAGGTTGAAAGGCTTCAGTGGGCTATTAAATCTAAAGCTGCTTTATTTTCAAAAGTAACTTCTTACAGTCATTAAGATCCTCTGAAGTACTTGAACAAAACATCTTAAAACAGGTTCTTGTGTGTGCTGCAGCGAGCTGAGAGACTCCGAGTCTGACCCATGAGGAGTATTCAAAAGTCAGAGATGCTGAAATGAATGTTCTTCATATATAAAGATGTGTAGCTTGCATGCGAATATCTGCTTTTTCACACGATTGATCTGCTTGAAAACCAGCCCTGGTAGAAATGGCAATGAACAATGCTGTAGCACTATATTAACATTCATTTGTCACTCATAATTTAGAATCGCCAGTGCAGTAATGGAGGAAGCATTACAAAACCACTGGCAGAGAATTGCTAGGAGAAGCTAAGTCATTGCTCAATTACCTCTGTGAACTTCAGAGGAAAGAGAACATGTAAAACAAAAAAGATTAATTTTTCCTGCTTGGTAATCGGGGTGAGACATGCATGATCAACAACACTGATCTGATACTAAGGAAATCCAGCAGCGTGTGTGAAACTAAGTACGGTATAGATATTCAGCCTATTGTTCTCACTACAGGACCTGGTTAAAATTCATTGATTACCTAACTCCTGGAGAAAAAAACCTAGCTACCAGTGAATTGAACACATCATAAAAGAGCTCAACATTCTGCTATAAAAGAATTTTAAAGAATTATATCCATGGGAACAAGGAATAGACAAAACAAAGGAACAATTTTAAATCGCACCAGCTTGCATTCCGCGGGACCCAATATTCTGGCTTGTTACAAGGAATTCTTTTTAATCTTGGTGTCTCAGGTGTGGATCCCATCTGCTGATGCCAATTACAGCAGATCACCAAAAGTCTTCACTAGCCGTAAATTCAGCCAATCAATCAGTCACATTATACTTACCATGTAAAGGAAAAATGATGCTAAATTTCCAATTCAAATTGCCCATTTTGGCTATATTACTCTTACAATGTGAGGAAACCCCCCCCCTTTTTTTTGATTATTAGATAAGCATTTTAAATTGTTTCTCTCCCTTATTCAAATTAGCAGCAGTATACTATGAATGCCAAGGTGGAAGATACCAGTCTGTGTGTCAAACTCTGGTTAGTATGGAAGACAGTAACACTTCAATAAACAGGTGATTATGCAACTCCCAGCTCTGTTAAAAGCAGATTGGTAGTCTATTACAAACTGATTAAATTTGCCACTTTTTTACTTCAGACAATTATATTTGCTCATTAACACTTGATATGTTGAATGCAGCTTAAGAAGAACATAGGAAAATTAAATATCAATCATTCCAACTCTTCAGAGATTTAAAACTGACTCATGTAATGATATTTTCCTTCAAAGAACAATAGGCATGTGCACCTGTGAAAGATGCGGAGGAGAAAAGGGAGAATGGAAGAAGTTATTTTAAGACTGATGTAAAGTAGACATCAAGGGAATTAAACATGCAGCTTAATTGATGTGTTTATACATATCTATATGAAAATGTGTTCTGAAACAGAGCACGAACATCTTTGGCTGTATCTGCAAGCTACAGCTCATGACAGGCTCACTAGTATGGAAGACATAAAGACGCATAGTCTATTTGGCACGTGAAACAAATGCGTCTCCTTTCATAGTTAATGTAGGGCCTTAAAAGAATTTTAGAGATCATTTCCAGTTACCTCATCACCTTTGCAAAAGGCAGAGATTGTTGTGCAAAGGCTTTGTCAGAAAGCTGGGATACTGGAGAATAACACTAAGCGGCCTTTACACAGCTGCACCTACCATGACATTGCAGAAAGCTTTAAAAAGCAGATGAGTATTTTTAACCCTATTCTGCAGGTTGGAAAGCTGAGACAGAAAAAGAGAAAAAGCTTTCTCATGATTCTATATCAGAGCCACACAGAGAACATAAACCTCTCAAGATCAGTGTTCTTTGTTTCCTCCAAAACGGAACTACAGATCTGCTTCCCATCTGGCCTTAAAAAATAAGATGTTGAAGAGGTGATCCAAAAGAAAACTCACATACACTATTTTTAATTTGATGTAAATCGTATGCTCATTTGAAAATAGATCTTATGATTTCAAGACAGTCAGTTTCTTATTCATTGCATTGTGGGAGTGGTTAGGCATCCTGACATGCTCTCAGCTGCACCTACACAGAAAAAACTGATGGTATCCGCATGAAAGAATGACAGCTGAAACAGTTACATATCCTTTACATCTAGGAAGACAACATGTTTTCACTTCTCTTCTTCACCTTTTTGACTATGTACTTCTCCTTGACACCATAACAGGAAAAAAGTGTGGCTAAGAATGCATTGGGACTTGCTACAGGACCTGGCACACAGAATTTCAGTACAGTACTGAATTCAGTACTTGGCTTTAAAAGCTAAAGTACGAAAACCTCAAGCTTGGTATCTGCCATTCAAGTACTGTGATGAATGATAAACCTACATTTAAACATTAAAACTTGCTTCAGATAGTAATATCATGCATCTACCAGAAAGCTGTCAGAAAGAACTGGGGAACATTCTGATGAAAACAAACTACAAGTAAAATGCTAAGTGTGTATCTTTTCATTTCAGGATTCAGCCAAAGGTGAAAAACAACACCATTCAGTAAAGGTTAAATGGATCAATCCATTTCTTCTCAGAAGAGGAAGGTGTAAAGGCCTGAAGTGAATTAAACACATGCTTTGTTTTTGTCCTAGTTTTCTCTCTCACTCCTATGAAGAAAGACTGTGGAATGAGGGATGTGGTGGTTGAGTTTCAGAAGTGGAAGATGAAGCTTCATTTAAATGGCTCAAATTCTAAGATCTCAAATTTTAACTCTGGTCTAAAATTGATGTAATGTGGTCATGAAGTGGTTCTGCATCCTGTTGCACTGTCATCTGGGGCTGTCCAGAGCTGAAGTACAGAAAGGCAGAGTGAAGCAGTTTCCCACTGGTAGAAGCGGGGCTTGGAGACTGCAGACACTGGGTAACTTAGAGGGCAAATGCATTCACAATAAGAGCTCTTATTTGACATGTTCAACTTTTTCTTTGCCTGGATAAAATATCATTAAAAAGTGTATATCACCTCTAAATCCAGCAAGATATATTCTAAGTTGATTATTCTCGATATTCCAGCATATTCTTATAAGGCTGGGCACATTTTGAAATAATGCATGTTGGTGTAGCTCATCTTCTTCAGGTCCACTGGAAAATCCAGGAAGCTCTGTTACAGAAAACCTTCAGAGCAAATTCCTTCTGAGCAATGGAGGAACAATCAAATTTTCACATGTATGGTATCCAAACACAGGCAAGAGACTGGCATACTGTCCAGTCTTATGATTAAGCAGAAGACTTTCTCACCTGGTCCAGCTCTGAACTTGACCAAAAAACACGTTAAGAACTGCATCAGAATGGGCAAGTTACATATCTGAAGACAAGTACAAACTGAAAATTCACTTGTGCGTTGACAAAGGAAAAGACTCTTATTCACAAGCAGACTTTTAACAGATGTTCTGTAAAATTCTCCCTCCAGATCCCTTTGAAGAATCCTCCTTCAAGAGTAATGTCTTTGGGTCCTCTACTAAAACTTTCCAACTAAAATATTTTGCTTTAAAGACCTGAAGTCTAGATATCATCAAACAATATAGAAACGAACATTTTCATGTCATTGTTGTCCCTCTGGTAAGTCTATTGAGGGTTTTTACTATGACTTATTTCTGTTTCCATGAGTAACAACATGCCAAACATAAGTAACTTCTGCTAAAAAGGCTGTATTTTGCTCTTCTAGCTCAAACCTATTTGAACACAAAGGTACAGGACTACTTACTGGAATATGTGAAAACTGGATGATAACAATTCAGTTTGTTTGCTTTTACCTAAGTGATTGAGCCTACTCTGTCTGGAACATTGACCTCTTAGCTTCACATAGCCAAAATCAAAGGGTTTACACTTACCTTGTGTAGCAATGTAGTGATTCGGCCTATGATAACCCTAAAATAAATTGAAAAAAAAATGTAAGCAGCATGCATCTTGTCTATGTTGCTTTACATACAACTTCATTTAGAGTAGTCTTCAGTAAAAATCACAACAATAAAGGTAATGTATCAGATTCAAAAGTTCTTTCCAGTAGGGAAAGAGCAAGGGAGAAGGGAAACATAAAGCAAATTTGTTTTCTGCAAGATACTAAGGTTGCAGCCTTGTAAATGAAGGGACAGAAGCAGTATGTTCCTGAAGTCTCTTGCTGGCTCTGCTGAAAATGAGCAGCATGAAATCCTCTCTAGCTCTTGCAGCTAATGGCGTGAGATGCTCATGGAGCCCGAGATACACCTTCCAGCTATTGCTATTTAGTGCAAAGCCTATCCCTTTTTTAACAGTTACAGAATGCTCGATTTGCATTCAGCCCCAGGAAGGGTGGGGGGATTTTCATTCTGTCCTCTGTGATTCATTTATGATATATTTCTGAACGTTAAAAAGGAGGGTAAATTCTTTGACTAAATGGTTTGGTATGAATACGTTTGTTCACCTCTAAATAGGAAAACCATAAAGGAATTCTATGTTTCTCTGACAACAAGACTAACTTAATTACAAGCTGGTTATGCAATAAAGACTGATAGAGTATGGATTCTTGGCAACATTGAATAGGTTGTCAATAGGGAACAATACCATTTTTATCGTGTTTGAATCTCTGATGTTATGGGAGTGTCACCAAAGGTTTAGATCATGCACAAGTATGTTGATAAATTCAGTTATACCAGTTTTAATCTTTCAATAATGGTTAGGTTCCATTGTCAATCACCAAAAGGAAGAAATTAAAGCTGAAGCTTGCATGTCACTGCAATTTCTTTGTAAAAGAGCAAGAGGGACTGTAATGATGGAAGGTTGGAAAAGACCCAAAACAATTGAAAATACCTTGAATGTTACAGAAAACACAACATGAATTACAGAACTGATTACTCTACATGTCATTGAAGCAAATTCTTGAATTCTGTGAACTGAGAACTGTTCACATAGCTGCAGAGTTGATTTTTTTCTGTGATGTGTTATCTAATGTCCCTAGTGGCTGGGATTAAATGATTCAGTTTCCCAGAGGAAAAAGAAAAAAAAAAAAAAAAGCATGGGGAAAAACACAGAATAAATATTGGTTCCTTCTCTTTTATCCAAGAAAACTTCATAATATTTGTGATGGTAACATTCTCTTATTGAGATGTTTATTCTGACAACACAGCAACAATAACCCCATGCAAATGAAAAATAGCAGCTGCTTCTGTAGTAGAAAAATAAGCATTTCCAATAGAAACCTGACTAGCAAGATTATAAACTAAAAATGCTGTGCTTTATGGTCAAGTTGTCTCTGGAATATGTTTGCAAGCCTCCAAGCTTAGCAACGAAGGCACTTGCTGAGGATGAGGGAAATATCTTTTTGTTCTCAGCAATTACTTCTTTTAGGGCCGTATTCTCTCCATCCCTCTCGTATTTCCATAAGCAGAAAAGGTTGCTATGCTGGTTTCTTACCAGTATTTCCAATAAAACCGCACAGTGCAAATTCCTCACGTCTATCTAGACCCAAGAACACACCAGTAATCTAAAACGAGAACAATCCTGAATGGTGGGAAGTTTGAAAGTATATTCAAATCTAGCTCTTTCTGTGACAGAGATTACTTCCGTCAGAGTTTAGTGAGTTGTATAAGTGAATTTCCATATGTGCCTGTAGCTCCTTGTGAAGGTACTTCTTTCAAATAGCAAGGGGCTGAGCAGAAACCTAAACTTCACTTAATAATTATTGAACATATTAACAAACATCAATAGCAATTATTCTCAGACTGTTACAATGTCAGACTTCGGGCTGTTAAAACTGAAGTAAACCTACTTTCCTTGTGCAGCTCTAGTTCCTCCCTATTCTGAGGCCTCATCTTTTATGTTTCTGTTTCATATTGGTGTCTAAATTTGCACTGCAAACTGTGATACCATTTTCTCAGATGTAACTAGAGATCTTTAACAGACAGCAATTCTTATGAAATGACACTTGTTTTACTTAGCCAAACATCTAGCACTCCATGCAAATAATAAAATAATTACCTTTGCTATCCATAGATTTCTTGACTTTATACAGTATTGACTTTGTAATGATTTTCAATTCTACTTTTGAGTTCATTCTTTCAACCAAAACCACCTTGTCTCTTAAAGAATTTATTCTAATGTAAAACATTACGTTAACATGATGCAGAATGAACAAAGAAGCCACCTTCAATAATTAAACAGCCTACATATTTAATGAAATGTCTTGCTTGCATTAGAAGTACTGGTTAACAGCTGCAGAATATACTTTGAAGGCGACTTAAAAGTGCAGAGATGACAAGAGATTGCAAATCCCTGCATTAGGCATTACAGAGTTTTGTCATATTAATATGCAAACAGCTTTCTTTTAAATGTGGAACGATGCCAAGCTGTTGACAGAAAGTGAAAATAACATTTTGTTAGCCCAGATAAGCACTAGCAGGCCAAGTAGCCACACAGTGTTGCTGGCAAGGTTTCAGTCTATTGGCAGTTTGAGGAAATAATTCCTTTCATTTGCCTATTGACAAAACCATTGAGACTACTTTTTTCCTTGAGTGTACACCTAGCTTCCAACGACAGTACTTTCCAACAATGTTTAGCAGCTGATATTAGCTGTAATGCTTATTACAAATTATTAATAATGTGAGAATAGTAAAAGCTGCCTCTTAGAATACAATGCTAAGTTTGTTGGCTATATCAGTATACGCACATCAATATAATTTCCATTGATGTAATCGGAGCTTGTTTCTCCTTCAATGGGCTGCAATCTCACTCGAGAATGATCATCTGAAACAGGAAAAATGGAGGGAAAAATAAGGTAATTAAAGACATGAAGGAACGAATATGACATCAAAATCTTAAAATCAAACTGAAATCTCGATATTGGCAAGTTCATCATTATTTTCTTGTCCATTAAAAAACTGCAGCTACATTTAATCTTCATTTTGGACATTCATGAGGCTTTTCAAATCCCCTCTGATTTTCAGTCTGAATGCCTTAAATATTTCTATTGTGCAACACTTTGCAATCATTTTTCTTTGCCTTGATAACACACTCATACCTTTTGTCAGCTAAATAATTAACATTACGTTGTCTATGGTTTAGTCATTTGGAAATGTTTCTGCCAGAACTCAAAATAAGCTTAAGTCATTCTACAAGACACACTGCCACCTCACAGTTTCTAACAAAAAATCATTATGTTTACAGTAAGAGAGAAAGCAAAATAAAGCAGTAACAAAAACCAAGCAGTCAGATAACGACTTTGTCACTGAAGTTTGCTCCATGGTTGCCATCTATGTCTGTTCAAGAATTCTACCCATTAGCAAACATTTCCAACTCTGATTTCCAAATTCCAATCCAAAACTCCAGGGCATGAATTTATTTCCCGTCAGCTGCCCCATTTTCTTTATGATGTTACAACAGTGATTAAGAAGACCTAGAGGCTACATCCCCTTCATAAAAGAATCTCAGTGAGCTGGCAGGGCTTTTTCTTTGAGAATTTGGCATATGCTTCTCTTGGTTCAAAAGTGACCAAGCACAGTCGCTTTTCCAGAACGCTGCACAAGCTGTTGATAAAACAAAACTCTAAAGACATTTAAGGGCATGATGTCAATCATCTCAAGGATGGAGACATAGCTAATAGTCACTGTACTGCAGCTCTATTCACAAATTACTCCTGTTAATTAGACACCTATATCTTATTGTTTCTGAACTCCGCTTGCTAGCTGACATACAGCTAACTACAGACCTTATTGATTGTCATTATTTTCATGTAAATATAAATAAGCACTAGAGCACAAGAGAAACTTGTCACCCATGTTTCCAACAGCTAATGTTTTTCAACTTCCAAAAAAACCCTACAAGATAACAAAAATGAATGAAATGATATGAAGTAGCTTAGAAACCAACTTCTTCAGAAGTAGCATGTTTGCCCACATTGGGGAGGAGGAAGGAGAGGGCAAGTGGTTCTGACACTAACATTGTTTTAGAATGACAAATCAAAAGATTTTCAAACAGATGAGTAAGAAAAGAAGAGGCAAATTCTTGATTTCAGCCTCTTTTTTTGCTCCAAGTCTCAGTGACTACACATTTAGTCTTCTTTCCAGGGATTCCAATGGGAGACAGCAAGGGCATAGCTGTATATATATTTTTTGCAGCTTTGCAGCTCTAGGTTCTACACAGCCAATATTTTGCTAGTCTGTTGTGATTATTTAACACAATAGTCTTTAAGAATGAGTTTTTCCACAGATTTTGTGGTATTCAAATCAATTAAGTTCATCAGGTCAAGGATGAACTTGGTCATTTTATTCACTTTTCCAAGGATGAACTCAGCCATTTTATTCACTTGTCCAAGACTAAAAATTTATGGAGATGTGATGCTCTGTTACATAACCCACTGTTGTCTGACCATATCAAGCTATACAAGTGTTGTGCTATTATCTGCTTAATTAAGCTATTCATCATCTTCCTCAGAACAGAGGTTCAGCCCACAGGCCTGTAATTCTACAAGTCCATCTTACTTTACGAAGATACTACATTAGGAACTTCCTAGTCTTCAGACATGGTTGCTGCTTTTACGGTTTTGGGACCTGATCCAATTTCTACTTGAAGACAACAGACTCCAGAAGTCAAGCTTGCTTGGGTTCATGGCATGTCTTCATCCATATTTTCATGATTTCATGCATCATTTCCTTAAAAGCATTCTCACCAGGAAAACTCAGGCTAATAAAAATCTCAATTTTTATATTTCATGAAGTACTTAGGGTCATCAGATTCAATTGTCTAAACGCATGCACTCATGCCACTTTACATAGCCCAGGATACACTGTCCAGCCTTTAGCTGCCAATATGGAATGGTACAACTCTCTTGTGGGAACTGTGTCACATTTATTGGTTCTGTACAGATGTCCTAGGCCACCTGAAATGGCACTGCAACATCTATATTTAGGCAACTAAATCCTGTCTTTGATGACTTGCACATTGCTAAGCTCCACATTGGGCAAACCAAGCTTACATTTTCTATTGAGTAACATCTTAAAAATATGACTTCCTGTTATTTCTTTCAGACTGATTTATAGTACTGAATAACACTCACCAGTATCTTTACTTTTTCTGTTATATTATTATTTAATTTATTTATTCTATTCTTTCCATGCAATTATTTTTGCTTCAGATTCCACAAAGCTAAATAAGTTACTTCATAACTTTATCTTCATATAATCTTTTTGCCCTTTTTTCTTCTCACATACATCCTGCATTTTCACCTGAATTTCTGGGTACTCTGGAAATAATGGACAGTTCAATACCCATTCACATGCCATGGACCTGGAACGTCTTTCTTTTTTTATTTCTTTGACAACTCCAGTTAACTCCTTGCTGTGTGGCAACACTTCTTAACCAAAAAAATTTCTTTAGTCAACAAAAAAGTCTTCTCATGTGCTTATATAAAGTATAAGCCTAAGTGGTACAGAAGCCACATAATTCTTCCAACATACACAATGACTTTTCTATAGCCTCTAGGTTAATTGTCTAGATTTGGAGGGTATTTTGTTCCTTCTGTTTGCTCAATTGCTTGACAAATTTTGTAGCTTTTAAATACTCCATTTTCCAGCTCATTGTTATTTTGTTACCCCTCTATCAAATTTAATTTTGCACTGATCACTTAAGCTTTCAAAATGAGTTATGGTCGAATTCGTCTTTGTAGAAACTGGTAATAGATAATGATTATAAGCATTTTATTCTTGCTCCCCTCACGTTACCTACAATACATCTAAGCTAGTCTGCAGACTGTGATCTCTAACAAGCCTCTTGAGTAGCCAGATGATTAGCATGCCTAGCCAATGACATTTGGGACATGCCTTGCTCATTCTTTGCAAACCAAGCCTTTTAGAAACGTATCAGCTAAAATCTTTAACTGCTTTTAAAAGCTGTGTTCAATATTCTCTTCTCATTGAGTCAATATTGGGTTAGGTGAAAATAAATACATAACCCCTCCCATTCTGAAATTACCTCGAGGTCTCTCCTGAGGAAAAGAACAATAGATTTTACCAAATTCTGTGCATAACCC
Source organism: Penelope pileata (assembly GCA_013396635.1). Taxonomy (NCBI): domain Eukaryota; kingdom Metazoa; phylum Chordata; class Aves; order Galliformes; family Cracidae; genus Penelope; species Penelope pileata. Next base: position 1,240,681 of record WBMW01002959.1, read on the forward strand.
TACACTATTAAAACAGAAACCCAATTTTTCTTGAGTAAAAAAAGATTCGTTCAGCAGATTCATGCTGGTTTTAGTTGTTAACGAGAAAGCACAAAGCCTTTTGTGTTCAATAAAGAAGAAACATGTTTTGTGCAGGTGACTGGACTATAGTCATGATTCAGAGGCTCACAAGCTGTAGCTACTTTCGTACAGTGGGTAGAGTATGCTTGTAGCCAATTAAATGCACATCACTTGGGTAATGTAAAGCACGTTGCCATTTTGACAAGCTCATGCATTGCTGGCAGCTTAGTGCTTTTGTTTTAGTTCCCTCAGAGAACAATAATGACTACAAGTAATAATGTAACAATAGTATCTTGGGGAAAATTTAAACAAAGAGGATAAATGGATGGAAAAAATTACATTAAACTCTTTACAGAAAAAAAATATATTTCGCTATAATCATATACTAATAATTGGTGGCATCTAAAGCATCTACACTATTTTTACATCTTTAAACACAGTATAAAAAGGCAATATAGTAAATTGCTTTAAAAGCTAAAGCCAATACTTTAAAACAGTGATTTGGGATGAATTTTCAAAAGTGGACCGCTAAAACCGTACTCTCAGACTCTAAGACAAGCAATCATTTATCAGCAGAAAACCACATAAAGTAATTAGACAGTAAACTACTCCATTTGCATACATCCATTTAACAAATGACAAACTGCGGGCAGTTTCAGGCTCTCTTTTAAGATACCACCCTTTACTCTAATGAATTTTAATTTGCATTATCTGTGTTTTCATGGCCATATAAATAGGAAATGTTATTGATAACAATTCCATCTAACTCTTTCTACTAATACTGATGACATGACAAGTAAATTGAGATCCAAATGATCAGAGTAACTTTTGCCCTTTCAGAGAGCCCTTAGTATTACTTGCAATTGCCATTGATTTGTGTATCTAATACCTTTTCCTTGTTTTCCTTTTGCTGCTCATCACTTCCTCTACTCATACAGCACTGTCAGAGCACTGTCAGTCTTCTGTTTATTTCAGCCAAAGCGAGTCAAAGTGAAAAGCAATGTATAACGTGACATTAAAGAGGGGACAACAAAGCTAAACACTGACTACGTGAGAAGACCTATTGTCACAGGCTTAGACTGGAAATAAAAGTTCACAAAGGAAGAGTAAATGTAAAACTAGAGAATGTTCTCTGGTATTCCTTTTTACACGCTCAGTATTTTTACTTAAATAATGATAGGCATATAATACATTGCTATGTCTGCTCATAAAAACAAGCTTGTTACACATTAAAGATTGCTTGCAGAGAAGCAGGCAAAACCTTGTTTAGTTAACACCTTTTACATACACTCCAGCCCAGCATATTCACATTTCCTTAAAGATTTCATTTCCTTTTTCAGTAAATAGCATGATTTTTCAGCTTTGGTGTTCATTTATACAATCTCTTGCCACAGTGTTTTGCAATCTCATAATGCCAGATTTAGGGGTCACACACCAAAGCACACAACCATTCACTAAGGTTATTTGATTGGCAGTATATCAGATCTTCATCAAGCTTAGCAGTCTTAAGTAAAGCAAACATATTCTGTCTTTTTCCTCATAGTCTATCTACTGCTAATGGGGTAACTCAGGATGGCTGTCTCAGTTATCAAGGAATACTTAAGCATCAGTACTGTTCATTCCTATAAGATCCAGAACCCAATGTCAAGAGATCAACCCATGAGACCATGGGTTTTCTTCCAATAAGTTGCCAGGAGCAGTCTGGGAGCTGGGGTTTAGGATGTCATTCTCCATTAGCCAAATGTTGATCACAGAATGGAAGGTATACAGTAGGATAGTGAAGAAAATGCATTAAATCTGACAGTTTTCTCAAAAAAATTTAAGTTCTTCCCTCATTTTTATGTTCTTAATTAGAGAAAAGCAATATAAGCCTGACGGGAGCAAGAGGCTGGTGGCCATTCTTATCCGTTCTGAAGGGAAGTTAACACAGTGCACAATTATGTTGTCAACACTTACATGCAATGATATTCCCGTATCTATTTTTCATTCTGTTCTCATCTTTCTTAGCTGAATCCCACGGTGCAGACTGTCCTTCAAAGAAACTCTAAAAAAGGAAAAGGAAGGAAAGTGACATTAAGAAATGCATGCAGCAACAGTTACCTTATGGATAAACCAAGGAGAAGGGCAAACAGTACTCGCGGGTATTGTTAAAATGCCATTTAACTGATTCTTTTGTTGAGCAGAAACACAATTCTCCCATTTAAATGGTATTTATACATAGCTCCAAATGTTATCTAAAATTTGACATGAGATTACTTGCATAACAGCGTGAAGAATTGTTTGTATGTGAAGTGCTAGCGAACCTTTCCAAAGCTGTATGCTTGCAAAACTGAGAATACTTCACTTGTGCTATCCAGATTTTCTGCATAGTTCTCGTACACATAGATGAAGCTGAAAGAGCTCCATCATCAGTGCTGGAGCTGCTCCAGTATTTGAATGCACAATTACGAACTATACAAACAAGTTTTATTTTCAACATACCCACAAGTTTTAGTTACTTCTTGGCAGATAGTTATTGCATCAAAACATACGTAGGCATTAAACAAAATTAATTAGGATTAATCTAGCATGCATATTTTCTATGAGCACAACTTATATGTTCAAGATTTTTTTTGTCAAACAATAAAAATAATATAATTTTGTGGAAGATAGAACCTATCGAGTATTCACCCAACCTTTGTGCTGTAGTTAACAAAATCAACAAAAGTGAGAAAGTTTAAGGTTCTAAAATTACATGTTTGCATTAATAAAGCACACAATCTAGCAAAGCGGCAGTGAGCAAGTTTGTGACATGCAGCATTTGCACAATTTCTTAATTTATGCACTGTAACTCATTTAATGTATTATATCATTTCATACTAAAATATTCATTCTGAGGTAAAAATATTTAATTGCCAAGGGAACCAGTGGAATTCTATCAGGACAATGGCCAGCCTTAACTCACATTTTGTTCTTTTCACCAGAATGATCAGTAAGATTTAATCTTTGATTCAACAGGAACATGAGAGCACATGATTTACTTTTTTGGTACCAGAAGACAGAAACAGACAAGTCCCAAGTGAACAGGGAAAACATCAAGAAGCTTGTGCCTCTCACAAGACCTCAACATTTTCTGAGTGGTTGAAAATAGATATTGCCTGTGAAATGGAATATCAGTGTCCTTTGCATTACCCAAAATGCATTATTGTTCTAGTCCCAGTGATTCCACTAGAAAACATCAAAATACTTGATCTCTTGCTGAAGCCAATGGAATGTGGGGACATTTGATGTCTAAAACAAGTTTTCTTTTAATATTTTCAGTAAATTGACAGTTTCCAACTCATGATTTGAAAACTCCTGGGAATATATGTGTTACTTCTAAGAAGCTTGTACAGAATAACTGGAGAAAAACAGAGGCCTTGTCAAACGGCTTCAATTTTTTTGCCCTATACTTCATTGCACTTTTTTGTTTGCGAACCGAAATGGTTAAACCTCACTATTACTAGTAAATTTCTTCTTAATGATGGGGTATTGCTTTTGGATACAGCTCTGAGAAATGCAGTTACCTGCCAGGATAGAGAAGTAGAATGCTTTAAATCTTAAGATGATTTACAATTTTGTTGCTGTTTGCCAAAAAAGAGTCAGTGATGACCTGATTATTTATTGGCCAATGGTGTCTCGAGCAAGCCATTCAAATGCAGAGCACTCTCAATTCAGGCTTGATGGAAAATACTTTCACAACAAACCATGGTACATTTCATAAGGAATTGCTCTCCATGGGCAAAGACAGTGACCAATGTCAGAATTTCTTGCAAAGTTCACAGTTGTTCTCAGATAACACTGGAAGATGAGCAATTAAACACAGTTAAGGCAAAACAGAAATGGAAATATTCAGCAGCACAGCCCCAAAAGCAGAACAAACATTTAAATTGTTCACTCTATCTAAAACTAGGGCGGGTTCCTTTTGCCTGAAAGGCAAAGTTCCATCCATCTTCTTCAGGACTTTGCCTTTCAGGCAGCTGAAATGCAAAGAATTCTATTTTTATTGCAGTCCCTCTGCTAGAGACTAGCTCAGAGAATTGATTTGTAAGACATTACATTTTGGGTTTAATTCACTAAGCATTACATGCGCCATGACAGAGAAAGAGTCCTGCTGACACAGCTTCCAAGTCTACACTTTGCAATATGGAGGACCCAAATATACTTCCAGGGACTTCCCACTTCTCCCTGTCCCACAGTAACGAACTTTTACAAAATTGCTTTAAACCAATCGATTAGAGTAAATCTCTGAAGACAACTGGGAAACATTTTTACGGTATTGAACCCAGGGAAGATATGCAATAGGCAATGTACTGGTCTGGGCAGCTCATCTGTTTCTCATCTGCTAATGTATGGATTCAATTTCTCCCACCTGCTTGGAACTTCTGAAAACAACTATAAGCTTAACGAGCCCTACAGATAAAATATCTCCTAATAATATATCTGCAATGTAGATAAAACTGTTTGTCAGAATACATCTATATCAAGTCTCACACAGTAACGAAAACTAGGAGACAGATTTACATTTCCAGCTCCTGTATATCGACTTCTCTTTCCTTAATGAACATGTGTTATAGGAAAACAACTCTAGACGTAGTTTTTTTCTTTTCTTTTATAATCAACAAATTAGTGACTGAAATAAAATCTATTACATTGGGCAAATAGACCTTATGCAGACCCCTTTTTTAAAATTCTTTTTGGGATACACGTAGGTATTTCAGTGAGAAGAGTACGGAAAGGATAATTTGAAGGAAAAGGTATTACAGGGCGAAAGCATAAAAAGAAACAGTTATTGTAAAAGACAGCTGGAGTGTCATTTCCTAAATTCCCCATGTGCTACTGTTACACAAACTGCAACAGAACGAGAATCCGCAATGAATTATAAGGAGAAATCCCATTTGTCCCACAAGTAAAGAACAGAGTAGATACCTCATAACGGATGATCTGTCAAGATCTTTCCTTACTTGTGAGAAATATATGTTTCATTGCAGAATTTTTTCTAATGTCTTTCCCAACATATCACTCTCTGGGAATGCTGCTGCACAGCAGCCCACACATTATCTTAGTGGCTACTCGTTCTAATTCATCCTTTAAAGTTTCTTATAAATGTGAACTATTAGGAAGAAATACGTTCCCAAACAGCTCCATTCCACCAAATGTCAGGCAAGGGCAATGGAGAACTGAAAATGAGCGTAGGACATTTCTCAAATCATTTAAAATACATATTTCTTTAACTCAAATCCCACAAAACCTGGGTTACCCAGCCCCCATGATCTACATGAAAAATGAAACACTTTTCAAACAAGCTGCTGTTGTAGCAAGCATGTTATTAGAGAGTATTTCAGCAGTCAGGATAGAACAGTTTCTAAGAAGAACTGAAGTATACAGAACTGCAGAACATGAAACATGAGAACCGGTCAATGATGCAGCAGCAGGATCATCTTAGGATAAATGTGAAGCTTTTACTTGCTTTAACTCAATGCTGCAGTGGTTTCCATTAAAAATTAAATATTTGCCCAGGGCTAATTCACTGTGACCCTCTGACTAGAAAATAACTGCAATATCTCAGAAAAGAGGGGAAGATAATCATTGCAAATACTGATTTTTTAAAATTATTCCCTTTTCTCATTTAAAATTCATTAGAACAGAAAATATTGGAAGGGACAGACATAAAAGTACAGATTTTTTCCAGAAAAAAACTTCATAGTTGCTAGGTGACAATAGTGTAGTCTCCTACGGTGTCATTTAGAAAATGACAAGCGAAGAAATGATAAATTAAGGACATCATAACTCTTACTCTGCCTACTTAATGAACAAGCATATTATTCACAAGTACAAAGAAATGCATATTTCACTGTGTAACAATCTTAAGTCTGATCTGTACACTTGTCTTTAAATGTATGACTTTTGATGATGTCAATTTTGGTGTTTGATTTTTCTAAGTGGCCACTGATAACATCCATTTTTCCGTTGCTATTTCGAGATAATCAGATTGAGATGTACTTTAACAAAATGAGTAATTTGACCTGTTTAATTTTAAATGTCTCTGGATTTTTTCAAGCTATGTGCAGAGTTATGCACATCAATTTAGGCCAGAAAAGACAACTAATGGAGGTCTTAATGGAGGTCCTTGTCTAAACTGAATTAGTTACAGAAGAAACTTACGTTTCTAACATAGGTCCTCAGAGTTGCACCTGAATTAGATGCTTAAAATGCCCTGAACTGGATAGTGAAGATACATCACTAGTTTTACCTAAATATATATCACACTTTACTGCAGCTCTGCACAGTTTATATGTGGAGATTACAGATGGAAAAAATGCAACTGTTAAACCCTGAGTTAACATCCTAATGTTGTGTTAGACTTTTCTTTGTATTTACAAACCCTAATAAATGCACCTTATATTTTAAGCAGTTCCATAAATGTTTGGAGGATAACGACCTTCAGGCTCATTTAATGAACGCTGCAAGATTTATGAGGTCTGTAAATCTGTCACTTCATTGGTTTTTCATTATTCAGAATCTGCAAAATATCTGGCCTGTGAGGATATTCCTGTTACTTAAAAACATCAAATGGATTTTGAAACAAAAAAGAGAAATCATCACACTCATTTTGTTGATAACTGAGGATTTGGATTCCTAAGGAATTGAGAAGGAAGAGTCATTGGGTTGTTACGTTAAAGAAATCTGCAGAGAGGTCCACGCTATGAAACAACATTTTTTAATCTTCTACTCACTTTGAGGAAAGACATTATCATTGAAAATGCATCACCTGCAAGTAATAGATCACCCCAAGTGTTTGTGAGCAGTGGTAGATGATTTCACTGATGGCAACCCAGTGTCTGCAAGCAGCTCTTCATTCTTCAATCATCGCTTTGGTCACTGAAAGCATTTGTGGATGACAGGATGCCACCAGAGACTAAATTCACCATCATCTTTTCCTCCTCTGTCAGCCTCAATCACTGAGAATTATGTCCAGTTTTCAAGTAACAGAATTTTAAAAAACATTTTACCATGCCTGCCCTTGAAAACTGCCTGTTGCAAGTGCCAATGTGAAAATCTCTCATCAACGTAAACTGCCTTCAGAATTTATAAAGCACTTACCAGTGTGTTACTGCAACCTAGGTCTGAATGTGGAAGTAAAAAACAATATGAATGCTGCAAACAGAATATATTGATGTTATCTCCTACATACCTTCTGTTAGGAATTTTCTGGAAAAATTAGGCTGATAGTTCACATAATGTTTTCTGAGTGTTAGATTTAAGGTGCAAATCAGTCCTAAAGCAGATGCAAATTAGGATAACTCTTAACTACAGCAACTCTAGTATTATTCTGATTGTTGCTCCTTTACGTGGTTGAGACACCTTAAATTGATGTGAAAAAAAGAAACATCCATGAATTAAGGGATTCATAAATACTTGCATAAAGAGTTGCCTAAGGTAGGAAACAGTCTTTTTCTTCTCAGATGCATTTAAGTTAGTCTACAGAATGCATGACAGAAAGAGTAGAAAAAGTTCTTCTGGTCTTCTGAGGCAATGAACATCATAGTCATTGCTTCCATTAAATGCTGAGGAAATGGAAGGGGAACTGTTACCTCCTCCTCCAACTGCATTCCAACTTACCACTTCAGATTTTCATAAAAAGGACCAAAAACGTGGTAAGACAAAATACGGTATTAGTTGTATTGGTGTTCCCATTTTCAGGGGCAAGATGTAATTTGTACAATTATATATATCTTTGATTGAAGTGTTTTCATATGTAAGTCCATTTCATCCCCACACTGTCATTTGGCCACAAACTACAACGATGCTGTAGAAGCAAGTGCCATGGAGTACTTCCATACTAATAAGGAATTACATTCCTTATAATTTCAAAACCAAGCTACTTACGAGATCTACTGATATCATTTCTTACCTTGTTATCTAACATTGCCACACCTGAAGTTCACTAGTATGATTTAACAGGAGGAATATAAATATTTAAAGATTCTGTAGAGAGATCTAAAAATCTGATAGATAATCCAGATTCTATAGGATTTCAGAGCCATTTCCATTCTACCTACTTAAGTTCTAAAAACTCCATTACTTTCATTCCTTTAAAATTCTTTAAGACTTCCCTACGAGGAAAGATTTTAAAAATATAGTGAAATGTGAATTAGTAAGAGGACTACAATAGAATATACAATTAAAATTCTAATTTGGAACTTATTCCCTGGCATACCAGATAGCAATAACTTAACCTCATTAATCTTCCTGATTTATCTCCAGCCGAAAATACAGTATGTTGATGAGATTTTATGATCCTTTTTTATAGGAAGGACCCTCTGGGTAAAATATGCACATTTACACTTTAACTGATGTGCAGGATATATTATTTTAACTTGCGTGTAAAAATGTTGGTCTCAAGCAGTGCCCACTTCCTCTCATTAAAGTAGATTTCTGGCTTTTGGAGGATTTAACTAATAGTTTTCATGTAAAACACATGGCATTTTTAGAAATTAATCTCCCTATTCCCCTTCCACTTTTTTTAACACTAAGTAATTTAAAGTTTTGTTCACAACTATCATACCTTGTATGTTTTCAAGAAGACAATGAACTTGAGCAACATTCATGACTGTAATGTCTGTAAAACAACAAAGTGAACCTAAACAGTCTCCACTGAATACCAACTACTTCCATGCTTTGATAGGAAACCTCTTCTGGGGAAATACAGAGAGACACTGATCACCACAAAGGCGCTATCCATCCTTTTGTGAACAAAATTATCTCCTTCATTATCCACTAACTCTATCTCCTTTCCTCCTCCCTATGTTGCACCAAAGGATGTAATTACACGTGTCAGTTGCACACTACACGAGTGAAAAACGGCACAGACTTTTTTTACTTCGTAAGGAGAATTCCTACTTACCAAGACGGGTATTTACACAGAAAGTAGCAGGACTCAAGGTTACCGAGTTACAGTGCACCAAGTGTGTAGACAACAGTTTTAGGGTAAATTCTAAACAAACTTTTTTATACCATGTTTGGAAGTGTAACATGTAAATACCTCAAATTACCTGGCACCCTGGTGAGCTGCTGCCAAATTCCCAGTTTTTGGAGGTACTAGCATTTACATACAGATGTCTGTATTCCTGGCATTGCTACTCTATTAGAATTTGGAAAAGCATGCTTTTGATGAATTCTTTGTATCCCTTCTTTGTTTTTATTTCCAAACTCTTTTTCAAGTCCTTTCTGCCAATCAAAACATTCCTTCCACAACACTACCTGGAAGTCGGAAGTACAGCACTCCTCGATTTTCTCTATTAAACACAGAAATGTGAGCAAGCATGGGGATTCTAGAAAGTGTTTTTAAGTGCTGTAGAGCTTTGAGAATATTGTTTTGGAACTTTCTGATTGCTTCAAGTTTTAATTCAAAAAATTAATTGAAGATTTAAATATTCTGAGTTTCGTCCATTTTTCCTCCTAAAAATTAGCACTACGATGTTTGATTTACTGTACAAATAGTAAAAGATTGCTCCGGGGAAGAGTTTCAAAGAGCTATGAAATGTTATTAACGTAGAACTTAAAAATACAATGTGCTATAAAAAAAAGTAGGCAAGAACTACTGCTTTTTGTTCTTCCTAGAGTACAAAGAAGAGCTTGCAATTAGTTTAAAACATAACCAAAAAAGAAAAAAAAAAAAAAGGAAAAGGAAAGGAGAAGGAGGAGAAGGGGAAAGAGGAAGAGGGGAAGAAATGAAAATATTTTGAGTTATCAGTAGCAAATAATATGCATTTAGTGTAAGTAGTAAGCTTTCTTTAGTAGTCATAACTTTCTGTTCACTCATGTTTTATGCAGTGATTGATAACTACTGCTCTACTCATTGCCTACATACTCTACATAATGCATAAAACAAGGCTTAAGGATTCCAAGAAACTCTCCACGAAAGTGGGAATACTTACTTCCCGTGGCATAAGAACTGGATCAACACTGTCGGCTGGGACGCTACTCTTTGAGTAACTATATAATTTGAGCAGGTACTATTTATTTAGTACCTATGTACTTGCTAAAGTATTATTTCTTGCTGAAGATTATTTCTAATGAAAGGTGATCAACACTGAAATGGTGGACACAAAAATGGTAAGACAGTTGACTTCTGATACATTTATAGCAAAATCAGCAGTATACATATTTTTTTGTTTCTATCTGAATAAATCACTATAATTGAGACTTAGCTTGGCTCAGAGAATTCATGAGAACTGCCTGACTCTTCAAATGATCAGTTGACCCAAGTGGAAGAAAACTGATAATATCTTAAAATCCTCTGTATACACATGCTGTTTCTGATTTAAAACCATACAATCGGAAAAGATTTGAATGTAACAAAACTCCTTGAAGTAACAGAAAACAGCATGTAGGGAAAGGAAACAAAAGCACGTAAATGTTGAATTTGAAAAGTGAACAAAGCCCTTCCTATCTTCAGCCAAGCTGTAATGTACACACAGCTGATCTAACCTTTCAGAAGTGATAAAGCATCCCTCAGAGTATGCTCACTAAGTGAGCCTCGAGGGTTTTCAAGAGTGTATCTAGGCCACTCCGGTTCATACAATTTGGACAAAAGATAAGAAAGAAACAAAGCTCACATAATAAGGTTTTAATTCTACTAAGGACTGATGCTGACATCCTAAAAAGCTACAAGATAAAAGTCCAAATATGCTGGAGAGCACAGATGGAACACAAACTTTTGCACACTGTTCTTCCCAGTGGATAAGATAGCACTTTTCCCTTTCCTTATTTCAAGCAAAATAAGACTACTAGGCCAGGCTAAGATAGATAATAAAGGTCTATTTGCCGTGCCCTTTCAAAAAAATGATAGCAGTTCATTGTGCTGGTTCATTGCATTTTTTGATTTTCACAGGAAAGGTTGGTGCCTTGGTGTCTGCTTTGCTCGTTTGCAAATATACTCTTTGCTAGAATATACAAAGACACGTCTTCCTTCCTCGAGGTTTGACTTTTAGTCCAGCATTTTCCTTGTTCCAGAGAGATCTACTAAGATTTCAGGCTACTGAAATGATCTAGACTCAGCTAATGGAAAAAGTGATGCAATAGTTCTCTGAGTTAACAATGAAGGAGGGCAAAAGGGGTTGTTGTCCCTAAAGACTGACACTTGAGGACCAATTCCACATTGTTAATCTAACATTATGCGTATTGTGCCAGTATTTTACCACTGGATCAGTACAAACATACAACACACAAGCAAGTTTTACTAGAGTATTTATCCATAAGTCTCTTGTATCTTCCAATTCCATTTGCAAGTAATCAGCTGGAATAATCCTGATGCCTGAGGAAGAAATTTTTAAAGAGATTTTAGAAGTTATCTAAACCTGGGTTGACATTGCACATTACCATGGATATCTCCCAACATCCACGTGCAAATTTCTCTTCTTCCTTCTTATTTATCACTCACATAACATACATTAATTCAGTATACACTGCCAGTGAAATAAGTATTGGACTAGCTAACAAAAAAATCAATAGGCAGCAAAAGCATTGGAGTTGGCAATTTGAGTGCCATCAGTTACTTACAGGACAGATAAGCAGCAAAGATGTCTCTCTCTACTCCAGTAATGTTTCACACGTTCTGTGTGCTATTAACAGCATAGTTTTAGAAAATTAACAAATCAAATGTAATATTCACTGAAAACATATAAAAAAAAAATGGGTTGCGGGGGAGGAAGTGCCCTTGTTTGATACAACAGTCTTCTTTCAAACGGACAACAAGGTGAAATCATGAGTTCTTCATGGAGAAAGGATGCAAACTGAGAAGTTACGAAGTCCATGCAATAATGCAGATGAAATACAAAAGCCAGTAACAGACTCAGGAAACAAATAAAAGATTAGTCACAGATAAAAATAGTTCAAGTTACTGTTTACATTCACAGCACTAAAAGCAGAATAATCACAGTTCTGAACTTAGATCAGGCCTATGAGATTATTCTGTGGAACTTTTCCTGTCTTGTGCAGGATCCTTGCAAACATGTCACCTAGTCAGTCTTTTGTTCAGTCCCCGATCTTGCTGAGTATCAAAACAATTCTTCAGTAATGAAGACTGAGGCTTACTGACTTGATTTATAATTTTGTGGTTTTTTTCAATCTGCTGCTTCTTTTCTCTTTTGCATAAACGAAGAAAAATACAACAATTTATCAGCCCTCTGTGGACATTTCAAGATTTATATACATTGCAGACCTACATTTTTATTCTACATTTTCTTTCATTAGAACACTGCATTCAAACCAGATTAATTGAGGCAAGCCAACATTATAAAAGCTCTATTGAATAGCAGCAGATGCCTTTATTCTCCACATCCCTCTATAAAAAAAAAAACTTTTAAAAATTGGAGTCTCTATATAAATATTTCCCTTATAAGACAAAACAAAGATTCCAGGCATCTGTCTCTCATTAAGCCAATTACTAGTTGTCCAATAAACTCCGTATTTATCCAGACTTCTTATTAATAAAAGTACTGTTCAACTCCATACACCAAATTCTGCCAGAAGAACCAGAGAAATCTACGAAGATTGAGTTAGATTGACAAGAGTGACTCGGCACTGACGTATTTTAGTCCTCCATTGGTGGAAGACCCCAAAAATTTAAACTATTAAACAACAGTGGAAAACTTACTGCTGTAAGATTCAGGCAATTCAGTTCAGCAGGAACTATCCTTGCCAGCTGGAATGCGTGGAAAACATGTACTAGAGAGGATACAGCCGGAGTGCTAGGCTGTTGGACACTGGGTCCACACCTGTCTAATATCTCCATTAATGCCCTGGATGATGGGGCAGAGAGCACCCTCAGTAATAATTCTCAGTAACTTTATTGTCGTGATGATAGCTGGTATCAGAACTTGCCATATCAGTTATAATGCAAATATTGATCTGACACCAGATCAAATGAATTTTGCCATAAACCAAGGTAACACTCCTGTTTTGCATTGGAAGATCCCTAAACATTTGCAGACATGAGCAGAAATGTATGGTGAACTGAGGACTTCATTGCTTTATGAATTTTCTGCCTTTTAAAATATAGTGTAAATTTTAGTGGCATTAAAAATAGTACTCTCTATAATATCCCCTCCCCCCCCCACCCCCTTTCCCCAAGGAAATAAGAAAGTAATTGTTTTTGCTTTTTTTACTCTATTGCACTACTAACCTTGGGCACACCACCACATGGCTCCTCCACTCTAATGCAGTCATAGGGGTAGCACCATTCAAATCTTTTCTGACACCATAAAAAAACATGTTACTGTTAAACTTCTTGATTACCCAGGCAGGTTTCCAGGGACTCCGGGACTTGATGTTCTGCAAAACTGGGGAACTAGGACACACGAACAGATGACCTTATTCTCCCTCAGCCCCAGAGATGCAGAATTCCCCACTCTTGTCAAATTCCTTCTGACATCAGTTTCCACACCCTGGCCCCGTAGTCAACATAGCTGCTCCACTGAGGGAAAGAGGAGAGTCCTGCTGGCTGCAAGGAGTAAAGCAGGCATGTAGTCTACCTCCTGCTCCTTGCTTCTTCCAGTGCGAGGGAGCAGGACTCTCCCCACACTGTCCTGTCCGCTGTGCTCACAAGAAAGAGGTGGCAATGGCAGAACACGTGTGACAGATACAGGGCAGGGCTGGGCTGGACCAAGTGGGAAAAACAAAAATCATGGCATACCTTGTAATTGTGTATTGTGCAGAATCACAGCAGCTGCTGAAGGCACAATGACTAGTTAGCCATCACCATTCCACTCTAGCTCAGTACTCTCAAATATCCCTGCAATAGCTATGGGACGATGAATGTTCTCAGCTTACCCTCTCAGACAGTCAGGAGAGCAGTGGGGTCCCCACAAATAGGAGGGTAAAGGTTTATCTGTGGGGAAGGTTCCTGGTGCTGGTGGAAGCACTTGTGGGGAATCAAGGTAAATATTGAGCAGGCACAAGTGGATGTCTGTGTCTATGTGCAGCTAGGCAGAAGTTTATCAGTTTCATTCATTTCTTGGCCCCTGGAACAGGGCTATTTAATCAGGGTCTAAACTGATCTCTTGTAAGATATTTAAAGCAATCCTGCATGTTCGAGCTAAAAGAAAATACCCTCCTAGGTATGTTGACAGCAAAGACACTTTTTCCCCAGCCAGGCTGTCTGTCTGCCTCAGAAATGAAAAACGTCCATTTATGGCAGAAAGACAGTGTTGAAAAAAGTTGCAAAAAGTAGCATAAATAGTCTTAGTTACAAGAAACAAAAATAAATCCATGAAACAGTTAAACCCTATAGCAGCCCTAACTGCAGCAGAAAGCAGGGACTCTTTTAGCTTCCTTTGTGTGGCAGAGATACATGTGCTTAGTAAACACCAGCAAAATAAACACAAATGCTGTGCAAAGAACTGACAAATGGAGGGAAAATACGTCAATCTCTAATGAGATCTACAATTAAACATATAAAAAGCATGAGCAACTTACATGGCTTTTCCTTGGATTCAAACATTTTACTATGTTCTACCTACTGTTGGTTCTATAGAATTGATTCACAATGTAACCATCAAAATGTAAAATTCAAGCTGGTGATGTAGAAGAAGAGACAATGAAAAACTCAGTGGTAAAACCGAAATGCGTATAAAAGGACTAAGAAAGCAGCAAGATACCAAATTTGCTTAGATTTGAAGTGTTTGTCCCAGTGCACAATGGAAGCAAATGTTTTTGTGGGGTTTGGAAGCTCAACCTTTTAAATTCCCAAAATCGTGCAAGACTCCCCCATTTTCTCTCCAACAGGCAAGAAGGGCTTTACTTCCCAGATTAGTTTAACTCGGCTACCTTTATGCACTGTAAGTAACACCACTTTCTCGAAAGGGCCTAATTAATGTAAACAAAGTTCTTTGTGGAATAAAGCACTGCATGGAATAAAGTCTCAAGGATTAGGCTTCAGCATAGCAGCTACGTGCATTTTAAATAAAATCCCCTTTACTGAACTTATTTTTTTCTTCTTTTCCTTTACAGCATCATCATCCGGCATTTCACAGTCCAATAGGAAGACAGTGGATCAGCATAGCTGCTAAAGTGAAGAACTAAAAAACACAGGGTTAAGCTAGCTAACTTAAAGAACTCTGTGTTCTTTATAAATTCAAGTGATGTTAGGGCTATAAAACTGACCACCAGTATGTTAAAAATATAAAAAATAAGCATTTCACATCACATTGTCTGCTTTAATTATACAGAAGCACTGATTTATTTTCTTCTTCTTTATGCGTGTTAACAGCCCTACTAGGTCAAACCAGAGGTCCATACATGCCACTATTTTTTCTGCAATAGACTAGCAGCAGATGTTTTCAAAAAAAGTATGAAGAATAGAGCAAATAGAGAGTGAGTCCTTCCCCACCATACCCTCTTAGCTTCTAGCAATCAGTGGCTTTCCTGAGCAATCTCTTTCTCAGCCAGAGACTGCATGCAGCCATTGTGTTCAACAATGAATTTGTCTATCCCATTTTTGAACCCATTTATAATTTTGGCTTCACAGCATCTTGAGGCAATGAGCTCTGCGATGTAATTATGTGCTGTGTGAAAAATATTTCCTTTTGTTCACTTTAAACCTGCTGCTTAATCGCTTTGTTGGGTGCTCCTGATTTCCTGTATTATAAGAAATAATGAATAATTGTTGTTAGCATTGCAGAAGTAACACTGATCTCTGGCACAGCTCAGAATATCCTGAGGGGGTATTAGAGCAGCCAGGAATGAGTGATATTTCACTATCCTGGAAACAAGGTAGAGACTTGGTACTGGAGCTGATAAAGTGGCTCTGTGCCACTTTAAGGATTTCCTTGCAGAATCTTTGCATAGTTTATTATGCCAGCCTTACAGAAGCTGTGTACTGGCAGCATTACACAGAGCATGAAAGCCAGAGTGAATGAGCAAAACTACCAACCAGAAATACTCAGTTTTCCTGTAATCATTTGTCCAACTTGACTGAAGACACCAATGACAAATGGAAACAGGCAGAGATAAAAATCAAGGCTAAGTGAACAAAAGCTCAGCTGATATCACAGCCTAATGCAGAGGACAATGTGCTGAAATACCCTTCACGCAAACACCAGCTAAACTGTTCTAGCAATGAATAATGGCTGACAGCACTTGGAAGAGCAATACTGGCATCACAGTATACTGAAGAACTGTTGTACGCAGTCTTTCTCAAGATTAAAAAGCATATGTGTCAACTTGACAGTCTTGCTTAGATTCAGATGATCTTGGAAGGACACACAAATCTAAACAGAGCTTTGCACCACAAGCCCTTCCCCATCTATTTATGTCACCTTGTTTCTTTCCTAAATATTCATAAGGAGTTGGAGGTGGCTGCTTTTAATATTCCTTTCTGAGTAGAAGATACAGGATCTGACCTCATCTTTTCAACATTTGTTACATTATACACAGATTTTGTAGCTTTGTAGTCATTTTTGGTAAGCAAATCCATAAAGATCACTCACGTGTAGGTATCTACTGTAAACAACGAGACTGGTAATATTTTCTCACTTCAATACTCTAAGCTCTACGATACAGCCAAGTATTTAAGCATCAAAGGCAAAGTATTCCTGTTGCCTTCACCCAGACTAATCACATACTTCAACTTTATGCTTACTTGGGAACCAACACTTCACTGAGCCCAGAGGAAGCACTGGGAGGCATTCAGAAAGGAAACTTTCTGTTCCTGTTTGGGTAAGATAAAAACAAAAAACCTATAATTTCACTAAAAGAGGACAGTATACATCCCCTTCACTGCAGGCTACCTCTGTTAGCAAAGGCAGTCACGGTTATGCCTGCTTCTGAACACACGAGGTGCATCCTTACTCCTTTGGCATGCGGTGCACAAGCAGAGATGGCTTGTCTTGAGATTCAGGCATCTCCCTTCCATATAAAACAGATTATTTTCTTTTACATATTACGAGCAGTTATTACACAAGCACCTGGAATCCAGATGAGTAATAACTGGGCTCAGCTGGCAGATGCCTTTTAACCCTATACAAACACATGCCATTTATTTTTTCCATAGACCAAAGCACAGCCCTGACAACCACCAATCCTTACAAGGTCTTAAGGGGAAGAAACTGCACTGTCTTGGTGGACAGACATATAAGTTCTGTCACTATTATATGAATATGTCCAAACTACGTCCATTATGTGTCTGATGCCTGTCGATACAAGAGACCAGACCCCTGGTGTTGATTTCATTTGGGTGAATGGTAACGTAAAATAGGAAGGAATGTATAGTAAGAGCAACTTTCAAACAGCCCTTTACATCCGCTTGAAACCAACTGCACCTAAGCTCATGCTTAAGCTTGAGCTCCAAATAATGTTTCCTCCTGTTTGTGTCTTGTGAAGAAATATCAATATTAGGAATTTTCATCAGTTCTGAATCAAGCTGCAAACCCACTAGCTCAACAATTCTACATGGCTGATGCTGCCATGATATAATTTCAGAAATACTGAATCTCTCTCACAGGCAGTATTTAGCAAGGCCCCAAAGCCAGCCTGCTTTTCCTTCTGCCCATCTCCTGAGCTGCCTTATTTCCATGGATGCTCCAGTTTGCCCACCAGCTTTGGCCCAGGGGCTAGCTTTGTTCCATAGTTACTTTCCTCATCTTTCTGTCTGACCAAGTTTCTTGCATCTTCTCATGGCTGCCTCACAGGCCAGGCCCTCTCAGGCCAGCAGACGAGCTGCTGAGGACCCAGGGCTTCCTAGCTGCTTATTACTTAGACGGAGACAGAGCCAAACAGATGGAGAACAGCAGCAGCCAACAGCAGCCCATGTGCTGGCATTGCTCAGCTCATGCCCCAACAGGTGCCTGAGGGAGCAGCTATCGCACTGAGGCACGCAGGAATCGGGCAGAGACGCTGGCAGGGGAACAGTGGGGAGGAAGGAGGCCTGCCAACCTGCCTGGATGCCCAGCTATGGCCAACCACAATTGCAGTGGACTTAACAATTCCCACAAAATTTCCTGTGCCCTTCAAATAGTATGCTGTAACCAAAAAATCATTCCTACTGGAAAATGCCAATCACTTTTTTCCATTAACAGGACAATTACTGAAGCACTACAGGAAATGTTCAAGAAAAAATCTTGTATTGCAGTTAGCAAACTTCTTTAAAAGATACAACAAGCTGCGGGTTACACAAGAATACAAATTTTCATTTACTGAAAAATTTATAATGGCTATTTTAACTTATTTAAAACAAATGCATTATAGAAAATTATGCATATTTTAGGTATGTTGTGGATAAACTGATGCTAAATTAAAATCCCTAATAGCTAAATTATGCTAACTTGATTTGAAAAGCATTCCTCTTGCTTTACAAACAGCCAATAATAATGATCTAGTTGCAAAACCAGCAATGGACTAAAATGCATAATTATTTGTAGTGAATAAATACAGTCCATAGAAAACACATAGGGTGCATTTATAATTAATAAAGAATAGATTATAATTGCATTTAACATCATTTACATAATTTAAAATGGAATAACTACATGACTGATTTTTTTATGTCTTTTTAAAGGGCACTAATAAAATATAAAGGAGGTAAAGAGGCTTATATGAGAAGGAAATAATGAATAATATCCTTAACATTAAAGCACAATATATTATTCTGTGCACAAAAATTGGACCAATTCATTTTTGCCCGTCCAATGGGAAAAATACGGTACATCAGCAGTTTTCAAAAGTAAATAATATGTTAACTGAAGAAGGGATTACAGATTCTGATCAAATATTCAATGCCTTATTTGAATAATTAATAAGTCAGTCTGGTGCAAAGATGCAGCATATAGCTTCAAAAACTTTTACTTCTGAATCGTACTTGTCACAAGCATTTAGAAAGTTTAACCTATCACCTTGGAGCTGTGAGCGCTACAGCTGCTCTGGTGGATTTCCCTCTGGAAACTCATCTTATGAGTGAAATTAAGCTCAGTGGCTTCATTTAGTTTCCTACTGTGGTGTTCAGTAACCCATAATGACGCACAGATTGACTAAATCTGAAACTAAACCCTCATTTCAAAAGGTACACAGCATAGATTTGATACTAGCAAAAGTAAAGTAGCAAGGTTATGCAGCAAAAATGACTTGTCAAACAGATAGCCAGAGTAAAATACACTCTGAGAAGTCTGCAGAGCACAGCTGGACAGTTTCTCAACCTGTGGCTGCCAAAGGGGAAGAAGACTAGGCAGGCTGGAGAACAACGGTGTGACAGATTTCACGTGCTAAAGCAGCAGAGCAATGTGTGAGTGTTGGTTATTAAAAGAATATGTACATGCATCTGCGTATATCCAAAACACACGAGGAAGCAGTACAAGGAGAAAGGCTGATTCTTTCCACTAGAAAGAATGTATAGCCCCATGTTAATTACTTGGAGTTATCAGATGTGGATATTGGATTTCAAAAGTTCTGCTCGTTGCCAAGTTGCCAAGTTCCAGTGAAGCTTGGAAGCTTTTTCTTTTATTGCTCCAATTTGGCATTGCACATGCCTACAAATCTTTCCAGAAGAAACTGAACAAGATTTTGCAATGCCTTGGGAGAATAAAGGATCCCAATGAGGGAGAAAAAGGTCAGGAAAAAGGGGTGTAAAATTAAAATGAGTTTTGAAAAACTGCTGTGGCAGCTGGACTGAAGATGGGGGAAAAAAACAAAACCAAAAAACTTTTCTAACCCTACATAAAACCAAGTTGCATTCAGTTATTAGTCTCCTCTTCTAACTGATGTTATTTAAAGGGATGCAATCGTTACGACAGATGCACCTGAAAGTTACTAGGCTTTCCTTAGGACACAGCCTAAACTTTATACAAGACTCCAGGAGAACCATGTGGAGAGGAACACTGGGCTGAATTAGACATCTCTGTTCTTGTTAGGCCTGAGATCATATAATACAGGTCAGAGTGTTTGGGCCACCAAGGAGAGGAAAATGGGAGCTTCACTCCCAAGTAAGTCACAGACTGATCAGTACCAAAACCAGCCGTGCCACAGAGCACGAGCAAACAGCTGCCTACATCGCACTGAAAGTAATCCTAAAGTATGGAAGCATTCTAGTATATACACCTCTGCAATGTTATTATTCAAACAGATAAAAACCCAGAGCCTTTGTAATGAAGCCACGACCTGCCTACATCTATAATCTGTGGTAATGATAAATTCTAATTAAATCCACTTTAACAAAAACAAACTGGGAAGCTGCTTCTTCATATAGGTGTACATCTAATTAAGTTGGAGGAGAAGGCATTTAGGAAGAATTGGAGAAGGCTTTTAGGAAGAGTGGGAGAAGGAAACAGTGAGATTTAGGGACTCCTGGGACACCTCAAATCACTGGGCAGTTAGCCACTATGCAGCACAGGAAAGGAAGGCAGTGCCACGTGAATGATTTTAAGCACTGTGACAGCACTTTCCATACATTCAACACCTGCTAACAGAAATTCACAGCTATTGAGGATAGATTCAGAATCATATAAAACTGGCACCACACATTTAGCAAAACGAAAGTGTCTCTGAACCGAGAAAAGCAAACTTCTGCCAACTACCGTCCAGCTAAAATAGTTATCAGCTGATTCCTGTTGATCAACAACTGAAGCTACCCTTTCTGCTGTTAAACTTATTAAAAGATTAAAGGGATATTGCATGCACTGGGAGGCCGTGTCATTAATTATGCAAGTTGTTTATTAGCAAATGTTTTTTCTGGTTTGGGATGATTTTATTTCAACAGCTTGGTATTGATCTGGGGTATCTCAGTATTTCCAAACCAAAACATAATTTGTCAGCTGCCTGTTTGTACTATTGCTTTTGACCTCCCTAGACATGATCTCTCCAGTTCCGAGGCTTCCAATGTCCATGAGTCTAGGGTAAACCCACATAAGAACAAGTTACCTGGGACTCATGGAAGGCTGCTGCAGACCCCATGGCAATCTGAAGAAAGTGGGGTGTTCCGAACATAGTCCTTTGATGAAGGAATAGGAATACCTACTTCACATATAAACCTTATTATCATCGTTAAGCTGTGGTTATCTATTGTGCATGGGAGAGAACATTTATGTTGCCAATAATCAGACCACTGCAACTTCCCAGTAAGACTAAAGATGCAAATAAGCATTCAGGTGATTGTTCCCAGCTCCATCTAAACAGGTAAGACTTCACAAAAATAATAGCAGTGATCACTACAGATGAGTATTTCCAACAATTTTCCACACTGTTTCCACACTTCAAATTCCCACTATTTTACTTTTGTTTCGATTTCTCTTATGTTTCCAATCTCTAATGAGTTCTCTCGTTACTACAAAAACAGAAAGAGAAAAGAAAGAGAAACAGTTACCTTTGTCCCAGTTCTGGAGGACACAGATGATGTCCTTCATGTATTTAAAATGCATACTAATGCCCCCATTCCCACCCAATGTTCCAGAGTCTTTTCACTTTCTTTGCAATTTGTGTCTTGCAGGACAGAAAATAACCTGCACTGATTGTGATATTGACTGCCTCAGCTGGTGCTGCAGAATATCAAATAAAATCAGGGAAAAGGCATCATAAAAATGTACAGATTGGAGGTGAGACATGCCAGTTGCAGGCACAACGAACACACGCAGAAAAAGCAGCACCAGCTGGGTCCTGTCAGTAGCTAGATCAACCTAACATCAACAAAACTCATTTCTCCTGCTATTCCCAATGTTTCAGAACAGGGCACCAGAAGCACAGGACATGGAAGTTTCAGGCGGCAGTGCATTTGTCTTACAGCTAGAACCAAAAAGGAGGAAAAGCTGCGATGGAGGAGTTGGTTGGGGAGACAGGATTCTATTCTGTTATGCATTCGCATGATAGAAGAAAAAGGAAAATCTATCAGATTTCTCTCCTAGGTCAGACGTTTACCTAACAGTGGTTTGGAGAAAGCAAAGCTTTACGTGGGTAACTATGGAGCAAGCTTCCTCCACAAAAAATTCCTGGCTTGCCTGCAGTATTTTCTGCCTGTGAGACCCAGGATTTGTATTTATGCTGTTTTACTTGTTTTTCTTGTTTTGTTTCTTAAAGCTGTTTTCCTTTTACCTCAGGTATTTAACCGGCCAGCAGTACACTGCGTGAAAACCTCTTTGTTTTTTACTGACAGAGAGAACATCTACCTGCGTGTCTTTTGAAGTTCCATTTCAATGAATATGTTTCTTTCATACCCTCCATTATTCTCAACACTCACCTCCAAACTGTCTTAAATTATCCATCTTTCATCATCACCTTTGACCATAATCCCCCAGGGTACAACTAAACTGACCATGACCAGGTAACCTATTTTAAAATACTGCTACCAATCTATAATAGGTGTTAAGAAGTGCTAAAATAAAATGAATTGGTTAACATACATTAGATACTATATTTCATGTTCTTGACCTTGATAGGCCCTCTGAGCCTGTATTCACATAGGTATCTGTCTATTTAACTGCAGTGATTTAGAGATTAATATAGTTACACTGGTGCAACCCCTCAGAGAGGAGACCATGCAGCATAAAAGCTGCACAATCGGTACAGTGTATCTTGACAGCGTGTAACTCCACCATATTAGGAACAGTTTAATGATGCTAGTGTAAAATTGCTCCCTGACTGAAACAGCTGAACCACCACAAAACTTTGAGAAAGGGAATGCATGTTAGGAAAGGAGGAGAAGGAAAGAGAGAGACAGCAGAGGGAAAGGCTTTAAGGTTAATGCTACATGGAGGAACCTTTTTTAAACCCTGTTCTGACACAGTGTTGTTGGTGACAGTAAACGAGGCTGATCTCAGAAGGATACCCTCTGCAAACCCTGGCTTTTCAAAGGAACCTCTCTTTCTGAGATAATGGAAGCTCAGAAGTCCCTGTCATGGAACATAATGTGGAATTGATTTTGCAAGGCTTTATCTACACAAAGTTGCACTGGTTTAATTAAAGTGTGTTTTTAAATCAATTCAGCTAAACCAGTCCAAGTTCATGTGTAGACACTCCAAATCTATGTGAGACTGTCTTATGTCAACAGAGGTTTATTTGGCAAAGAAACAATTTACACTGAATAGGTACAATTTTTTGCTGATTGAAAGAGCCAAAAATAGAGTTTTAAATAAATCTTACTTAGAACAATAAGTTTCTACCCTTGCTGTGCTAAGCTATGCTGGCCTCCAGCAGCCTACTCCAGCTGCTTAGGAAGGAGACAAACTCACTTCTTTGCAGGGATGTGTTTAAGGCCTTTTGACAGATGCCCATCTTTGTGAAAGGATACAGTGTAAAGACCTATGAAACTACTAAGTCTGAAAAGGTGGCAGGTGTAAGAAAAAAAAGTGATGAAATGTAGACACCACTTTTAACCTCCTTTCCTATTTGTTTAGTTTCTGTAACGCAGAAAGGAGATAAGGAAGGTGCTTTCTCCATGATTAGTAAAAGCTCTCATTCTCTGGAAGTGTGGAACAGCTAAAATAATGCAGTTATTGGGGGGGGAGGGCTGTGAAATCAGGCCAATGTTATTCTGTCAATCCAACGTTGCTGGAACCAAGCCAAAACCTTTCTCTCCTTAAGGGTCTGGCAGGGGATAGAAAGGATTTTAAAGATCTACTGCAGACTAGCTGTGTGGAAATATCCTAGAGTTTAAGGATTTCTGTGCAATCCCTTCCAATCATTCACACTCCACCAGGCCATAAATGAAGGTCTGCATTTGAGTTCACAGCTTACAGAAATGTATCCACTCTATTCCCACACCTGAGAAACACATGGGGAAAGGGGCAGTGAACTTGTTAACAACATGCTGCTGAGGACATGCCTGTCTTTGCTCCCACTCTGCAGACATAGCTAGACACCAAATCCAAAGCCACAGCACTGCGGCCTCGGCTCAGGGCCTGGTCCTGCCCTAGGGAACAGGAAGCTCATACGCACCACGGAAGGAGCAGGGCCAGGATGCCCTGCTAATATTCCAACAAAACCTTTTCAGTGATGAGAGCTGAAGTATCTCAGCTCCTCACAGTAGAGGAACAGAAGGGCACAGTTCAGCCAAGTGCTGTTATTTCTCAAGGCCCCATACACCGGGACCTGAGGGTACTCAGCATCTCAAGTAGGCGAGGGCACAGCAGAGTGGAGCTGAGAGTGACCAGCCTGCCAATGTTTAAAGATGGTTTTTCAACCTTCATCCTTTGCAACAGTTATGTTACTCCAAAAACTCATGAATGAAGCCAACAGGACTTCAAGCTACTTGGACTGTGAACTACTGCCCTAATTATTGTGAATTGTGGTCCTAATTATGAAATTCTATTTTAAAGCACTTATAACTATGCACAACAGTGAGTGCACCGTACCCTTGCACTCCTCTGAAGTGCTGCTAATGGGTAATGCGCTACTTCACTTTCTGTTCACTTCAAGATATTTATTTTCAGAGTGAATCCTGTGTGAATTTCTCCTGAATCAAACTCTTTCCCTGCTGAGACTATATAATCCTGCTGTCTTGTTAGAGCAAAAATCATGTATGAGACTTCATTCAAAACAAATCCCCTGCCAAACCATTTCTGCCTTTTCATTTGGACAGTTATCCTTCTGATAACTTATAAGGAAAAAGTTCTTCCGTTGCCTAGTTCAACCTTGTAAAGAGGACAATATCACCCCGACAGCAGTAAAAACAAAGAGATTCTCAATCTTAGCCATCCTAGAACAGATTGAGCACTTTTTTTAAATGCATACGGACAAAAAAACCCCAACAATACTGAAGTAGTCCAGTGGGGGAAAAAAAAAAACAACACCTCAAATATATATATCTTGTTATGGTTCACTCTGATTATAAACAGTTTCCCTATATAAAGCGGATTTTTTCAGATGCAGCTGCAATATTTTAAGTCTCGCTGCCTCAGCTAATACACTGCACCCTAAGGTACTGCATCTACTGTCACTATTCATGACTACACCTATTGTCTGTAACGGGATGCCATTCCTCAGCTTGGTAAGCTTAAAATTAAGTGATTTTCCTGGAAACTGTTTCTCTGCAGTATCGTTTGATCCACTGCAGTTAAGAAAGCCATGTCATTGGTTGCATTATAAATTCCATTTTACAGTCTTCTTTTTTTTTTTATAAATTAATTGTAGCTTTCCTCTAGGCTTAATGCTGGTATAAAGGGTTTTGGCTGATGAGCAAATCTTTTCCAAAGACAAGAATTTTCAGTTCTATCATTTTAAAATAACAGTGTCATAAAAAGCTCAAAGGAACAAACTTGCTTAAGTCAGCTGCACAAATGAAAGTTGACAAGTGATTAGCTCCTTCTGGGAATTAATTGTTTTCTACAGTTGACGGAAAAAAACTGTCATCGTTGATTTCGGAAAGGACCTGAAGCATGGGCTTTGAAAGTATAATGCTACAAACACCAGTTTAAACAATTACATATTTAAGCAATTTTTATATCATATAGTTGTCATGACAAAGCACAGCAAACTCTCAAAAAACACCATTTCTTGCAAAAAGCAAGCAATATGCACACCTGCAGAAATTCAGCAATGTACCAGTAACACCTCCATACTGAAGGACCTGTAACAGCAAATACACGAGTTCCTATGCTCGAAACTTAAGCACAGTATATTGACACCGAGCCTCTGCAGCAGAGCCCATCTGCACGTGCACAAAAAAGAAACTGTTGCTTGCCCTCCAGAGTGGAAGTATCTTAAACGGTGTTTGCTGGTTGTCCTCCTCCCTTCTCTTTTTATCAGATTAAAGAATGAGAAGGGGTCCTTTTTGCTGGCTTCTACTTTGAGAAGACAGAGTTAAAATTGCATCTGTATCACTCTGCTTCTCACTGGCTATGCCCGAGTCACATCACAGTGAGATCTATTTACACCTGATCCTCTGATTTCTCATATCCTAGTTTCCGATGAGAGAAAATTTAGGACTGTACACTGGGTTGGAGGTGCAGTGCGATGTGGATAGGTCCCTCCATCAGGCAAATGGACATCACTACATACTGAGGCAGATAACAGCCTCTGTCAGGTATAACCTGCCCCTGGAAACAGGAGGGTGGGCTCCTGGCGATCATTATTTGCATCCTAGACCACAGCACAGGGAGGAATTATTATTTTTCAGTCTGATCACATCATCTTGGATCACAATCCATATAAAGTATTACAAGTTATCAGAGTGTTTCAAGTTGTTAGCTTCAAATGTGCCTACATGTCAGACTCCACAAGTTTTTATGCAGCGCATCTTCCTACCCCAGCAACTGAAAATTATTTCACAAATTCTCACACATTCCTATGACAATTTTGGCAACTTGTAGTTCAATCCTGTGGATCAATCTGACGTACTTTTCCTCTGTGAAGTAATATTTTTATGCTACTTGCTTTTTGGGTTAAATCCTACTGTGGGAAACTCTACTCGCTGCAACCATCTTATCCTATTTGTGTATGTGAGAACCATTTACATGAATGAACTCCTTAAACTCTGAGCTAAAAAACAGAGAAAAGTGGAAAAAGGACATTCATTTTTATGTTCTAGAAACTAAAATATTGAACCTAGCACATTTTTTCAGAGAGTCTCATGTTAGACAGTGAATCCAGGCTGAGATGTCACTGTTCATTCAGCTGTGTGATTTGGATGAGGAGCAATGTGTTCCTCGAGGGTCTTCTACATAACTGAACTTCTGAAAGCAGGTATAGTATTACCCAGAATTTTCAGCATGAGAGCAAGGTCTGCTTGTGTTTTGCTTTTGTTTTTTACACCTAGATAGATGGACATATCTCACAAGTAAGGCAGTGGAATGATGTTGCATTCCTACCATCTTTGCCAGGCTGTAGTGGTCATGACTTTTAAAACTAAGACGATAACAGGGAGGAACAGGTCACTGTACCATGAAATGAAGAAACAGAAGCTGAATGAAAAAAAACAACGAAAAGGGAGGCAATAAGTTCACATGAAAAATAATGAGGATTAGAGATAGCTTTCAGAAAGTGAGAAAAGTTTCAGGCAGCACAGAATGTTTTATAGCCCTACGGGCCTCTTTGAACATGTGTACACTTTCTTGCCATGATGGACACCGTTAATGTGAGCAATACTGCTTGTAGAACTGGATTTCCAAACTAATACCGTGTTGCAGGGCAACTCTGATTAGACAACACTAAAAGAAAAATAGTCAGATCATTAGACCTAACACTTACTTCGTACTCCTCTTTAAATCCATAGCCTTCTGCACACTTCATTTGGGTGATGTGCTGCAGCAAGTCAGCTACACGGATGGCTGGGTGAAGCTGTCCAGTCTGGTAGGGCACATCCACTGGATCTCGCTTCTTGTAGGTATGGGATTGGACCAGGCTGCTTGTGTCACTGACCATCGTATGGGTTTCATCTAGGAAAAGAGTACCTCATAATGTACTGGCTCATTTTTACTTGGTAACAAAAATACAAATTACACAGATTTCTAGAGGAATGGCAGAAAACTGACACCATCAATAGTGCTTCTGTCTGTGAAGGCTATATGCCAGAAGAACAGTAAATCCATGGAGCGGTTTACACAGGGAAATTGCAAGACTGATTGGAATGAGGTAAATTCCATGTTTCTACAATGGAAGCATTGCAGAGCAGTCCGAACTATAATATTGTTTTAAATAACACTGGCTGATTATAAATGAGGTTTAAATCAGGCATTTGGTTCTAAGCTGCACAGAAGTTTCATTCTGAAACTTCAACAAGTCCTACAGAATGAAACAGGACTTGTAGGCTTCTTTGATTAGTTAACTGCAATATTTTACACTGCAAATTTAGAGCAAATGTTTGGAGTGAGCAAAATAAAATGATGCACAAAATGGCTTATGGTTTCATCAAGCTAGGACTGCAATGGAAATGTAGATCTGATACAACATTTGGAGACAAACTACGAGAGGACAAATGCAAAGGATCATCTGATCAGGAAAGATGTCTTGACTGGCTGCTGAACATGCTTTAGGACCACGGTATATCATGAGCCATCACAGTAGGCATGAAATGTTATGTGTCAACTGACATGCAAGCCAACAAACAAGAGAACCCAGTGGGTTGGTTAAAATTTTTACGAGACACATACTCTCCCAACCCTCCACATCTCTTCCATGGGGCAAATGGGCAACTTACCATTGATTGGCACTTTTAAGAAGATAGATATCAGGAGAAAAAAAGAGGAGGAGAAAAAGGAAACAGGGCATAAGCAACAGTACTACATTAATAATGACAGGTAATTTTATGTTTGTAATTTAGTCTTTACAGTGTGATTTCCTAAATGAGTCAGATTCTGATCTCAGTATCACTGTATAAATCAACTGCACTGATACAAAGTTATCTTACTGTGAGTCAATTCACACAGATGTAACTGAGATCAAAAGTATACTTAGCAATAAAGACAGACGTGAAAGTGCGCTCTACCTAAGGAAGCAAGGTCACTTCCTATTTAGATGGGAGTTCTTAAGACTAGTTCAAACTTGACAAGAGAAAAAAACAACTCAAATTCTGAGGTCAAAGTACCATCAAAAATATGTTCTTCTTTTACTCAAATAATAATTTTACATATCTCAAGGAGTTCTTGATTTTTAACTGCAGTTGCAATAGTAAGGCTTTGACTTGGCCAAACTACTCCTCACTGGCTGCACACTAACCATAGCAAGAGGTTTACAAAGATAATATATATATATATATATAAATCTTTTGTAAAATACAATGAATGAAAGGGTAGCACTAAAGAAATATTGCCAGATTCGTAAGTTAAATATATTATAGTGGAAAGCTCCTCAGATTTTCTGTATGAAAAGGTCCCAGAGTCTAGAGCACACTCTAAAAATACTGCTACATCTCATTAAAGGAGAGCTTCTGGTCTTAGTTATGCCACTGGATGTTAAGGCCACAAAGCCCAATGAATCACATTTTAAGAATGATTTCAGGGTCTGTCAGTTCACACTGATACCAAGATGTATGAAATCCAGTCCTCTGTCAGTATGGACTGTGTGTTTAAATCTAAACAGAACAATTTACGGGTATGAGTATGTGCATTTATTACTTTTCATGCTGGTTTGCTAACCTGACCCAATCTAGAGGAAAACAGATTCATCATTTAGTGATAAAATTTGACAACTTCTGTCTAATGTGTGATAAAATTGTACTGCAAAGCACCTTGGGATGCATGGCATGAAATGTGGTATACAAGTGTAGGTACAATATGTTGCTGTTGAAATGGCACCTGAAAACTACAAGGTGGCTAAGACACAAAAGACAAAAAAAGTGTAGGAAGTTGATCATGGTTTTTGGGTGACTTACAGACTTATTTCAATTTTAGAAGCAGGTTAGAAAGTTTGCTTTTTTTTACTTTTTATTTTTCCTCCAAATTAGGGAAGCTCTTGTAACCCAAATTGTTAGTACCTAGGATGAATGCAAAGTTACCAGACAGCAGAGTCTTGTGCTATGAACGCCACAGTTTAATCCTTATGAATTTCTTTCCCATGACCTCCTTTGTTTTAGGCTAATTTACCTCTCTCCATCTCTTTATCTCTTATAGCTGCATTAATTATATTTTTCTTTCTTCAGGAGTGATCTTTTAAGTTGTTTTAGATAAAGCACTTACATTCCTTGGTTTGTATGGTACATTATGAAGGCACATATATTACAGTTTTTTATTTTGCCCTGGAGCACTGTAGCATGAGCTACGGTGGAAGGGTGAGCTCTTCCAGATTCAGTGTTTATATAGAATAGGAACTCTGTCTAGCTTATATTCTCCTACAATTACAGTTATTCTACTTTCCACTTGGTGATTTCCATAGTGTTCGACAACAATTAAAGAATATATTTATTTACCAATTATATGAACTTGTGGCATGGAAGGCATCTGCAAGCCCAGCACAGTATTTTCTCTGGGACAGCACTTTTATTTCTCCAATTTCACTTAACACATACGACTGAAACCTGACAAACACGACCTACAATCGTGTAGGTCAGCAACTGTAAATTTAATGGCTGTTGTGTAAAGCTTTTATTGAGTTCTCAAGCTTTCTCTTAGGTTGTTAGGATAAGCACAAAATTTTTTCCTCAAGTATATGAAAACTTCCTCATACCTGAAACTGAGAAGACTGCTGCCTATTTAAGGACTTCATCATTAACTATCATTCACTTTTTTTTTTTTCTGTTTTGGGAAGTTCCTAATACGCATGAATAGTCCAAAGATCTTGCTGCACAGAAATCTGGAAATTGTTAGTGTATTGTGGCCATTCTAGGAGTTTCTGACTTAGAAAACTGAGCTCAACCATTTGCCAAATCCGTACCCTACTCAGGAGGTCACGCTCTTATTTAATTCTAACTACACACTTGACCCTGCAGCCTTATTTTAAACATTGAAAGATGGAAAGAGGAGGTATTAGTTGCAAGAGAAATGCAGCACTTTGGTTAATAGCTATATTCCTCAACAGATTTGAGCTCAGCTAATTTGATTTACCTCATAAAAAACACTATTCCTATACAAGCAGTCACAAACACCTTTTGGGAGATAAACCCTGCCTGAACAGGACACCATTCATAAAAGCGAACTGAACTTTTAACATCTAAGGTTACAAAAATATTCATTTTCTACAGGGAAATAACTGGAAGGTTTTCTGAGATGAGAAAACATAGGTTGAGGTTGCTGTATTAGACCATAAAATATATATCTAGCTAATTCAAGATTTTACAGAGTTAGTATAAGCAAAGACTTTTTCTTCTTCTTTTCTTTTTTTTAGTGTGTGTTGGTCTGATATCTGAACTGCTTACTTAGAAATTATTTCTTGTGGAAAAAAAAAGGCTAACAAATATTTTTACTATTGCTACTTTTGCAAAGGATTGCAAACAAACAAAAAAAACACAAAACCCCAAACCAGAAAAAACACTAAGATGTAATAATCCAGATAAGAAATTTCAAAGTTTTTCTCCTGATAATAGTACTTTTCTCCTTGCCCACCCACAAGGTCAGAACATCTACTGGATGAAACGCTGAATGAATGCTAAAGCACACACAAAAAATCTAACATCTCAGGCAGTTAAAAGGCACTGCAAATTTCATTTGCATGCAGATTATTACATTGTTACAGTCACTACCATTACCTTCTCCCAAATTTACATAATGTATAAAAACGCACTGGTTCCTTCTCAAAGTTAACACATTGAAATGCACTTTGCTAAATATTCTTTTACAATAACAAGTTTTCAAAGATCAAATTCCTAAATTCTGCTTCTTACATGCTTCACTCTTAAGATCATTTAGCTTGATGTTTAAGGGCAGCAATCAGTTAAGAGATCTTAAACAGTGATTTTAAGAAAAAGGAGAAAAAGGAAAAATATTTGTGGTGAAAACATCAATCACAGTAAAAGGAGTAAATAGAGAGGTTTGACACTGGAATTTGAATTCTTGCTACGGTGTACTGCTGTATTCTGTTTTATCTCTTTAAAATATTTCCCTATATAGCTTAAAATTACAATGGGAAGGAGATGTAAATAAACACGAGACACAATTTGGTCAGTTACTTAAGCACTGAAAATGCTTCATGTTCATAGATTTATTACTGTGCAGAAATCCCTCTCTTTCTGATACGGGACAACAACAGGTTTTCCCAAATTCCCAGTGGAAATGCTGTATACTTTAAATGCATGTTTTTAACCTATAGCTCTACCATTTTATTTGATTCCTGTGACACCTGATTCACAACTGTATTACTGTGTCATGTTACCATTTTGCTGTTCAAAATACCAACTCTCCTCTGAAACTTCACTTTGACAATCATGTCAGAAACTGTGGCATTATGATACGAAATGATAGTTGGGGGATGGCCAAAACCATATTTTGTCTGATTTTCTAGATCGTGAATAGTCTAATTAGGAAAACAAGATGTTTTTAAGAAGTGACATCTTCAGGTCTGAGAAAAAAAAAAGGAAAAAAATGAGGGAAACTATTTCAATTGCTGTGATAATCAAATTCTTTTGTATCACTCCAAATACATGCATAAACATTTCCTCACAAATCCACTTGTTAAAATTATTTCTCTTTTCTCTCCCCTGACTTGCACTGTGACAGTAGAAATCAAGCTTGATAACTGTCTTTAGCACTCTCAGCGTAGACAAGCCTACCACCCCTCCCTCGAGCATCAAACTACAGCTTTTTGCATACTATTGTCTGCATCCCAAGAACTGTGACTTTCTAAATTACTTCAGCAATAACTTTGATAAAGGGAAATGTTCTCACCTAAAATTGCAGTTGGCACAAATGGATCTGTCATACATCATAAGCAGGTCAATGCAGAAAAGGTAAAAAGAGAGAGAACAGTAAATGATTGATAAATGTTCCCGAGTTTTCTTCCAGAAAGCTACTGTAAGCAACTGGTTACATGTAATACATATTAAACTTCCATGGCAAGGAGTAAAATAGCAAAATTACATACGTTTTTGTTACGAAAAAGTTTACATAGGGTTGAAGCCAAGAAAAAAAATTGGTTACCTGGGTAATACGAGTTAGGCACTGTTGTGCTCAATGTATTAGTTTTCATTGTAAAGGAAGATGGTGAAGATACAGCTGCAAAAAGAAACAAGGTGAGTTAGAGACAGTGACGTGCTATGTGGCTATTTCAGCTGAGTTACACGGCTTGCGTGGTTGATTTGGTTTAGGGTCTGTCCTGTTGTGCTTGTCACACTGTAGTCAGGACCTAGAGAAAAGCAGGTGTGCCTAGTGAATGAAATAGCTTATAGAATTTGATAAATTCCCTAGAAAGAAATGTCATCAGATAAACCATTTTCATCAGTGATGACAAATATACTTCTTAAATCACAAGACTAGACTGAAAACTGGTGCTTTATTAAAGACATCACGGTGACAACAGGTGCTTTTGACAGAAGCTTTGATCATTAATAAGTTTACCTAATAATACAGTAAATACTGTACGCAAATATTCTACTACAGTTCATTTTTCTCTCTCTTTTTCAATTTGTTCAGACAGGTGGATAATACTGATAATATTTATGCTCTGAATATTGGTTTTCAGACTGTTGTACATATACCAACGCTGGCATCGCTATTTAATGATTTAACCATTTGTTAAAGCTTTGGGAAAACACAATGAAAAATGAACTTCTTTGGCATACATAGATCACGAGTTACTGTTGTGAGCATAGGTACATTCTACAGGTGAGAGTTAATCATAGCATTTTAGAGGATGTTCACCCAAAGATTCATTAAAGGCTTTTAATCAAAGCTTTTTCAAATTCAACCTCAATTAAGGTAGGTTTGCTTATCTATACAGCTGAGGTTCACACAGATGAGTTAATGTTAGTACATTCTGGATACCAATAAGCAAACTAACAGGAACTTAGGAAACAAAAGCAGAATTAAGGAAGACAGGATCTGCTGGATGAGAAGGATTGCAATTACTCTGCCAGCTTTGATGTGCCTTTTTTTGCTGTTGTTAATCTTCTAGGGAATAGTTACCAACCCTTGTTAAAATTGGGCTATTTGGAAACTGGCTAAGTGATGATGGCAGGTATCATTTATCCTCTAAATGAACATATCTAAGACTACTTTCCTCTGATTATGTCTCCTGAGTCACTAGATGGAAAGGACAGAGTGGTATTTCTTTTGGGTATGGACGCAGAGACTAGCTGAGGTCGAGGTTGCTGCAGCTAATAAAACTGGCTAGATACAGAATGTGGCTAGGATAATAAACTTTTACAGGAGGTGGGAATGTTTTAGATCTTGTGAGAACAAGGTCTTGCATAAAGATTCTTCCTAAGGACCGTCAAATTGACTCTTCTGGTGACCACACTTATTATTGAAAGTTTGAATTAGAAATTCCAGCTCCCAGTTGGTGTAAAATATTTGCCATGCCAAGAATTTCAAACTGGCTTAAGGTGGTTTACATGAAAAGAGGATGTAGCCACAGGAACTCACAGTAGCTTCTCTGGTTGTTGTGACCATTCAACAACAGACTGGAAGACTACAACATGAGGATGGAACACAAAGCCAAACCTCTTGTTTTCTTCATAGAAGTAAGCAATCTCATTAACTGAAATGGGATATTCTCACCAAAAAGGCAAGTCAGGTTTTGAAAGACCTATTTCAAAGCAATTTCAAAAGCAACACAAATGCAAATTAACATTGCAAATTCCAAGCCTAGTGCTGCTGAGAGAAGTCTCACTGTATAAACCTCATAGAGTGTTTGTACAATTGAGCTTATCAAAGATAAGTTCTTAAGCTTATTATTAAAGAGTGGGAGTTGGGCCTTACACACTGTTAGCACTTGAAACAAAATTCAATCTTTGATAAACTCAAAAACACAGGTATACAAGAAAAACTGAGACTCCTTAAGAACTACAAAAAACTAGAATGTTTTGTGAACTTCTTTTTCTATTCATTTTAGCAGTTACAAAAAAACCCTACTGCAATCCTGGTCTTTGGTCATCGCTACCCCCCAGACAGGAGTGAGTCTTTGACTAAACTCTAACACAGGAAAATTTATATCCCAAATTTTATTTATTTTCAAGGTAGATCCAAGAAGACCCAGGATTTTAGCCAATCTCTTAGGAAATTGCAGAGTGCATAATTCAGCTGAGTTTTTCCTTTGCACAAGCAACAGAAAGAGCATCATCTAGAATTGAAAATAATAAGACAATTGGATCACCATTATTAAGTTATGACATTCAAAAATAAATTTTGCCTACAAAAAAGAAAAAGTGAGCAGGGGAAGCATTTGAAGGACTTGGGACAGCATGAGGGATATAAAAATTTTAACATAATAGAGATTGGAGAAAGGTAAAACTACAGCTGTTTCAGTAATGTATTTGCTCTTCTGCAGAAGAAAAGGATGGACAGAAAGAAGCTCAATTATCCTTAATATTTTTAAAGAAGTCTATTCTTGATGTCTGGCTGTCTTGCTCATTCAAATACACACTGCAATGTGCTGCACAGTGGGAGACTCTTGGTTCCATGGATTTTCCATGACTGAGTAATGAGGAATATTTTAAAAACCATTTGCACCTTTCTTTCACCTTCANGGAAAAAAAAAAAGAGAGAGAGAGAGAGAGAAAAGCAAGAAAAAAGAAAAGAAAAAAAAAGGAAAGGAAAAACTTACATCTCCCATTTAGATTGTGCGTGTCCATGAAAGAGAAAGCTTCATCACAGTTGGTGCCTTGCTCAGTGTAGCTTTTATCCATTGAATTCACCATCACTGTCATTTCCTGCCGTGTGCTACTCAATGTCTCTTTCCGCTTTTTAGCCAATTTTCTTAAGATACGAATGTTGAGAAGAGAAAAAAGAAAACAACAACAAAACCTGGTGAGCGGACACAGTTTTCACCTTGCTTAGATTAGTATTACAGTTTATAACCACATCACTAGCATATTTACAATTATTCCCTGTTTCCTGGAGACTTAATTGATTCAACACTCGTGACTCTAAATGGCATCTGACAACAAAGGGCTAGTTGCCAATGCCCTGACATAGGGTGAATAGCACCTTAATCCCTGGGGAGCACCACAGGATACAAAGGTGCTGTGAGCTATTGTATCAGAGACTGTATCTGTTTAAATACATAAATAAAAATGGTAGGAGACAAGATTTCACTAGAAGTGACAGATCAGTAACAATTTCCACTCCAGGTGTGGAACCACCTGGAGCTGTTTCATTGAGACAACATATAACACAGCTCAGTGCTGCACATCACATTGTGTCCTTTGTTTGATCCCTTATACACACCAACAAGTGACATTTTAAACCGACTTGCATTTCTGAAGACTACTTTTTGTCCCTCTTGTCTTGATTTCAGTGGGATTAGTCGCAAGAGCTAGCTGCTTCGCAGCAGGAGCAATCTGTCAGAGACAAGATCTTGATTTTGATACTATAATAGGGATTCATTAAGCTACAGGGTTGCTTTGGACATATCTCCTTCTGTTTTCCAGATCTGTCTCTCCCTGGTTATAGCAAAATCTCACTGTTTCCCCCAGATCTAATTATGTTTAGATACCATCACAAAATAACACATCCAAGACAGCATTCTTGATTTTTCCTTCAAGCTATGCGGGACACCTGTGATCCTGATGATGGATCCCACATCCATTTGGCTTCCTTTCTTAGCCTCTGACTGTTTTAGACCAAGCTTTTCTCCAAGTCCTTGCCTACAGACTTCATTAGTTTTCCAAACGCCTTCTGTGTAACATCTTCAAAGTATGGGTTGTGCACAGAAATGACTGCTCCACA
Organism: Penelope pileata; assembly: GCA_013396635.1. Lineage (NCBI taxonomy): Eukaryota > Metazoa > Chordata > Aves > Galliformes > Cracidae > Penelope > Penelope pileata. The sequence continues at coordinate 1,276,989 of WBMW01002959.1, forward strand.
GACTTTGATCATCTCATATGTCAGTTCAGTAACCTTTCCTCTGTCAAAAACATAATGAACTAGCTCATATCCATCCGCTGGAAAGGTCGCTTAGATATCTTCAGCCAAAACCTACAGGAGCTTATTATTTCATACATGTTTCCTTCCAGTTCTTGAGGTCTACTACAACAAGCATAACCAAGCTGTACTCTCAAAGCCTTTGTTAGGTCTCATTCAGTATGAAAAAATGATTCTCACAGACAAAAATTTTATACCAATCCCCACCAGATTTTCAAATGAGTGCATGTGTGTTTCCCTTAACAGCAGTGTATGGGAGGATATTTCTGCAAAGGTTCCTACAGATAGCTCGCTGTTCTGCTTCAAACTGCTGCCTATGGACAAGCTTGGCAAAATACTGACACTGCTGCCCACTATGCTGATCAATATTGCCTCACAGTCTTCCCATGCTCTCCATCTGCTGACCTGCTATCTGCTACCTTACACCTAGATAATAAGCAATTTCGTGGGGAGCCACAGCTGAGTTCTGTACGTAGGTATGTCTGTTCTGTACATATTCTGTATGTAGGTCACTCTGAAAGTAACGCCTCCTATTTATTTCCATGGAAACTACAACAGATACAAAGAGCACAGTAACAATGTTCGATAGAGCAAATTCTCAGCTACAAACACTCTTTTTCAACAGAGTCACCATTAGCCATGCATTTTTGCCAGTGATGAACAAGAGCCTGCATACCATGCTCATAAACATCTGCACCAGTGGAGGTGACCACCATCGCTGCCACCACTGTTGAAATGCACCACCACCGCCTCACTGTGTCATCATCCACTGTTTGGTCTCCAGAAACGTTCAGCAGACATTCATAAATGTCAATGGGTGCCATTTTTCCTGCATGCAGGAATTCAATTCCACACCTTTGCTCCATCCGCCCTCCCATGTCAGACACCAGAAAAAATAACTTGTGCTAAACAAAGGTTTCATTTCTGAATTTTGATTTAGTATAAGGAGTTTAAACAGAAGAACTTTAAAAGTCCCTTTCTGATCAACAGACTCGAGAGACTTGTAGACTTGATAACAAAACCAGTTTCTTATTACTTTATAGGGTATAACTCTGAAGGGACCATTAGATAATGCAGTCTGAACTCTTGTTTATCAGAGACAGTAACATTTCACTCAAGTTCTATAGGTAAAACAAAACTCATATAACTCTGTGTCCTCCAGTCTCCCCTCATCCCTAATCATAACGAATAAGCAATATATTGCAAAGATGAGAAAATGTGGGATAGATGAGTGGACGGTGAGGTGGGTTGAGAACTGGCTGACTGGCCGAGCTCAGAGGGTAGTGATCAGCGGCACAGAGTCCAGCTGGAGGCCTGTAACTAGCGGTGTTCCCCAGGGGTCAGTGCTGGGTCCAGTCTTGTTCAATGTCTTCATCAATGACCTTGATGAGGGGATTGTGTCCACCCTCAGCAAGTTTGCTGATGACACGAAGCTGGGGGGAGTGGCTGACACGCCAGAAGGCTGTGCTGCCATTCAGCAAGACCTGGACAGGCTGGAGAGATGGGCAGAGAGGAACCTGATGAGGTTCAACAAAAGCAAGTGTAGAGTCTTGCACCTGGGGAGGAAAAACCGCATGCACCAGTACAGGCTGGGGGATGACCTGCTGGAGAGGAGCTCTACAGAGAGGGACCTGGGGGTCCTGGTAGATGACAGGTTGGCCATGAGCCAGCAGTGTGCCCTGGTGGCTAAGAAGGCCAATGGGATCCTAGGGTGCATTAAAAAGAGCATTGCCAGCAGGTCGAGGGAGGTGATCCTCCCCCTCTACTCTGCCCTGGTCAGGCCTCAGCTGGAGTACTGTATCCAGTTCTGGGCTCCCCTGTATAAGAAAGACAGGGACCTCCTGGAAAGAGTCCAGCGGAGGGCCACAAAGATGATAAAGGGCCTGGAGCATCTCCCCTATGAGGAGAGGCTCAGTAAGCTGGGTCTGTTCAGCCTGGAGAAAAGAAGGCTGAGAGGGGACCTGATCCATGTTTACAAGTATCTTAGTTGTGGGAGGCAAATGGAGGTGGGGAACCTCTTTTTGGTGGTCAGTGGGGACAGGACAAGGGGCAACGGCCTTAAGCTGGAGCACAGGAAGTTCCGCACCAACATGCGGAAGAACTTCTTCACAGTGCGGGTGACGGAGCACTGGCACAGGCTGCCCAGGGAGGTTGTGGAGTCTCCTTCCCTGGAGATATTCAAGACCCGCCTGGACGCCTACCTGTGCAACCTGCTGTAGGGAACCTGCTCTGGCAGGGGGGTTGGACTCGATGATCTCTTGAGGTCCCTTCCAACCCCTGTAATTCTGTGATTCTGTGATTCTGTGATATTATTTAAAGCAGAATCTGAGGTGCACCTATTTCAAGACATATCTCTTCATGCATTTGTTCATTGTTTGTTAATCAAAGCCCTTAATCAGGGCAGGTTTATCAAAGTGATAACATGAAACAGATTAACTTTCTTCTCCTTCAGCCCTCAGCTCAGACGGCAACAAACTCTGAATGTACAAGGCCTACTCCTACCACCTGACAGTTGCTGGGCAATTCCCACTTGGATAGCTGGGTTGCGAACACAAAACCTCAACTGCGGCCAGCTGCGGCCAACATCCACAGCACGATCAGTGAAACTTCATCTGTAAGCCACACACTCTAATTCTTTTTATTTCATGGCTGTGCAGATCATAGGAAAATAGTCTGGACAATTCAGCACCAGAGCAATGCTTTAGGAACAAGCAGAAGCAGCTTCTCCTCAGGAGACTTCCCTTTCTCTGCAGTTCCATACAGGTACAGCAATATACCGATTGATTTTCATCTTCAGGTGCAGGCAGCAGGTTCTCTTCAATCAGTTATCAATCTAACTAGCTATCTAGATGCTGCATGCTCACTGAAGCCAAGATGAAGTATGCAGTGACATTTCTTGCTCATCAGTGGACCAGTGAATACTATCTCTACTCATAAAACCTTCACTTGCTGTCAAGTTCAGACGTTCAATGCTTCCTCCAAGACTTCTAGCATGTGAACAACGTACTGCTGAGCAGGCAAAAACTCTGCCTTAACAGTTTTTTAAAGAAAAGTTACTAGGAGAGTTCCCCGGGCATCATTATAGTCATACTGATCTATACCTGAAAACTCACATGATGGTGAAATATATAATACCAGACATTCAGTGCAACTCCAAAAAAGAACATGTTCAATAGGGTGCACATCTTAATTATCCGCTGTTGCAGGAAACATCCTTTATTTTACAGTGCAAATTGTATCATTCCCAAAGAAAGTCACAGTTCTTGCTTATTACACCACCAAGAAGAAGATCAGATTTTATAACAAGCCAGATAATTTTCGTTAAGAAACTACACTGACATTTTCTCATTTCCTTCATTTTCAGTTTGGAATCATAATCAAGCTATAGCAGATTGTTTTTATGACAATAACAACTGCACAGTACTTCCAATCTGAATCTAATTCTGGAAATAGGTCTTGTGGGAAAAGTTCAAATCTGAAACAACTGCTACAGGAAGAGAGAGATTGCAGCCAGGCTTTTGTACTGTGAACAAACACACCCACTGGACTTAGTCAAGTAAACTTTAGCTGAATATAACATTTGTTACATCTGCAGTTTTCTGATACTGCTTAGTGCTACAGCCTCTGCAACTCATCCCTTCCTTGGATCTCTGGATCCCTGGGAGGCTTCAGCTATATAAGATTTCAGAAACCCCTAAAACCACGGTACTTCATATCATCATCACCACTCATGCTCTGAGATTTGAAGCAGTTTTTTTCTAGGGGAAAAAAAGGACTCATGGAACTTCATAACTACTCTCTGATGTTTTCTCCTTCTTCAAGGAAAAGTGTGTTACAACCAAAGGGAAAATCAAAACAGATGGGAGCTCCCCTGATGATCACCTGGGATAAAATTCCTTATGCAAGGAAAACAAAAATGTCCAGCTTTTCATACAAAGTGTTAACTTGACTGTAAGAGAAATGAGACTACACCATACTAGCCTCAAAAAAGTGGAACCTGATACTCATAGCAATCTCAAGACCAGGTAGGAATGTTGCAATTTTAAGACATAAGAAACGGTGTGTGGGAGAATTTCTGCACAACAANTGTAATAGTAACAACACGGTAAAATGCAGAGCAGACAACCACACATCTCCAAAACACCTTGTGTGGGGTTTTAGGCATCATTCACTCTGATCTGTTACAAATATTAATAAAATCAGCCTACAAAAATAATAAACTAAAGGCTTTGTCACAGTCTGTCCCCCTTTCAACAGCCACCACGAAACTCACATATGCTGCATCTTCTCCTGTGCATTTCCTCGCAGTTGACAGGGTCTCTCTGTAGGACTTCTACACCTGCCTGACTCTACACCTCTCTCAAAATCCTCCTGTGATGCCTTCCCCAAACCCTGCAACTACCAACCCAGTAACTGATAAGATGCTGCTACATTATCAGCATCTGTTTGGTTCATTTTCCATCTGTTTACCTTTCTCCATTTTCTCTCTCCTGACTTGATGTAAATAAAAACTTATCTATTTACCTTATCGTTGCTCTGTTCCTAAGTTCTTCTAAAGGTTTGTCACTCGTCACTACCCACAGATATGCTGTTGTGTTTCGTGGACTTTTAATCCAAAATTTGATGCAATTTTGATTATGTTAACACTCCTTGATTTGCAAATCTCAAGGCAATTCCTTTAGGAGATTATGCAAGGAACAATGTAAGCACTTATTTGCTTACCTAACACTTAGAATTACACACCTTTTTGTATTGTGTAGGCTACTTATGATATCTCAGAAAAAATTAACCCAGAAATTAATTAGTGTGCCCACCTTTTCTGATTGCCTGTGATATACTGAAAGACAACTCATAATTATTTTGGTTAAAATGCTTTAATTTGAAATCATCTAAAGAACATCACTGATTCAGGGACACTCAGTATGAAGATGTTACCTAGAAAAAGCTCTGCACAAGATGCATATGAGAATTTCAGTGAAAGTAACTGACTTAATCCTTGTTTATTGTATTTTAATAGATTTTTTTTTTTTACATATTATGTCGTACCTATTCTTTCTTCAACAACAAAACAATCCTTGTCAATAACTGTGACTGTTTTACTATCTTCAGGAAACGACTCCTCTAAGGCAGACACAAAAACACAAATCACAAAAAAATAAGATAATTGTACGTGTAAAATGGAGTTCAACTGTAGTCTGTCACTTCCGTTTTTCAATAGGACACATTCGGTAACATCAGCTGTAATTCTAATCTGCATTAGGAAATTCAAAATGCTACTTTATACTTTTAGGATATCCTTTCAGGGCATAACTTGAATCTCCAACTCCTCATCTATACTCTTTATGTTATTTCTTATTGTTATCAGATCCTGTTAGAAACAAGCTTTAGAATCCTGAGTATCTATCTAATTCAATTCAAGCAAAATGGTATATTTCATTAGGTTTTATTCAGTAACTTTCATTGTAAGTAATAGGTACTTTTATTCTGCTCTACATTTCTTATCAAAACACCAATATTCTGAACGGATCCCTTTCCATCTCTCTGACTGGGTGGAGACACAAATATCAAGCAATTGAAATCAAGTGAGGAAACAAAACAGAAATAGCATGAAATCAGTGACAGTGAAGTTTTGCTCATAGCAAACTTCTGTTGTTAAATCTCAGATTTACACGCTTTATATTGAAATGTAGCGTGCTCAAGAATGCAATTTCACAGTGACATTAAACTGTGTACACTCTATCAGACAGAAAATAAAGTAAGGGGTAGTATTTATAAAGACACTAAATTTTGCAGCAAAAACTAGTGAACAGTTAATAAAATGCTTTACAAGTTGTCTCCACTTCAAGGAACTAGCATTTCTAGAGAACAACCACAGGGAAAGTATTTCTCAAGACACTTAAACCCCCCCCAAAAAAAATAGGCAGGATGCTGCTGAAGAGCATTCTTTGCTTAGGTTCTCTCAGTACGCAAGACTGTATTAAATTACCACATTATTCTTTGCCCTAAGAAATCCAACCTATATTTTGCTTTAACATCACAAGAAAGTAAGGATACAGCAGTATGGAAAACTGCTGCAGAGATTCACGGTCAGTGAATATCTGACAACAGCCAAGGGTGCATGTGCCTTTTTACCCGATTTAACAAATGGGTGGCTTACTGCAATGTCTTTTAGACGCTTTCTCTTTGTTTTCATTATCAATTTCCTGTATAAGAGCAAGTGCTAACATTACTCATTTCACTTTTATCACACTCTTGCCTTCTCTGATAAAGAACGAGGAAAAAAAAAAATGTTGTGATATTGACAGAATCTGGAAATCAGTGTTCCAGATACCATAGTGTTTCATTTCTTCCCCCTTTGTGGCTTTCATTTTTGCCACAGTCTCAGAGAAGTACTTGACTTTTGATAACACTGACACAAGGACTGGGAGCCAAGAAGGTCTCCCAGTTCTGGCAGGACTGGCTGGAAAAGAAGGAAGAGAAAGGGCTACGAGTAAGAGGTGGGAGAGCCATTTATCCAAGAGAGTTACAAGAATTGTGTGCAAAATGAGTGCAAACTTTTTTAGTGAAGTCGAAGGTTAAGGAAAATGGTTTTGATTTATATGAGCATAAACAAAACCAGCTTCAATTCTCTGCGGTTTTTCTCAAAGCATATCATAACTTTAATGGTGTTTTTGCACTTTCTCATTACTAGTAGATTGACTCATTAGCATCACATGACATCAAAGCATAAAGAAAAAAATATGAAGCTACATCCCATTTTCAAAGTAATAACAGTACCTCAGAGGTAAAGTATGGCATGACTTAAGGACAGAGTGGATCAGAAAAAAGAAAACATGGAGGAGAATGGGAAACGAGAAGGAAAAGCTGATGGAAAAGGATGGGGCAGCTGCAGCTCTAGACACACAGCCAGATCATCTACTCTTTCCACTAAGTATTCTTCCTTGAGTTCTGGTATTCAGTGCATGCTTGAAGGTTCACTTGTAGCGACATCAATGAAACCTGCACTTATTTGATTCTTAACTTCTGCTTTGTATGAACTCCTGTATCAGGTTAGCTGTTCCTGCAAGTGAAGGATATAGAATTAAACCCATTAACATCCCAGGTCACAGGGGCACTGACAGATTCTCTTTGCTGAGGCAGCAGCTGATTGGAAACACTGGTGACTGACTGACATTCAGTGCAAAAAACCTGGAGCTGTATGGTGTATCAGATTGATGTAACAACATCTGCTTGAAATTGGCTGATTTGTGTTCTAGGTCGCAGAGAAAATTAACTTTGTGGTTACAGCTTAGTTCTTGTTTGCCCACCTAAGAAGACCTCAGTGCATTACAGTATGATTGACGGGCTATTCAGGAAAGGCTGTGGGCTACAGCGGTGTAAGGAATTTGTAAAGCTTTGGCAGAACAGCGTTTGCAAAGCTCCTGGCAGCACTATTTCTGGCCTACAGTCGTCACTGGTCTTGGTTTTTAGAGAAATTCACCTACACACTTTAACAAAAACCAAACAAACACAAAAGCAGCTATTAACACCCAAACCAGGAAAACAGAATGGTGATCAATGTTAGCAGTGACTGTTTTCAAAATCAATCATTATCTAATTTTCAACATGTCCTTAATTATTATAAATAATAAATCGAGCAATAACATGTACAATTCTACTCAAAAGAACTAAGAGAAGAAAAATGAAAAGCCATAAATTCTCTGAATTTGCTTCAAAATGTAAATGTTTTGCAATATGAATTTTAAATTTGTGTTTTGATTTGTACTATCCCCTAATTAATCAAGAAGCTAGTGAATACAATGCTTAATTGATTGACTGTTAGGCCCTCCTGAACTGTAAAGGTGTTTAAGAGAAATACACAGACGGTGAGGAGACCAGGAACCTGGAGCAGCTGGGAGCAGCCAAATCAGGGTAGGCAGATGAGAGGTAGAACAAGTGCACTATATCAAAAAATCACCATATGTTTAGCTGTAGGAGCAGATCAGCACTCAGGTCTCTCTTACAGCTGACCATCCTGCCTACTAAACCAATTGTACTCTCTGGTCCAGTCAGTCTCAAACTGCTTGATTCAAAGCAGTGTATTTTTGAACGATTTGGAGAGTTTTCCTTCACTTCTTAAGAACCATGTACAACCAGGGGATCAGGTCTCTGTGACAGAAAAGTAGATGGGCTTTTAAATACTACCTGGCTGAGCAGGGAATTGAATCCATGCTCTTTCAGCCTGGAGAAGAGAAGGCTTAGAGGAGATTTTACTGCTGTTTTAAACCACCTAATTGGAGCTAATTCAAATTACCTAATGGTAGAGTATAGAGAAGACAGAGTAGGACTCTACACATCTGGTGAAAGGACAAGATTGACTAGATGTAAGTTACAACTTGGGAAATTCCCACTAGATACCACTAAAATTTTGTTACCATTGAGGCAGGCAAGAAGCGCAGCAGGTGCTCAAGAGTGGTTGTGGGATCTCCACCTTTGGAAATTCTCAAAACCCACCTGGACAACACCGTGAGCAATTTGATTTAGTACCAATCTGCTTTGAGCAGGTGGGTTGAAAAGATGATCTCTAAATGTCCCTTCCAATCCAAATGATTCTATTATTGCCATTCACTGTTCTAGTAATAGTGGTTTTTTTTTTCCATAAAAGGAAGCCACGGGGATTTAAGGGATTACAGGTCTGAATACAATCCTAAACTGTGCTCCTTTTACAAGTGAGGTGCACAGTCATAACCAAGATATGGTAATGCGAACAAAATTACATACAATCAAATAATTAAAGACACGGATTATTTTTAGCTATTCATTTCCTTATTTAGCTTTTTAATTAGTCACCTATTTTTATACATATTTAGTTATCATTTTTTATGCCACATACTAAACCACCTTTCGAACTTAAGGAGCAAGGCTTGTAGGAATATTTTTATCAGTAAAGTGTTTTCAGTAGAGATCTAATTTTATTCACATTCAACTGCACCCTCAGAATGCCAGCACTTCCCACGCAAAAAGGTAAATATTATTTTGATTTTCAAATGTGGTATTAGTAATACACATGTTCTCATTTTAATGAAGATGGAAGTGTTCTGTTTTTCATTGTGTTTAATTTGTATTAATTTCTGCTGTATTAATTGTACATAAATGTAAAAAGACAGCATTTTACTTCCTTTCTCCTACACTATTTCAACTTTATTGAAGTGAAGTATTTGAAGTTTCGGAAGACATTGTGTTCTGAAAGGCATGTTCACAGGAAAATTCAACACCTGACCTTTCCTTTTGATTGAAGGTTTTTTTTCTACACAAAAAGAAATTTCATTTTCTTAGCTAGCTCTATTAAGAACAGTAAATGAAAATTTACACAGAAGGTGGACTACCTCTTTCATTAGTGTATATGTCACCTTAATAATCTACAGTCGGAAGAATACCCAGATTCTCTTGTATGGAAATAAATATATACATATGTGATTTCATTTTAAGAGAGAACATGTGAACAATTCAGATGAATGAATGATGTGCATGTCATATCAGGTTTTCAGAGGGATTAACTTCCTTCACAGTATTGTGCAGATGGGTATTAAAGACTGCACACGCTACAGGAATACCGTATTTATAATACATTGTTAAAAAATATATTTTGCATTTAATGCTTCAAGAATTTTCCCCTTTGTTTTCAACAGCCTTTCTTTTTCCTCTTTTTCCCCCACAGTATTATCATACCATCTTGAATAAAGAAATGAACAGACAACACTGAGGCCTACTCGGGAGGAGGCAGCTGTGTGATGTTTAGTGCCAGACAACGTAAACATGAAAGCTTTTCACGGAAACACACACAAGACAGATTTTGAAATGCTCTTCCTGAAACTAATTACCATCTATAAAAGCTGAGTAATGATGAAAGAAAACACCTTCTTATCCCATAGCTGTCAGTTTTAAGCAAAGCCTCGAACTCCTAGGGGTGGTGTGCACTGGGGGTGTCTGCATACCCTTTGCTTTCACAAACTGAAGCAGGAGTTGGTGTTGAACTGATGCAAATTTGTTCTGGGATGACTTTCTCCACGTCCAATTTTCACCAGATTTGCAGAGGTGTTTTCAGCATGGAGAATTACAGAGCTGTACGACAGACGCATCTGTTATGTGGTAGTTTCATCATCCTCTCTGCACTCCTGACTCTCGCTTTGAGATTTGCTATGCTATTCTAAGCTCCATGAGCATGCTCAGAAAAGTGCTTGCCTTAAAATGTGTCATGTAAGCAGTTCCTTCCACAAACAGAAAGTCCCTAACCCCACGGTGCATCCCTGAGGCTGACCTGCGTGTAGGACAGGTATTTTCTACGTGAAATAACTTGGTGCCTTCACTGCGGGGTTAGACAGTTTGGCTCCCAAGTGCCAGTGGAGGAAGAAGATTCCCAGATTTTTACAGCATCTAAATAGCTGCTTCTAGGATTGCATGGGCTCAAGTTAATAAAAAGTAACAGTAACTGTGGTAGTTTTAAATATAGAAAATGCTTTTCCCCCAAGGCACCTAGGTCTTTGCATTGTTCTCTCTCTCTCACTGGCCAGAAATTAAGGCGTTTGTCTTTATTGGTGTAAGGATAAAAATACAGTCAGAATAAATTGTTTTAAGTTCTTCAAAGCATTTTCTAAAGGAATTGTCTTCAGTATATTTGGTATTTAAATATACTGCATGTATATCGTATACTGTATTGTATAATGTATATACTTAAGTATACTGTATGTATTGTACACATATATGTATGTATGTAAATATATATATAAATACATGTAGTGTTGTAGTGCAAAGCCAAAAGCAAAAGTTTGGATAGGCTTAACCTAATCTTGCCCATTCACTGCTTAAGCTCACCAGTAACAGAAATAACAGAATACAGAATAGCCAAAGGCTTTCTGCTAATGCAAAATAGCACTGTATTAGCACAGATGTTCTGACAGACAGACAACCCATGTTGTCTGATGTAAACCTGCTGTGGGAGGTACTTCTGAAGTTCCTGGCTATATTGTTTTCTACACAAGATAGTGTTATTTGCTAACACTGGTAGAATCCTATACTACCTCACTTGATTTGATATTTTTCTCTCTTTGTATCCCAATACAGACAACATCCTCTACAACATATTTGCTAATGTTGGTACTGAACATTCACAAACTCACACATGAGTTTTGATGTGCTATCCACACTCCATCTCCACCATGTGCCTTTCACTTTCCCCAAATTTCCCCAGCAATTATTTCCCCAAATCCATTTTCCTTTCTTCAAGGCTTTTGTAATATTCAACATACCTCAGCAACTCAAAATATGCAACTGCACAGGTTTTTAATCACCCTTTTATAGAAATATATTTCCCCTCTCTTCCACAAAAAGAAATGTCTCACCAAAAGTCACTGACTGAAAACACAGAATGGGCAATATTCAGCCATGTAAGAAAGAAATTCATTTTTTCCTAAGGGGCTGTTGAAACTAGGCCATGCTGAACATGCCCTTAAGCTGGGTAGAACTAGTGGGATGCGTTGAAGATACACCCTTAGCATTATATTCTTAGCAGTGCACTGATTTAATAGCACTCTGAGCTCAACTAAGGGAAAGAAGGGCACTAAGCAGTGGTTCTTGAGCAGCATGGGGCTCATAAATGGTTCAAGTGCTCTCCCAAGCCTCGGTTATCGTATCTAATCGGCAGTGCCAGACGGACAGCTTGGTAATCCAAAGCTGTGACTATAGGAGTAAGCGGTCCAGCTGAGTCCCCGTGAAGCTGATGCTATCTGGTCTAAAATGCAGTTGCATCCTCAATCCAATCTTACCCCACGTACAGAGGCTTTTGGAAGAAAGTGTTATCCTTCCCCTTTAGGAACAGCTGCTGATGTTGTCCAGCTCCTATTTCTCCCCTAGCAAATAATGTTGAGGCTTTATGTCTTTGTACAACAAAGATGTTAATATGAGGTTTGCATGGCAAGGAAGGTTGATTCATCCACTTCAGGGCCCTTTATGCCACAGTGGAAAGGACAGCTGATACAGCAGCATACCACGGTGGCTTTATGTAAGGATATTTTAAATATATAGGTCACTCTGAAAGTACTGCCTCCTATTTATTTCCATGGTAACTACAACAGATACAAAGAGCACAATAACAATGTTCGATAGAGCAAATTCTCATCTACCAAACACTCTTTTTCAACAGAGTCACCACCATTAGCTGTGTATTTTCACCAGCAATGAAAAAGAGCCTGCATGCCGTGCTCATAAACATGTGCACCAGCGGAGGTGACCACTGTTCCTGTTACCACTGCTAAGTGCACCACCCACCGCCTCACAGTGCCGTCATCCCCTCTTCGGTCTCCATAAACATTCAGCAAGTGTCAGTGAATGTCACTGGGTGCCATTTTTCTGCATGGAGGAATTTAATCCCACACCTTTGCTCCACCCGTACTCCCATGCCAGATGCCATTGTGTCAGAGTGCTCCTCTGCTGCCATCTGTCACACAGCAACAACATGGAACAGAATACTGGTGGGAAGGTTCAACCTCTGCTGCCATACCTCCAACATCTGCCTCTGACATCATGGGCCAAAAGAATAAAGTAGGAGGCATTACTTTCAGAACAGCCTTTGTACATGTATTTAGATCCCTTCAATTCTAATACTGGCAAACTTGAACCTATTAACACCATCTTAATTAAAAGATGTAAGAAAAGAGTCAAGGAGAGCTGTTGTTATATCTGTAATAACAGAACATTTGAAAATAATTTTAATTAATGATTGCATATAATACAAGATTTTTCCCACCCACAAGCAGCATGATAATCTGAAGACTAAGGAATCAAAATTTTTACATGCAACTACACTGCCTGCAACACACTTTCAAGAAAATGAATACCTTGTTATTTTTCTCAAATCAAATCACAAATTCTGTAAAAATACATTTTTAAAAGACATTCTAGCATCTTTTACCCTCATAAAAAAATCAAAAAATCTGAATCTTTCTGAGCTTATATGGTATTATTCCTTTTGAGAAAACAGAGTAAAAGCTATAAATAATGCCACAGTCCTTCCCCCGCTGAAGTCATCCAAGAATACTACCTGCAGTAACATGAGTTGCTAGGCACTGTGATATTCTTCAGAAAGTATCAGCCCCGAACAACTAAAATACTGCTACAACATTAAAAATATTAATCAGTTGGAATTTGCAATTATAACAGCAATGATAGCTGCTGTTCTCACAATACACAGCCAAGTTCTTCAAATACATTGAGGTACTACAGTTTACTGCAGTGATGTAATACAGCCAGCAGACTGAGTTTTATGGAGACGCACAGACCTGCTGTAAGCCTCACGCAGAGGCAGCACAGAAGCCAAAAACAGAGCTAACAGGCTTTCTATTTGGTATCTCCTCTGTGAAAATACCACAGCTACTCTCTCACACTCCTCTAATAACAATGATGATATTTCTAAGATAAAAACGTGTTGGCATGAAAATTAACACTTACAGAAAAAGAATGCAATCTGTGAAGCTGCATGGAAAACTGCTCTTCCTTTATTAAAAAACAACAGAATTTGATAACGAAGAAAGCAGTATCTCCACTGCAAAACAACAGAGTTCCATACGAACGATTCTGCAGTCCTGAAGAATTTAATGGTTAACAATACCCTTTCTATGAGTTTATTGAACAACATAGCAGGCATGGAACTCTCTAAAAGCTCTACAAGATTTGAGAGGTTGCACTTGAGAGGAAGGGTCTTTCTGCATGTGACACACTGCAGTCTAAGTCAGGGGACAGGTCTGAGTAGAGTCCCAGTAACAGAAATCAGGAGAGGTTGGCAAGATATTAACTTGTGAGACATTGCTACCACTCATTAACATATAGAAATACGTGGATATCTTATCTTTCTAGAGAAACTACCTAGATCTTTTTTTTTTTTTTTGCACTTAAAAAAATGCAGTGTGTAAGAAGCCTTCTAAAATAATATAGTATTTGCTATGGAACAGCTTTTATAAATCTTTTAGTGTTTTGGCACAAGTGTTGGTATGTTTCTACTAAAATAGGATGAGTAATCTATAAAACATTAATTATGGGTATTCAATTATACAAAAGCACCTGAAAATATCTATAGCATTGTGATTGTTTTCTGACACTAAAGAAATACGATTGCACAACTTCAAATCTTTTTCATAAACTAGAACATGACAATTTCTCTTTAATGTACTATTTGATTCATGGATAACAATTTTAAGATCAGACACCAAGCAATGTTTTGACTAGATTGACATTTCCTAGCCTATCTAGGCAACTTGTTAAAAAGCTGGATCTTTTGAAGGAAATGACAAAAGAAAGGCTCCTAACAGTTTACTTCAGTGGAGAGTTAAGAGAACGAGGGCTTCAGAACAGGTGATTTCTACTTCCACTCTGAACGAAAGGAGTGCTGCCTCTCTTAAGAAGCTACCAGGTTTCCCTCTGCTAACTTCTACTTATGCAAGAAAAGTTGTGAAAACAGGATCTTACTATGTACATTAAATTTAGTAAATTCAGTAATGAAAAGATCACCTAAGTACTTCATCACAGAGTATCACATGGAATGATGCTAGCCCTGACTGGGTGGTAATTCTTAACAGCTGCTTCCTAACAGTCACACAGTAACATTTAAGCTTACAGCACTGAATAAAAATAGCATGGTGTTGGTTTCTGTAGCAGCAGGAAAATAAATAATTTGAAAACATATGAATGGAAATCTATGCAATTCATAAGGGATACGTTCACTATTTAAATACTGTCTTCATTCAAAACACTGGAATGCTCAGTGACAGGTGAAGTACAGGTGAAGAGGTTCCAATTTTCTCTGGATGAGCAGTTATGGCAACACAAAGCCAGATAAGCATGAGTTTTCTGAAACACCAGTTTCAAAACAGCAAGCTGAAGTAGATGGACGCCTTGTTCAGGCACTTGGATCTACGTTTGGTGAAACTGTACTCTGCAGTAGAACATTATGTCCTCTGCCCTGCCAGCTACTTTCAGAAATGAGGTAAAGTTTCTCAGTTGCTGCGGTTTGCAAGTAAAACTGACAAAAACAGTTTGCTCTGACAGACACAGCCAGAAATGTTTTCATAATTTGGAATACTCTTTACACAGCAAGATAGCATATGGATAGGAATGTATCAACATTGTGGCCTGCATCTGATAAGGACATCTTATCTTCCCTGTTCAATCTCAGCCTCAGTTTGTCTCTGCCTCTTCTTTCATTTTGATCTACGAAGTCTGCATTCCCATGCACTGCAGGAGTCCCAAGTTATTTTCCCATTTTATTAATATAACCTGAGGAGTTTTAAATACTTCATGGAATTTTACTAATTAAAACTTACATCACTCCCTGTGAAATGCATACAGTGGAGGGATGGCCAGAAACCGCTTCACTTGCCAGTGAAATGGATCTTGGAAGGAAGTTACCAGCAGCTTCACAACGGTGTTACTCTTCACACAGAAAACGGAGAATAGCATTGCGTTCAGCTGACAGATGAAAGGATTTCAGTAGGATGAATGCTATTACCTAAATGGAGGGCTGGTTCAGAAAATAGAAACGACGCTTTCAAAGAACTTTACTCATGAGGAGTGCAATTAATGGAGTTAAGCTTTCTTTGGCTTAATGTCCGGTGTTCCCTAACTACTTGAACATTATTCCCAGCACTCCCTTGGGTCCCCAACACTTGCTCCCCAATACTTCCCATTGACCTAGGATTACACCTAAAAATGCTGGGCTTCCAGCAATCATATAGTGAGGAGGATTAGTATAATAGTAATAGTAATATAATAGTAATAGTGAGGATTGCTTTTGGAGGTCCCCATCTCTCTCCAATGACTTGAAATGGAAGAAAAGGATAGCACTATCTTATATTGCATGTATTTTCTTATGATTTAAATTAGATGGAAGTAGTCTGACACTAATGACTTTAGTGGGACATAATCCTGTACACAAAATCAAACATGGTTTAAGTCTGCCTTGTCAGGGGCACATTAATGCATCAGCACCGAATTGCTAAAGGTGGTTAAGGGCTAAAGGTGGTTTGGGGCTTTTTATGCATGCTTATGCACAGAGAGATAGGCAGACATTAATTATAATTTTATTTCAGCACTTTCCATTTTAACTGCCAAATAAATCACCGTGACAGCTTTAGGAGTGCATGCTGTAGCAGTGCCTTCCTGCTCCTAACTAGGTCCTAAGAAACAGGCAGAGCAACTCCTGATAGTTGTATTCAAGGAACTATTTTGCATGCATAACCACATCTGAGTTATTTTGGTCTGCGTCTTGGAAACACTGCACTTTATTACTTGCTGGTACTGCCAACAACACGCAGGTTGAGTCATTAAGAAGCAGGAGGTAAAATAAAATAAAAAAAAAAACTGCTTAGCTTCTTCTTTACCATGTGCCATTATCATACTGTCTTTTTACTGGTTTTGGAAAGGAAAAAAAAAAAGGGTGTGATAGTTAATCTATTGTTTATTCAAAACCACCAACAGAAGTTAATAGACAGTTATAAACTAATTGAGTGCGTCTGTAGTGCTATCTCCTCATTCATCTCGCTTATTCAATTTAGCTCTGTTAGTGTTCCATATGGTACAGTGCCCCTGCTGCTAGGAACAGTCATTCATTGCAAAAAAAACCCTCTAACAACAGGAAGCTAATAGTTTAACTGTTCCTCTAAATTTGTTTGACAAAACTGACATTTAGTACGCCATGTCACGTTGTCAGTAATCTGCAATTTACCCTTAGGCAGGCAGTGGATGCTCATTTTATTTACCTCTCATAGTTAAAAGCGTAATTAATATTCCACTCTGAAACAAAGATTAGAGATTTGACAAACATTGCAATTTAAATTCTCCATTATAGCAAACATTAAAATCAAACATCTTTCACACGCCCCATTGCGTAAAGGACACGTGTAGCTGTAATTTAACTTTTTAGTTTTTAATACCACAAACTAATTTCTGCTGTCAGTTTAATGAGGTGGAAAACACAAATCTTGCTGCTCTCCGTGTGCGCAGGCTGGGACAGTTAGAACGTAGAGAGACAGAATCAGTTTGCTTCACAATCTTTCCATCAAAATCCCCAGGTTATTGTGAGATACTGGCGTCTAAAAATAAAGAAGTCTTAAAGACATTGTTTAACAAATGGCTCCACAAAGCAAACGCTTCTGGCATGTAAGTAGGGGCAGCACCACAGCAGTTTTCTGAATTCTTGCAGCACTGCAGAAAAACTCTAATAACTGTGGTCTGGGGGCTGTCCCTGTGCCACAGTGCTGCACATAGCAGAAAGCTCAGCTCAGTGCTCCAGACTGCGTAGAGGGCACATCCCACTTTTCAACGTTTGGCCTCCTTCACCCTGCTTTACACTGAGTTGAAGCTAGGCAATCATTCAAATCAATTAAACCTGGGCTGAAAGCAGAAACACTCTGGAGTGATTTCTGGCCTGGGTCAGCTGTTAGGCTGGGGGCAGGGGCTTGGCTGGTCTGTGCCACCTCTGCTCCTTTTCTGTTCCTTTCAAGGCCAGACTGGCCTCCACCTCTTTGTCCTCCTCTTCCTCCTGCTCCTTCTCGTCCTCCTCCTGGAGCCTTCGCTCCATGCCCACAGAACTTACATGTACAGTGAATTCGAACACAGCGGCAGTGCTGCTCTGTGCAGAAGTCCCACAGCGGGCTGCTTGGTGGCGTCTGCATCACAGCCGAGTGACTGTGCCAGACTCTGTGACAACAGGGCACATTATCAAATGGGCAGAGAGGGGGGAGCTCTCGGAGAAATAAAGGACTGCAGTTGCAACTCCTGCTAATTTCCACTGGAATTCCAGCTCCATAAATTCTGTGTGACTGATTAAAATTATTAACATGTAGAACACCTTTAGGCACCCACAGTGGCTCATTAAACATGGAAATCTAGAATTATCTCCACTGAAACAAATGTGTGTGCAAATGTGTGTGCTTCAGAGACATATATCAGGACATTTATTTATTTATTTTGGGGAAGAGATTTTCTTCACAGAAGCACTTAGAATGCCAAAAACAGAGAGCACAGACTCCACAAAGAGGCTGCTGTTCCTCTCTTCTCAATTCATCCTATGCAGTAACCCACTGACTCCTGACTCCTTCACAAGACTTCATTAGTCACTGCCAACTTCAATCTGCTTCAGTTATTTTACATTCAGTTCCCAAAGGAAAAGCCCTCTCCTCACTGATCACAGGCTAACCTAAAGATAAACTGGCTCATTTCAGAACACATCAAGCTAACATGTCCTGAGTCATGCTAGCATCACAAACCAGTAAAAGGATCTCTGAATACTATTAACTACATCATAACACTACAACAAAGAGATGCGCATTTCTAAAACTGGGTGTCCAAAACAGGGGTTCAAGTTTTAGATGCAAGGAGGTTAGTAAAATCACATTATTCTTCTCCTAAATGTCAGAGCATATTTTCTCTTTCATAATGAATGCATATGAAAATGGCTTAATAGAGTATTACACTTTCAAAGAGAGCTATTGATACACGATCTGAGATTCTGTGAACAAATTATTTGAATGTGCCTGTTAAGAGCAAATACTTGAAAAGGTTATAGCAATTGAATGAGAGTTTTTTAGATTTTTATTTTATTCAAAACAAGAAGCAGTTTATGAAAATGTATAAATGAGGAGATAACCAGCAGAGCCACAAAGGTCAGAATCACAGCTGTTGATAAAGGGAATGTCATTAATCATAATGTGCAAATTGCCATATCAGATTAGACCTAAGCCCAACTGGTGTAATATCCTGTTTCTGTGAAGTTCTGGATGTTTTATGGAAAAAGAGCTACCATAAAATGCAAGTGTGAAAAAAGTTGTTTCTGATCACCTCATGGCAAGAGACTGACTAAAATTTTAAATATGAAATTGTACACCCTTTCCAAAACACTTTTTAGAAGTATTTATACCCAAATTTTAACAATGTGAACTCTGTATATTCTTAAAATCCACAGAGATGATCAGTTAACCTTTGAATCTTATTATAATCCTAGTCCAAACAGCCCCTGGTGACGAGTCTCATAGTCTTATGCATCATGTTAAGGGATTCCCTCCTATTTTAAATATTGATTAATTTAAAAATCTGTTCCCTTCACGCTTCTATTAATGGACTTATGGAGAACAAAAATTCCTGGTAGGATCTGCAGTTCATTAATGTATTTACTTTCACTGTGCCTATTTCTATCTTTTTCCTTAAGTGTGAGTGCCCAATCTTTCAGTCTTTGCTCATGTACTTTTTCCATCCGTAATTACTTTCTGTGCCTGACTCTGAAACTTCTCTTCCTCCCCAACACTTTTTTTCAGATGAAGACTGACCCAATTAAGAGCAGTTTTAGAGTTGTACAGCTACTAGCTCGAATTCTTTCACTACTTTACTCTAGCGTGAATTCTTTCACCTTGTTATGAGATTGATTGCGGTACAGACTCTTGAGAAGCTGGCTGAAAGCACTGTGTGTTTCTGAACGGGTCTCACAACAACAGCTGGAATTTATAGGACTAAATTAAGAGAGAAACTTGCAAGCAGGAGGATATATTTATTTACAAATCCTAAACAGTAATGCTTGACTTGACTTAACTTTTCCAGGTAAATGGAAAACCAAGATGGACTTCAAGCGAAATTGAAAGGACATAAGCACACATCAGTAGTCCTCACATGTAAGTCCTCAGCATTACCATGGAAAGAAGATGGATTTCCTCCCTTGGGTGCTCTAGAAAGACATAAAATCTATTCCATCTTTGGGGCACCAAATTTTCCCCAGATGGCAAAAATGGGAAAGCCAGACCCTCATATAAAAAGCTACTACATACTAAGGAAATACAGTCTTCTTAGAAGCCAGCATTTGCTTTCCCTAAGTGTTAGGGGCTTGTAAAGATCTGCTTCATATCTGTGATGGGCACGGTGGGCATGGAGGTCACAAGTTTTTCCGTTAACTAATCAGAGCTGCTTTGTCTGTTTGCCATCTGAAATCTGTCCCTGAGGTCAGTCCAGCAGACTTCAAATATGAAGACTACAAAAGTTCTCATTAGGCTCTTTGGGATTCTGTCATAAGATAGGTTCTATGTATTACAAAAAATCACTTGCAATTATTTTGTCTGAGGTTTGGATTGCCTTCCCTTTCTATAAACTTCCTCCCTCTGATTTATGAATTATGGCCTTAAGCTGGAGCACAGGAAGTTCCGCACCAACATGCGGAAGAACTTCTTCACAGTGCGGGTGACGGAGCACTGGAACAGGCTGCCCAGGGAGGTGGTGGAGTCTCCTTCCCTGGAGATATTCAAGACCCGCCTGGACGCCTACCTGTGCAACCTGCTGTAGGGAACCTGCTCTGGCAGGGGGGTTGGACTCGATGATCTCTTGAGGTCCCTTCCAACCCCTGCAATTCTGTGATTCTGTGATTCTGTGATTTATGCCACAAGCTGGAGAAACCAACACAGGTTACTTTATTCAATCATAAATTTTATGTAGTTTCTTGAGAAGAAGAGGAGAAAAATTACACTTGATGTACTTACCCGTTGCTTTTCCCCCCTCTGCCCTAGTTTTAAGAGAGAAATTAATATACAACAATTGCTGTGGCAACAGAACAGCAGTAATTAAATCCTTGGCATTTTCATGCTCTTCTAAGTGACACGTTCTAATCAGGAGACCTTTAACTTCTTTGAGAATGGTCTTCAGAAAAGACAAAGGCAACTGTGAAATAAAACATCCAGTTCGAAGGTTTTGCCTAAAATGCTCGTATCTTTGCCTCATGTTGAAGGCTTGTTTCAATACTTGCACTTTAAATGCTGAGATGAAATTTACGAAGAGCCTGGTGGATTCTACATAAAACAAAGTTGTTTGTTTGTTTTCTAATTTAAACAACTTTTCATTTCCTGTGCTATTCAATAAATTCCTGACTCTGTGCCACTCTTTCGAGGTACAATCAACAGAAATCAGAACAGTTTGAGAAGTTTTAAAACTCTTACTGATAGAATTTTTTTAGCCTGGTCTGCAGGAATCCACCACCAAAACATTTAGCATGCTTTCTAACTGTGAGCCATCGCAAATGTTTTGCTAAAATTGACAAAACTAACTTGGATTTCTAATCTTTTGCCATAAAGCTTCTTCTCAAAGAAATGCAATTTTCTCAACAAGGAAAATGTCACCTAATATAAACTCCACTTAGGAAACTGAAGTTCATTATACATCTAAAATGAGACTGTATCATATTATACAGAGTATGCCAACATTATGTCCACAGATGACTAGCTAGGCAATTAAATATGAAAGGTAACTGAATAAACAGAGGAACTCGTTTTTGGCACTCCAGATCACAGCTAAAACTCTCTTTCTTCAGATGTGCCAAATTATTTTCGTATGCCTGTACTGTTACCTACGTGTCATTGTGTGTGCATCTTTCTGCATTGCCAGGCTAATGGTAGAAGGGAACATAATATAACATGACTTTCTATACTTCTGTTATATATCATCTCAACCAACCTCTTACATTTATAAACTCATATTATATGCAAATAGGCTATGCCACAGTTAACTGACTTTATCATTATATATTTTATTTGATGATGGTCAGGGCTTCTTTTTAAAATCTTTCCAAATGAACTAATTCATGTGCTCTAGGACATTAATGTATTGTAAATTTTTTTTTTGTCTCTCAGAAGTCTATTAAAAGAAAACTTGTGAATCTGCTCTGCCATTGACATTTGGAGAGAATGAGTGAAAATCTCACCTTGGTTACTAACTATCTGAGTGGGAGCTGTGTGTGCAAATGCTCAACAGATCTTGGGAGCGTGTATCTCAAATCCTTTATGAAAAAATTCTCTTTTATAATAGCTATAGTTTATTGAACTTTCCTTACCATATTGCATTCATTATTCATTCAGCCCACTTACCAATTCATTTAGAGTTTTCAGGAACTGAACAAAACTTTCCACACATTTTTCCTATATTCCTTTTAGAATAAGCGATTTACAAATCTACAGTCTTAGCGTGAAATGTGCAGAAACCTCTGAAGAAGGAGTAACGTTAATGTAGGCTTTTATCATTGCTATAGATAAGTCACAAGTACTTCATGATTCAAAAATTTTGGAATTCCTATGATTTTAGTTGGTTGTACCTCAAAAGAATGGCGGAATTAGAACCATGGGATTATTTTAACACCTTCAAAGCTGACTTGTGTAAGTACAGGTCTAAAAACCATTCCTCTTGTTTTGCTTTGAATTTGCACTTGTACTGTACAACCACTCCCTGCTTTGTCCTGAGAAGGGTGTGGACTGAAGCTGTGCTTATTGGTCTGTAGATTTGCTATAGAAAGTAACACAGATGAGGTTTTCCATTAGAGGCCGCTTTGGGTGCAAATTAATTTTTCTTTTATGTAGAGGTGTTTCTAAAGACCCTGGGATTTTCCAGTTTTCTAAGGTGCCTGGCAGCTAGTTAAAAGCTGGACATTTTGCAAAAAAGCTCTTGCCAGTAAAGTCCTATTCATGCATGCCTGGTTTAGGCTGTGCATACGCTGTGTGAATGGTTATACGTCTGTGATGGATGAATCATCAGGTAGATAAAGCTAATTTAACAGTATAAAACTGTGGTGTTGAAAATTTTGCTTGTTTCAGATACCACCAAAATCTATTTCCGTGACAAATGACTATTACTGTGATGGTTTGGTGTATGAGGCTCTTACCACATCTCAGTCTTTAAGGGAAGCTGTTTCAGTTCTCTGAATGTTACAATGCACTCTTTGCATTTGGGACACTCACTGTATTTTACTCTTTTGGGTACTACGCTTATCTAATTAAAAAGCAAATTAAATAAATTGTAATCATCTAACTTAGCAATATTTGAGTCAATAATGGCAGAGAAAGCACTTGATGAAAGCAGCAGTACTGCTACAAGCAGTACAGGTTCAAGCAACCTAAGAAATTCTAAGTCTTTTTCAAGTTTTCTTATAATTCTTTTCAACACCATGGCTATCTCCATTGCTAGACCTGCCCACTATTGATCACACAGAACTGAGGGAATTCAAAGGAATAAAAGCAACTTGAATGAAACAATGTTGGATGAAACAAAGTAGGATGAAACAATGTTGAAAAGAATAAATCAGCATACATGGAATAATAGGTTGAAGATAATGTAAGATAGGGAACCCCAGTCCAATTACTGCTCTGGATTGGGTGCAAATACAGCTTTAGACAAGTTTTAAAGCGAACTAAGAAGAATGACCTTTCTTTCCACAATACCTTCCATTCGGCACACTTCACTGACGCAGACACTGGGCTGAGAGCCATGTCCTTTCATCTCCAAGTCTTCCTCTCCGTCCCTCTTCTTCTCTAGCCTCCGCCCCCAGAAAGCTGTTACTGACATCAAGGTATGCTCTTCCCTTTTTTCCACTATATTGTAGTCTGTAAGCAGCCATTGTGCTTTCAAAACTAATCTTCTTTCTATTTATATATCAATAGAAAAAGCCTAGACTGCAGCATTTCACTAAACAACTTCAGGGATTTGAAAAAGAAAACAAGCCTATTTCACTTCAAAATGTCAAGATTCAATTCACCCTACCATGCTATTCAGCTCACACAAAGAAGGGATATAATGTATCCCAAAGTGTAGTGAGTGACTACCAATCAAAAAATGTCACATGTAGGTAGACAGCTATTGATAAACCTCTGGGAAGGACAGGAAGACGTGGGCACTAACAGCAACAACTATACACATACACCCCCCTGAGAGAGGGAGAAAAAATGTGACAATTAAGACTGTAAACTGGGATAAATATTAACTAACACAAAAGCAACAGAAATAGTTCCCTGTTGCCTCTGTTAGGCATCCACACCACAGTGATAGCATTTGTCTGTTCCTTCAAAAATAGTAATGGCAGTTTAAATAAGTAGACAGACTGTCTGAAGATGCTGAAGTTTTTTTTTCACCCTCTCTTCTTATATCTTGGAAGACCGTTTCTGTTCTAAAGAGATGATTGCTAAATAGTCTGAGGAGGATACTTTCAACTTCAATACCAGCCAGTAGATTTCCTCTGTGTCTTTTTTCTCTTATTTTCATGACATTATGTTTACTAAGAACAAATTCATTGTCAGTTCAGCTAAGAAAGAAAAAAAACGCTCCTATATATATAATGAAGGCTGGGCTCAAAACCACAGTTTTTAACAATATGCAAGGAACTAAATCTGCTAAGACTGCATTTCACTCACTAAAGGTATGTTCTGGATAATTTAGAAAATTTAATTAGTTGCCTATTTATCACATCAACCTCAGTTGCTTTAATGCAAAGATATTTTGATCACACAAGATGTTTTCAGTGCATGTTCTGTACCATTCAGGGATCTATTCTATTCTTGCTTGCACTGTGTTGTAATGACTTCAGGCAGTTCAAAGGAGTAATCTAAATACTGTAAAGCACACACAGAGATGCATGATTATTTTCTGCTGTCAAAATATCTACCTTTTACTTAGCTTTAGATTAACGCAGGATTGTACGTACAGGCAGGAGAAGAGATGAGACTAACTGGAAGAAGACTGCTTGTCGGCTACATTAACAAAGACGGAATCAGTGCAACTTGCTTCAGTGAACTAGCTATGCCTTTTTCTACTCTTCCCTGTGAAATCTTCGTGTCCAAGTAAAGACCTAGGGCTGCACGAACCCAAGGATGAATGGACAATCCTGCCAACCAGCATACCAGGCTGCCTCCTGGTCTCCTAGCTAGCAAATAATATGCTGAAAGGCATTAACTGTAAGACCCTGTACTTTTGACTGTTAAACTCCACCATCTCCTTTCCAGTGCATTTGTCCCCAAAGTCCCAGTCCTCTGATAAATTTATAATGCTTGCTAACTCAACAGTAAACTTCATTAGAACATCTATTTTTTGTGACCTGATCAGTAATGGCAAATCAGAAATGATCAGTCTTTAGACTGACGCTTGAGAAGCTCCTTGAGAAGTGTCCAAAACAAGGTTTTCTCACTAGCCTAACCAATCACTGCCATCTCTCCTTTGATGACTTTTTTGTGTCTTACAATTCTTGTAATCATTTTCATCTTGCCTAGTTTAACTAATACACTTCCAAATGGCACTGCACCTGCTGCCTTCTCTCTTCCAGAGAGAATGACCAACTACTACAACTGCAGCAGCATAGATCATTTATATTATTACACAAAAATATCCCATTAATTTGGCATGACTTACCTTGGTAATTTTTTTTTCTATAATCCTATTTACACCTTATTTAACCCCATGTCCAAATTATTTTCATCAAAATCTGTAACAAGACCTTTAATAGAAGTAAGATTACCTGAGTCAGTAGTTGCTCATGTCATTTTTTTTCTTGAAGACGGGCACAACATTGAGTATTCTCCAGCTATACAGAACCACTTTGACTCAACAGCTCTATTACAGACTTTCGCTAGTGGACCTGTCATTCCATGTAACAATTCTTTCAGAATTTGAGAAGGTGGATCATTTGCTTCCTCCAGCTTGGCTGCATCACAAGTTTTGAATTTTGCTTTCACCTTACAGGGGTAATTTCCATTTCCATATCATCATTCACATCACTCATTCTTTCTGACAGGCATTTATCCCCATCTACCCATGATTGTAAGCAACGAACATAGTCTTAGATCAAGAAACTCCTTTCCGCGTGGAAACCAGAAAGAAACAACATAAGAACAGTAAACCAGGAACAGTGAACAAATACTGTGTTGAATGGCTCAAATGATAAAAATTATGCCTTTGATGATTTGCTTGGTGAGTTATGTAATTATTTAACCTCATGGTAATAACCTTAACTCAGAGCCAAAGTAAATTATTTTGTGAAAAACACCACAATTTGTGTTAACTTCGTGGTTTCAATCATCCCTTGGTCTGAATAATGCCAAGAAGAAAAAAATAGATACCTTTCCACTGGTGCTCTGATGTAGAATATCACATTCTCCCATTTCACAGAGGCACAGAACCTGACTTGTCCTAGGTCACGCAGAAAGATGATGGCAGAATCAGATGTTTTAGAATGGGCTGGGCCAGCTCCAGATCTCAAGTGGAAAATACTCTGTCCTTTCTATTCTAAGTCCCATAATTTGTAATAAACAATGCCAATATCAATAATTCCTGTTACAAGCTGAGAGCACATAATATGGAAATGACAGAGGAAATAAAAGACCTGGATGTATTATTTATCATATTGTTATGATCCATCAACACGATGCAGCCTTAAAAAAGGAAATTCAATTCTAGGTTGTAAAGGACAGACATTTTCAGAGATGGAGAAGTATTAATGCCACTGATAAGACCTCATGTGGACTCCTCCTTTGCCATTGCCAGGAAAAAAGTAACTGATCCAAAATTAAATTGGATCAGACAAAAAGAAAGGTTTCTGGGTTATTTAGAATTGAGACCTAATTTGACACAGAAGTTCATCTACAGCTAGGCAGGACTGGATGTCTGTCTGCTACAGCTAGGAGACAAAAAGAACCACGTAAATCAGAAGTCAATGATGGCACAAGAAAAGTCGTCTACAAACTTTATGTGCTGAAATTATTTTCAGCACAAAAGCAGTTAATGTATGGAACAACCTTAAAAACACAGGAAGCTTTAAAGTAAGTATAAATGTATGAAAGTACTTTTACGACATTATTATTGAGAAAGTGATTAGATTTGATGAGCCTTCCAGTCTGAGGATCCTACATTCTTAGAAAGCGATGCACTGCGATAATCAAAGTAGCAAGGGAAAATATTCACTCATGACATTATGCATATGGTTTTGTATTGATTTCTGCAACTTGGCAAAGCAAGATATCCACATCAAGATTCAAGGTACAATTTTCTGTATAAGAATTCTTTGTGACTTAATTAATTGTATGTTTATCTGCTTTAACTGGATTGAGGACCAGTATTTGGCTATTAAGTAACCACGTAAATCTGGTGTATTTTAAGTAAGTTCTTATGCTCTTGTAAGATATTTTTTTGACAGTTCAGCTAGAAAAAAACACCCAAATGGGACAAACCTTACTGTCACATAACTAGTAAAAAGGCAGTATTTAAGTATAAAGAAGGTAGAACACATATAGCGCATTAAACCTTTAGCTTGCTACTGAGATTTGACTCATTATCACCGAATTTTACAGCTGAATTCAATTAAAACTAGAAACTAAGTGAAGAGCATACAGGTTTAATGGGCTGCCCATGTTGATTAAGTGGTTTATCTTTAACAAGAGAGGGCAGATGCTACCTACAGTTCTAATGACAGTGGCAGATATAACCGAGGTGTAAATTGAGTAATGCTGATCACATGTAAGGTTTGAGCTTAGTTCAATTTGTTGCACTGGGAGGTTACATAATGTGGTAAATCTGGTATTTGGACACCAGATGTGTTACGCACCCCTGCATTTAATAAATGGCTTGCCTAAGGACAAGAAGCTGTGTCATGTTAAGATATCATCTATTATATTCTTAACATCAATTTTAAAAAAAACTTCCCCATCATGAAATGCATGAGGCTGAAAATTGCAGATTTCCAACCATCCCTGACTTCTGGCAAGAAACCCTCAGGTTTCATGTGATGCTTTTGCCTGAAAGAGAGTGAAGGGAGCTTGGTTTAGTAATACTGTGAAATGTATAGCCAAGACAGAATTCAGCAGTAACAGAACAGAGCAAAGCTCAAAAATATGCTTACCAAAGCTCAGTCTTTGGAGTTTGGTTCTACTTTCAGAGTTATGCCTATGTTGAAGAGCTAAAGTAGATTTGTGATGTATACACAAAGATGAGTATCATTTAGGCCTTTCATGACTGAACTGGCTTTTTTTTCCCAGTCAGGGATCAAGGAGAAAGTTCCCCTCTTGCTCCGCAGCAGCAGACTGGGGACACCCTAGAAACAGAGCAGACCTCTATTTCCAGTGCCTCTGTAGATACTTCTAAGATATCTTACTTGAAACTGCTGGATCAATACATTCCTGCTGTACTGTTCTGCTCTAGTAGTGGAAAACAGCCATAAAATTGACTTAATGGGATAGTTAAGTCCAGTTAATGTTTGATTTGAATCTCCAAAGTATCCCAAAGCAGTTGGAGTAAGTAACTGAATCCGGCCTTTGTAGTTTTATTTTGTCTTAAACAGCAACATTTTAACAAGGTTCTCCTATGTTTAAAGTATATTCATTTTTAACCTCAAGTTTCTCTAAAAGTATTTTGGGGGGAATTTTAGGATGTCAGAATGGACTGTAATCTGCAAAACCCCAAATAAACCAAATGCCTCCCATTAAGCCTTTTCTTCCCCTGTGAAGTTACAGCTCATATTTTAAATAGATAATACATACACAAGTTGTTTCATTTTTTCAATTATTTTCCTTTTTTTGCCCACTTACATCAGCTGCAGTAGCAAGCAACAATTTTTTTCAGTATTCTGCAATTTAATATTGCATGAAATATCAAGTGATGGTTTATGAAGTCTGAAGACTCAGATGCAAATTGGAAAATGTACTCTCATGTAACTAAAGACATGGTCAAAAACATGCCTTAATTCATGATTTATTTTAAAATGCTATTTGTCTTACATATTTTATTTTAAATTCTGCAGTTTTTAAAGGTCATTGCATGTCGCTCTCTAAACTTGCAGGGGGGTAAAATGCAGTGGCAAGTCAAGATGCAGAAAATCTGTAGCATAGTCCAGAAGAGGGGCTCTGAGAATTCCTTCTTCTGAAATGTCTGCTTACATAATGTATTGCTGTCCAAGGGTCATTTGCAAATTAAAAGCATGAAAATGCTGATGTTACTCAAAACTGTATTAGCAGAATAACAAGACAGCATGTGGCCTGATTAATCTTATGAACTCAGCATTAACATACTACTAGATCACAATGTAAATTACACTTTTATGAGCATATCAACATCCAACACAAACTAAAATAAACCCTGGGGCGCCTTTTGAATGTAATTTTCTTCTACAAATAAAAACAAAGGTTTCAGAGCACTGACCAGGCTCAACAAGAAATACATACTCGTATTTTTATCAGCTGCCACGAGTGGATGCCTCAAAGTTCTAACTATCTCCAGTTTCACATTAAGTCTCTCCTTACAAATTTTGAAAAAGATCATGTACATACAATTTATTTTCTATACAGTCCCCTCTCAAGATATATGGAATGCAACATATTATGTTGGTAGTTTAACATGAAGCAAGGCAGTCAGGAGGCAAGAATGAAGACCTTAAATTTATTTCTCTGTGCTGATGATACGTATTTAAACACTGGAGAATTGAAAGAATGCATGTCAATATGTACATATATTACTTAAATAGTTGTTATGTTCTAAAACAAAGAAACAGTAAAAACATCTTCCCTGTCATGGTTGAATCATACGATTTCTAATGTTGCCTATGTGGCTGGTATTGCCTAATACCGTAAACAAAATATTGAGAAGATGGTAACTAAACATCATATCAGGCCTTGATGCAATGTTCAGTACAATAGATATTTTTTGCTGTGTTATTTACATCAAAATCATTTTCATTATTTTCTTATTCAAATAGAAAAATTCTGTGTGCCACACATCTGAATTGGGGTTGGGTCACTGAAAAGCCAGCACTCAGACCATATCAGAGCATATTCTTTGGAAAAGCCCAAACTCATTACAGAAATGGTTACACGCAAATGAAGAATTTTATAAAGGCTTATCAGGAGTTTCACTGTTCCTCTCTGGAGGTCTGGGTGTTTGGCTGGAATTTGCACAAAGCTAGAACCTCAGTCCTGGGAAGAAAAGATCTGGAATTGTACTGAGCATTTTTGTATTCCTTCAAAATAAGGATACCTTTGTCGACCAGGGCTGATAATGCACTTGAATACAGTACAAAGATAGATTGTACACAAATAAATTTACCATTCCTTTTAGCACCTATATCAAAATGAAAGACGTACTTGAAAGGAAGTAGACTAGTACGACTAAGCTGGCATCCTTTGCTGCTCAAATATTAAAAATGAGAGAAAGCAATTTGATTATGGTGGCATTCTGCAGTGGATCACTAAGTACATGTCATTAGCATCGTATGGTGTAAGAAGAGTCCTATTTCCACAAAACAAAAATTTTAAATGAAGTACTAAAAAGGTTCAGTCATGGAATGAAGTTCCACATTAACTCTCATCAGATAGAAAATGTGGGCACATAAGAGCTGCAGCAGTCCTTCTTCTTGCCTATGCTATTTTCAGAACTTGCAGGCAAGAAATCACTCCTCTGTGACAATCACAGCAGATAAATAAGGCCTAGGAAACAACCATTGCTACTTGAGACAAGTCAAGGAGTTCCTATTCATAAAGTAGCTTGTGTGTAGGTTTTCCATCATCCCTTGTAGTTCGTAATACAGTAGACTGAAAGCATCCTTCTCTTTGCTATGCCACATGCACAGGTGTTGACTGTGGAATTACATAACTTTATGAAACATCGTACACTGATTTATTTTAGCGTTCTCTTCTTTTTGTTATCCATCTGCTGACATTCAACCCCACAATAAAATACTGTATTAAAAATTCAGTTTCTACTTGGCTGACACGAAATTACAACCATATTTGATGTGAAAATGCCATTTATCCAGCTGTCTTCAAACAATTACCTGTTTTTTTACCTGTTTCAAGCAACAGACAAAATAATCTCTGTGAAAACACACTGCAGTCCTACGACATCACCAAGCATTGTGAATGGCTCCACAGTGAAGTGAGGTGCTTAGCAAACAAAAAGCGTAAGAAAGGAAGACTATGTATAGCTGGAAGAAGAGATACAGCCATCTGACTGTATGGCCTTTTAGCTGCCAACTGTATAATGAGAGCAAATATCAGGTGAACATGAACTCACTGACAGCTATCAAGAGAAAAACAGCTGGTGTTGAAACAAACCAGTATTACAAAATCGCCACGGTAGGTTGCTTTTCTTAATAACTTGTTCTAGCTGGTTTCAGCTTTCTGCAATTTAACCTGTCTCTTCAGAAAGATGGTTGCTTTCTTTGCAAAGAGTGGCCTCCCAAAGAGCTGGCTGAACACTAGGTTCGTTTGCAGTTCTGATTTGTTTATCTTAGATCTGTTTGACATAATTGTATATAGGAGAATAATCATCAGATGCCTGAAATAGTGCTGCATCTGTTTGAATGGAGCAATGAGGAAGAACCTTCATAAATAATAGTTAGGTGCAGTATTAATAGTAAAGAATTTTCTGTCCCTGGAGTCAATGCTCCTATATTTGGATTAAGATTGAACATCCAATACAAGAACTGCAGCATCTGCAAGCCACACACACGTTAAAAATGAACAGGAAGGCAAGCATTTAACTGCTTGAAGGCTGAGGGACACAGTTGGCTCAAATATTGTTTTATATGACTGAGATCCACTTCTAGCTTTGCTTCTGACATTCCTTGTGAAACTTCGTTCTTTTCAAAATCCTCAGTGGAGTTTGTTGCTGAAATGCAGCCTTTTATCTGCTTTTATACTGCTACATACTGCTTAACTTCCAGAAGCTGAGTCATATATTGCCCTTTTAACCTCATTATGATGTGTAACCAAATAATGACATGAAGAATGCATTTTCTGAAAATGAACAACATCTTCAACAGCAGGATCACTGAAAGGACTAAAACACAGCGCTCTTTGCTTTCCCTATGGCTGTGCTGTTATTTATTTGGGAGCTACTCATCGTTCTCACTCCTCATTAACTCATTTGCCACCTGAAAATGTCACAGGAATATGACTTCGTACTGTTATTGTTCCACATCAACATGAAAATGCCATTTCCTTTCACATTCTACATACAGTCCAGAAATACAACAAGACTTAGAGGCCTAGTTCAGTATAGAATATCAGTATTCACATGCACATTTCTGGCAGAATTTGCTGCAAAATTATGGGTTGGTTTAATGCTATGGAACAGAAAAATGGCAGGTGCTGCTGCTACAATGAAGGGTAGCAAAAATTCCAGCTGTGGATATGCAATCCCTCTTTCAATGTAATACAGAGAGTGATATTTCCTATGACTAAATGCAATGTGCAACTTTGGCTTCTTTCTCTCTAATCTCACGTTCTCAGCTACTTAACTTCCTTCAGGATTGAAAAAAAAAGATGCTCAATATACCACTCCTACAAACAAAAGTATCCATGGAATAATTAATGAAAGCTGTGTAATTTCTTTTTTCTATTTGTGAATCAACCCATAATTTCAATCTCTTCTGATTTCTGTATAAACATTTATTTTTAGCTTCAGAAATGAAAAGCTGACATGCCGGGTAAAGAAACATTCAAAAGAAATAAGGCATAGAAAAAATTTAATAGCTGTTACATATAAAAGTAAAGCTGCCATCTGTATATAAGCTCTAAGATGCACACAGGAAAAAAAAATGCAGCTGACATGTTTAAATATCTATATTTCACTATTAAATTAGCTACTGCAGAAAGTTTTCCAGTATTAGTAATAAAACAAAAGATATGACCCTGTCTTGTAGTGGGGCTGACTAGCTGGTGAAGGAACTGTAACAGCCTTACTCATCTCCTTAGATTTGCAAAGGCAGAACATAACAGAGTGTCTTGCTTTAAGCTATAGACTAAAACACTGAGAGCTGTAGCTTCAAATTTGGGCTCTTTCTAAGCTTCTGGGGACCTCTTCTATGCTTTTCGTCACAAGAAAGAGGAACATATGACATCGCAGCAATCCACACAGGTGACAGGTCTCAAGTTCCTGTTGTGCCCATCACATCAGCCATATCAGAAGGGTGAGTGCCTTTGTGAGAACTTTGTGAGAAGGCACGTGGGTATCGTGCCAAAGAGGAGAAGGATTCCGGTTACTTTCCTTCCACAGTATACCTTCACCATGTATCACTAAGAATTACAGTCCATGTGGTACTAGCTAATTATTTCTCCAGTAAAACGGATACCTGTGGGTGTTGTGCTGCGAGGGAAATCTGTCAGTGTCTAAGGCACTGTCAGCTGGGGATTTTCAATGCTTTTCCTTCTAACGAAAGAACTTCCACAGACATTTTATCTCTGCTTTACCTCCTGGGACAGTTATTTCCCTTAGCTGTTCCCTTTTGGGGCACATTCTTCCCTTGGTAAAGCACAGAGCCATCTCCCATCCTATGGCTCAGCTGAGGAGCCCAGGAGTGCTCATTAGCCCCAGCACCCGGGTACATGGCCTGACTTCATCCTGACTCTCAGGTGAAACTGAGTGAGGGCATCTGAAGCTCAGGGGCCTTGGTACTCTGGCATGGAGTGCACATCAACATGAGAATGCCATTTCTTTTCACATTCTACATGCTGTCCAGAAATGCAGAAAGATTTAGAGGCCTAGTTCAGTATAGAATATCAGTATTCACATGCACATTTCTGGCAGACACTTAAGAAAGTAGGAGATATGGCAATGTCCAGCTGGACAATGGAGCTCTTACCAAGTTCTTGGTAGCTGAGGACACAGCGGCCTTCCAGGAACACTGCAGAATGTGAATGGGAAGACATGACCCATTGGCCCTTACCAGTTCACAGCCATTTGTCCTATGTCTTACTATTGATGTCTATATGCTGCTTCAGGTGTCTCCTGCAATAAAACTGGTGAGCTGCAAATATCTTGTGTCTTGAGACTTCTAACAAGCAGAATTAAAATCCCTGAAGTACCCCAGCAGGAGTTTCCAAATTTTCAGCAGTGTAAAGAGCTGAACAGATTGTTTTTTAACGATCAAACACACAGGTATTAACTTGTGCTAAAAGGAATATGAATACAAGAAAATGGAAAGAGTTCCAAGATGAGCTCAATAGGCCATGTGCCCTCCTGCAGTAAAATCTTACATCTTGTCACATCCGCTTAAACCCACAAAAATCTCGTTTCAGAATGGGAAAGTGAACATAACCGAAACTGCATTACTTCTACAATAACCTGCAATAATGATGCTATTAGGGAAAGTAACAGAACTAACTCTCTCTCTTAATTTTGAAAGCTGGCATATAAGTGTTATCATCAAAATGCTAGTACACATTAATTTAGTAAGACTGCACCAAAGCAAGTTTCGAATTTTATTCTTCCAAGCTTGTAAAAAAGCCACAGCCCCAAATCAACAAATGGGAAGAACTCAAAGAAGACTTCTATCTACTAGTTCTTGGGGCAAAAACCTGAGGCTTATTGTGCAGTGCACACGTGAATGTACACCTACAGAGCTTCAGGTTACAGCTTGCATAGAAGAACAGAGGTAGGAAATACTTGACATTAGTACTCCAGCATTTCATTTCCTTCACTTTAGATACACCCTCAAATGATATAAAAATAGATTTGCATTACTTTCTGATGTGACTAAGGATCTTTAGTTTTGATCTACATACAACTGCATTAATAATAGATTAAGGGTTGCTATCAAAGCATGATCACATGCTCCAGAAGGAAGAATCTACAAAGTGCAGCTGTCAAATCACTCTCACTAGTTAAAGCAAGGGCAAATTAACCCCATCTGAACTTCCAGGACATCTGCTGGTCTATTCCACTCTTACAATGTTTCATTTCTGAAGAATGACTTGCATGCACATGACACAAGCTAGTATTCTCCTTCTTACTGACCTTGGACCCATATGGAAAGGTAAGATTTTCTCTTTAAAGGTGATTACCAGTGTAGGATATAAAGCAATAAAACAACAGCTTGCAGAGCACAGAAGGAACCATGTCACCAACATTTTGTTATTTGAAAATGATGAAGTAGCAAGTGCCATAGGTTTATTTAGTATCTGAATCCAATTTCTGAGGGATTATGCAGTCCTGAGTGGATGATGTCTCTCCAAAATGTATAAATTCTGAATAATCTTCTATTTATTGCTTCCTTGTAACTCTACATCCCTCTCAAATATGCAGCCTAGTCTGTTTGGCCTGTAAATGTTTTAAAATTGCTTTTCTGATCTACTATCTTGTAAATAACTGATAACAAAATATGCAATAGAAAAAGAAACACCATGTCACTACCTTTTCTCAGAAAGGCAAAGTGATTATGGCACAGCCCACTGTAACACCTGGAAAGCAGTTGAAAACATCAAACTGAAAGCAAGCACAGAGAGATTACTAAGTGACAGCCAATGGCTAATACGCAGGGAAATCCATTTTGTCACAGACAAGATCTGCATGAATATTTATGGAGAAGACCACAACAAGAAAACCCCAGATCACAAGTACCGTGGAGGGTAATGAGATACAGGGAAGATGAAAACAGAACAATATTAATTTAGGATTTCTGGAGACTAATCAGCGATCATGAACGAGGACAATGACTTTTCCTGCTGCGTTTTCCTTTCTGGTTAGATAATCCAAGTTACATGTATTTCTTGGCTCTGAGAGAATGAAAGACAAAGCAGTTTTTCATTTGCAGCAAATTCACAGGTCCCAAAATAACATCGAGCGACTTTTCACAGTGTTTTACAGCTTTCTGGACCACTGCACTTCCACTCAGAAAAGCCTCTGAGGAAACAAAATGATTTGACTATGAAGTTCAGGTTTTCCATGCTTAGTCAAATGCAAGAGACGTATTATGAAAATCCTACTCTATGAACTTAGCCCAGATTTTCACTGGACTGTGACAGGACAGACAAGGAAAACTATGCTCCTAAGAATCCCCAAAGAAACAAACAAACCCAACATTAAAAAGGGAGAATCACGTGACCAAAAATGCTAACCCGACATCAATATTTTTAACCCACAAGGCAAGAGAGATTGGAAACACCTACACAAGATGAAGTGATGGAAAAGACAGCATTGCTCAGATTGAAGTTTACAACAAAATATGAAAACAGTGATGAATTCAATAGGACATTAACGGGATGAGCACTAGGACTGCAGTAGCCTTTTCTTGTCATACTAAAAAGCAGCATGAATTAAAATGAAAAGGAAAGTAAGTTTCAGTATTTGTACTCTGTATTATAGATGTGCATTTATCTGCAAATAATCAGAACAGCAGTCATACACAGAGTCCATAGCTGAATGTTAAAGATGTGATTAACCAAGAGCAGAAAATCTTGGAGTGCTTGTAGTGGACAGTAACCTTTTATTTATTGTTGAGGTTAATTTTTCTTTCTGAGGGTCACTAACTTGATCTTATTTGCTTGACTTACTGTTGGTCTTCTTTAATCATAGCAAAAATCCTTTTTAAGTAATGCCTGTGTGAATGCAGCTAATTTAATCATACGACCTTTTCCATCTTATTTTCACCCTGTGGCTGGCTTCTAATCAGACAGCAAATGACTAGACTCTAAGTGGTATAGAATGGTCAATTATTTTATTTATGCTTTTCTGAAAACCATGAGATACCAAATTATTGTATTATTATATTGTACTGTTTTCATACCTTTATCCAAGGAACCTACCACTGTAGTATCCGAGCTTCAAATAATGACAATTCACTGTCAAAAGCGTAGCCCACATGCACGAGGGTTGAAGTAGTAAAGCTCGTGCTGATTACTCCTACTTTGGGGAAGGAGGCAGCTGTGCAGCCACTGATGTAACAAAGCAGCTAGTGCTACAGAAATGACTTCGCAACTCCCCTCGTGCTTTTGCAAGGGCTACTCATATAAGAGCACGTGTTTCTGCAAGCATATGTGACTAATCCTGCCTTAGCTGGTGACATCTCCATGACTAATTTTCAGGTACAAATATTCAAACAACACTTATTTTCAGGCAGTGCTGGCTTTCTATTTAGAAACAAGAAGATCACTTTTTCTCAAATCTAAGTGGTGGTAAAGGAAGCATGAAGTCTACTCTCTGATATCAGACCTCCACTGGTCCTGATATCTCTCCTTTGCCGTTGTTAAAAGTGACCAAAATTTAATGAATGTGGAGAATGTGGCACACAACGGTTTAAAAGCTCTCATCAGCAAGTTGCTGGCAGAAAACAGACTTCTGGTTCCTAAGCTCATGCTCTTTCAATAACCTATATGGAAAATTATTTTAAAAACATTTGTTATTGTTAGATTTTTATGGCCGGAAGCAGCCCACAGGAAAGATGTGAACATCAGATTTCTGAAGGGATGACTTCAAAGAAATACAAAGTTATAGCCCATTCTGGTATGAAAGGTAAGAAGGGCAACCAAACTGGTGAGGGGTCTAGAGCACAAGTCTTATGAGGAGCGGCTGAGGGAGCTGGGATTGTTTAGTCTGGGGAAGTGGAGGCTCAGCGGAGACCTCATCGCACTCTACAACTTCCTGAAGGGAGGTTGTGGTAAGCAGGGGGTCGGTCTCTTCTCCCAGATTCTGTTTCAGTTATCTGAACTACTGACAGGACAAGAGGGAACGGCCACAAGTTGCGCCAGGGAAGATTTAGATTAGATATAAGGAAAACTTTTTCTCTGAAAGAGTGGTCAGGCACTGGAATGGCCTGCCTAGGGAGGTGATGGAGTCACCATCCCTGCTGCTGTTCAAGAAGCGTCTGGATGAGGTGCTAAGGGACATGATTTAGTAGCTTAGTGGGTAGGGATGGTGATAGGAGGACGGTTGGACTAGATGATCTTGTAGGTCCTTTCCAACCTAGTGTTTCTATGATTCTATGAAAGGTTTTGCAGAAGTATTAAGATGCTAAAACCTGTGGAAATTCTGGGTAAATTGTAGCTCTATGAAGACAGACTTGCAGTGAAGAACCAAATTTTTCATCTGCCATCCACAGCTCCATCACTGACAGTTAATTTCTCTTACGCTGTATGGTAGCAGCCTTGGCAATATCTGTAAGTGATCAAAACTTGCTTTAATCAGCTGCTAGTAGGATCTGAGAGAGGGCTATAATGGTGGTGGTGACTTTATTGCTCTGCCCCCTTGTCTTTAACAGCAGAACATGCAAACTAGCAACAGTTAACTTTTTAACTGATCCGATAAAGTTGGCATGTAGGACGAAAAAAAAACATCCCTTATGAAATCAAAACTATGTGTATGCCTTATAGCAGTACATATTTATATGAAACACAATAAGACAGTTAATTCATTACACAACACAAGACTGATTTATTAATCCTTTGTTGTGCTGTGGAAAATAAATGAAGTCTCTTGAATTCTAGTCTGATACAGTTTGGTTTTGCAGCATCCTAGCAATTCTGCCCCATTGAAGGTAGAATTTGCATCTGACCACATGTAGAGCACACTCCCCTGTTCATCAGGAAGAGAAAAGATGGATCCCTATTCTTTAACCTCTAATTAGTACTTAGCTACATTATGCACGCTTAGGGCAAGATTAGCCATAAATGCTTCCAGGGGGGACTGTACACTTACTAATAACCTTTGCACGTAGAAAGTATGTATTTCATCCAGAACCAGTGAGTGGAAAAATATGTAGCAGAGAGGGTTGGACAGCATATAATTAAACTTGCTTTGTATATTAGGTGAGCAACCAAAGTAGAAACCATTATTCTCTGTCTGTAAAGCAACTCCCAAGGTTGTTGCAGGCAGTACCACAGAGTCTTGCGATATCCAGTATATGCCGCATATGACCAGTGAAAAATAGACTTTTTGATCAGATATGGCGGAGACATTCAAAAGTGGGACCAGGTTCTGCAAGATGCTGAAGTCCATAGGAATTTAGGGCATTCAGCACCTGAATTCACACAGCATGATATTAGAATAGTACTTGTTTTAGATGTTTCAGGCAGTCAAATTTAAGTGGTTATGCTCAGTTTGTTTCACAAATTTTATATCTGTTTTAGCATTCCAAGATTTTGAAGCAGTGAAGCTTTACAACATAGAGTCAAATTACCAGATGTAAACACGACATTTTTTTTTAAGGGTATGATTTGAGGGAGCATGCTGATTTCATTACATTATACAGTGGAAGAAAAATATATTTATAATCTCAAAAATCTCATCTAATTCAAAAGCAATCATACACAAACAACTAAAGCAGCAAGTTCTACTGAATCTTTCCATGGGTATATGTATGGGTATGTCAGCACTTTGTAAACCTGAATACATCTGCTTGGACTGCCACTCACTGACTTAGGCTATGAACACTTTTTGTGAGCAATACTTTCTACTTCTAGACTCCATGTCATTGAAAAGTCAGCTAATAACAAAGCTTAGAAATTAATTTATTTCAGGTATGCTCTAACAGCCATAATCAGCTATAAATCCTTTTGCCCTATTTGCATTTACTGAATTTGCCTTAATTATACTGCTGCCTAATTATGAAGCTCAGTCTAGAGGGGAACTCGCAAGATGCAATGATGCAGAAAGCTGAGGACAGTTTATTCCACTTCATGGATTTACAACTTTCTCCTACTGCACAGTTTGGAACAGGCTCTATTTGTGAGGTCATTAACATGTAAACAATGTCACACTGAAGACGCATGGCAATGACCTACCATGGTAATGAAAAGTGATATTGAGTTTACTAATTCAGATAAGAGTACACAGATTGCCTTTTCCCTAACACGCAAAGGCCTGTCATAGAAATAAATGCATGGTCCTTGTTGCAATTAATTTGAATCGTGTTCTTTTAAAGCTTTACTTGTAGATTTAATTAAAGCTTTCATGCAGCACACACTTTCAGGAAGTCTCTATGTTTAATGGCTTTTTCTCCTAAATTAAAGAAACAAGTGAAGGTTATGATTCAAAGAACAACAGGCAATCATAAAATGAAAAGCTATTCTTAATACAGTAAGCATTATCTTGTTTTGACATAAGTAAATACACAGTACTGTGGGTGTTCAACATACTTCCTGCAATTAATGTGATGCTGGAACTTCCATTGTGACATCATTTTCAATCACTTAAGATAAAATTTCTCTTCTTTGAACATAAAACATTGCATTCTAAGTTTCAGCCTGGAGTTGACTGTTTTCAAAGCCCTCGCAAAAACAATTTTTAGAAAAGAAAAAAAAAAGGTAAAACAAAAACACCTCAGTATTTTCACATGAAAATAAAGAAACAATACCCAACACAAAAATTTCTCATTTAGCCATTTAACTCAGTCTTTAGTTAATTCTATCATGTTAAATGTTCCCACAGACTAAGTTTATCCAAGCAATAGACCTTTAAGAAATGCCACAAAGAAAGAAAGAAAGAAAACAAAAAAACAAATAAACAAAAAAAGAAATAAAAAAGAAATGGTCAGTAGGATAAGAAAAGAAGAGCAAGAAAAAGAAGCTGGAAGGAAGACAATAGAATAAGGATCTAAAGAGTGTGTGAGATAAAATCCATTGTGGACAGAGAACTGGATAAGAACATTGCATGAAAGCACGGTATTCCAGCCCCAAAAAACATTTACAGTTGAGTTCCAGCAAAAGGCAGCTGAAACTGAAGTACCTTATTCAGCAAACAACATATCACATTCCTGCTGGAGCCTGTACTAGGACTGGACATGTAACCAGAGTCAGTGCTTTATTCTCCTTTTCACTTTTTTCTTTAGCATGCAGTAATCCCTGATGGTTTACAAACACGCTTAAGTGTTTCTATTCTTTTCTCAGTTGAAAATATCTTACACAATGTTAAACTGGAGAATATTCAAATGCAAACATGACTCTTCCCTATGTGGTAAGCAGAAAGTAAACTTCTACTGCAATTAACGTCTGAATGTTACAGCTTAAGGATCACAATCTTATTCTATGAGGTATGATAAATATGAAAATCTCACTTTAAAATCTGAGCAAATACAAAGCATTCAGTATCTCATCTGTTTTTGAAAACATAACTTTGTCATGATTCTTAGTCCCTTTGAAGCGATCTTTTCATGGACAAGTGATGAATAGGACCATACATACATACATTCCTTTATACTTAAAACACAATCCAATACACATTTTTAAGCAAAACAAAAGTCTGGCTAGCCTACCTAAAATGTTACTTTCTGCAGCCAACATGCATACATTATTATAAACAAATAAATGCATTGGCCAAATCCATACTTAAAGATGTACTTCTGGCTACCGATATCACGAAGGAGGGAAGCACACTGCCACTTTGCCCTGCGAGATGCTGAGCGGCGCAATTGCTCTGAACCACATAAATCTCTTCTTCCTGTACAATGGTGAAATGCACAGGTTCCTTCAGATACACCAGAGATGCCTCTGGCACCTCAAACTTGTGTCTTTGTGATGAGAGGAATCAGAGAATGAGAAAGGAGAGAAGCAAACACCCTCTGGGGGTGCACTGATTACAACCTAGAGACCCCTGGCCATATGGTTCCATGTCTCACCAACAGATTTAAGATTGATGATTTGTGTGAGAAACCTCAGCAGAAACGGTCCCAAGCTTCTGCTGCTGAAAAGAAAAATAAATGTGCTTCTTTGCGTTCCGTCAGCTCAGTACTCACAGGAGCAGGCAGATGCTATTATAAGCCTGACAAATCTCTGCTCTGCTCCAGGTACTAACTTGTTTAATTTGGATCACTGCAGCTGTTAGGCTGGGACAGGCACTAACCAGAATTATGCAGGACTTTTCTGACAGTCCTACAGTTTTCTCTCTGTAGCACACGCTACAAGCTACAGCCTAATAGTAACAGTAGTAATAACAATAAAGCCCATCCTAGCATACTTGAGAGCGAAACAGAGCTTTGATTCTAATATCTATGGTACATTTTGGAAAAAATGTTTTGTTTTCTAACAGGGTGTCTGGAACTGATGAAATGCCAGACTTTGCTGGAATTGCAAGCACACAGCACAGCCTGCACTGTTTCCTTTTCTGCTTTGTTTTTGTGAGTCTCAAATTCACAGCAGATGCAACCTCATTAGCTACACTTTCTGTGTGGGTTATTGCTCCAAAATTAGGAAGACCCTGATCAGGCAGGATCCCTGCACAGACTCTCAAATGGAGGCAGAGGGCAAGAATGATCAGGAGTGCCAGAAGAAACTTGTTGAGGCATGCTTTCTTATTCGCCCAGGTCAGAGTTAGGCACTTCATTAGAGAAAAACAGTGACCAAGAAAAATGACAGAAAGAAGATTAGGAAATGAATGATGTCTTTGGACTGCTAGACACTGCGGAAAGCATACGGCCATTGTTCTCTGCACCAGGGATCAGGAAGCATAGACTTTAAAGGAGCTCAAGGAATACTGCAGGTAAGGAAGCAAATGGAAAGGAAAGTAAGGAACAGGAGCCATGATGAGAACATTTTCATTGTGAAATTAAGTGAGAAGATTGGCAGACGCTACCTTGAGATGGATTATCATTAATCTGGCGATATTCCCTACGGGTAGGGTCAACAAAGATATTTTAGCTGAGGTATCTCCCATGGGATTCAGAAGTTAGATAAAAGACTACAGATTAGAAGCTGAAACAAAAATGTAATAACTGAGGAGAAGTTATGGCAACACTAATGACTATAACACCTCAGTGCCCTGTACTGACATCATTCAACAGACACGAATACCTTGTTACAGTTGTTCTTATCTCTACTGCAGAAGTGATTAAATCTGCGCTACACTGGAACAAAGAAGTCTTAGGCTAGATTCACGGAATGCTTTCTTTTACCCATTATTTTTTAAGCACTTCTCTGCTTCTGGTCCTCCTGGAGTCCAGGATAGATACACAGCAACATTAACTTTGTTCCTTGTAGTGCTACCTTTTGCAGTCATCTGCTGTTGCTCACTACAGTACTTCATCAAACCACTCTGAAAACTAACACCTCAATCTTTCAGAAAAAAAAAAAAAACGCCTTTAGCAACATAAATTACAATGTGACTTTTGGTCTTAATATGTAGTGTATCTTCCTTAGTGTTAATGCTTTTACAGTCACACAAAAAGTAATGGCAGGTTTAGGTTGAGAGAGAAAAAGTTTTCAATGCCATTACCCCTCTTGTACAACAAATACTCATATTAAAACAGAGAAAAACTCTCTATATGGGAATTTTAAATGAAAGAATCTGAAGTTAGTGTTCAGCTATCCATGTAAACAGAACTGAAATTTTGGAGTCAAAAAAGCATGGAACAAACCTTTTCCTTGAGGGAATTTTCTATTTTAGTCTTAAAGTGAATGAGAATGATTCACCCTACAGTCCCTTTTAAAGCCCAATTCAACAATGATGGAAGATAATAGGAAAATCTCAGTGCCTGAATGATTGGTTTAGACAGTAATTATGACTGACTTGGTAACCAAACTTTTAGGGAGCTACAAACAATGCCAGCAGTCTAATTGAGGACTCAATCTAACTGAAGAATTTATAGAGAAAATGGTCCATCCTGGTAAGCAGCTCATACTAGTTGAACACAACTAAACACGGGGCAGCAATACAAATGCTCAAACACAGACGTAACTTCTTTGATACATATATCTGCACCTATCCCCTACTCCCTCTCCTCTCCAGAATGTGTGTATTATATCTCAGTTTTCTGTATAATAAATATACGTGTTCAGGCTTATCCTACCGGAGTATATGGAATCTACAGCTTCATA
Source organism: Penelope pileata (assembly GCA_013396635.1). Lineage (NCBI taxonomy): Eukaryota > Metazoa > Chordata > Aves > Galliformes > Cracidae > Penelope > Penelope pileata. The sequence continues at coordinate 1,320,422 of WBMW01002959.1, forward strand.
AAAAAAATATCAGCATTCAATTAAAATCCCTGTGTAATGGTTTAGAAAAGCAAGACAACCCTTTTATTAACGTGGACAGAACCACGACATCTCTGGGCTGCTTAAGTGTTCGTTTTTCCTACTGTTAGGTTGGTTTCCAAACTAAATGTCTTTTACCTTCAGAAAACAAATCGTGCACACTGAAACTGCCCCTCTAAGGACAGCAAAGTCGCCAACCCCTTAGCTCATCTGCACATTTACTACTTGACACTGAGGGAGCAAGGAGAGTAACAATAAGTAATTGTGTGACCAGCATAGCAATCAATCACTCCTGATACTTCACCTCACTCTCTCTGTAGTACTCATTTATTGTGAAAAATGCACATTTGCAGCACATTACAGATTATGGTTTCTTACTCAGCACATCCATGCTAATGTGGTTTAGAAAAGTCTGGATAACTTCTGAAATGGCTATGGGTTTCCTGCTTGTAGGTGCTGGAACAGGAACTTGGAGTGAGCATCTAAATGTGTCCAGAAAGGGGAAGTGAAGCAGAGCTACTCCTCCACAGGAGTAACTTCAGCAATCTGATCACTGCTGCAGCTCAGGAAGGCTATTTCATGTAGTCAGATCACTGCCCTGAGGGGGTCACAAAACTTCAGGAAGAGCTAATAAAAAAAAAAAAAAGATTTACTTACTGGTGGTCTGAATGTTAAGGATGATTTACAGTTTTTTCTATGGAGAAATGTGAATATAAGCCTTGGCTATAAAGCAATAAAATCAGATCCAAAAGAATCAACTAGAACAAGGAATCAGTATAAAAAATAATGACTTCAGACAGATTTTTAAGACTAATGTGGTAGATTTTAATTAAAAATAAAATTTTAATTCCGAGATTGCTGAGTATCTCTGCATGAAATCTAGATATTGTATCCCTGTACTCAAAGCATATGGCACATAGCCCATTAACGTATTTTTCAGCTGTGGAGACTTGGTAAAACACTCTCCTTGCTATTTTGGGCACAGCATATTGGCATTATAGATTTTGTCAGATGCAACAGAACTCATGGGACATCCCCAAATGATTTAAGTCTAGCTTACAAGACAATTACTGGAATCCAGGTTTATTTTGGGTTACATCACTCCACGATACAAGTCTATGTAACTACGCATGTTTAAAGATTCAGAAGAGATCATAGGCTTCATCTAGCAGATCAAACAGTTCAAACACATCTGTGTATTTCTGTTCAGCGCTCTCCTCTACCTGGAAGAGGTAAACTGATGAACTTATTCTAGTTCCAGAGGCAGCTGCAATTGAGAATACAGAACCATTTGTGACATCACACAGGATTTTCAAACTAATACCTAAGTTTCAAGTATTATGATTGCATACTTCCTGGAATTATCCAGAAATCACTGTTAAGAATTTAAACAGCATTGGTTTTCTGGAAATTTTATAACTCTGACCATCAAGGTCATTTTGCAAATCTGCTAACCTTGTGCTTTCTGCCACATGTAATAGGACGATGGCATTGTCCCCTTTGGGAGTAGGGAAATGAGCCACAGGTTAAGTCTCTGTGCAGAGATCCAGAAACCAGCACTGAAAATCTGCTGGTGAAAAGAGAGAGACAGAGATAAATGAGAACACATTCCCAGGCTCTTGAACTCAAGGCAGATACAGGAGAAACGTGCATTTCAACCATGCCTCCAACTATCAAATTCTTAATGAGAGTAGGTTTTATTTGCATTTAAATGAAAAAGCTCAATGTTTGTAGAATTAACATTCTTGCAGGAAAAGTTCTGTCCTCTTTGAGCTATATAAAAAGTAATAGGCGATAGGAGCTCTTGTCCCACACAGTTCGTTTTAGAAATGTTTCAACATTGCATTAGGCTTCTGGATTGAGATTTCTATACAGGAAATGTACTTGTGATGCATCCCTGTGCTAGGTCACCTAGCTACATGATTAGTGCTGGGTCAGACAACATCAGCTAGATTTGATACTATTAAGATGCCAGCATGATTAATATTTTCTAGGAGTACTGGGTAATAATTGTCTCCTATTTGCCTGCTTTAGCACAAGTTGAAATTACTTGTAATAAGGCACGAAAATAGAATAACATTATGCACCTAACTGCTGTGCAGCACCATTGTTGCATAAGTACTTAATTTCAATCATACCACACCATTTTGATATCAAATTCAAACTGAGGAACAACATTAAAAACTACATCCAAAACTTTGTATTTTAACTGGGTGTACCTCCCACTCCTAGCAAGGCAATGAAGCCTTTTCTTGAAAGCAATATGAACAGCTACAATCTGTAATATCTGCCCTGGAATCTGGGGTAAGTTGAATTCCCCGAACTATGAAGGGCCAGCGTTTTGAGTAAACTCAGACAAAAGAAGCACTCCATCTTCATGCTTGAATTTGCATGAATCTACTTACGTTAGCTCTGACTAATAATGATAAATGATCTCCAAAGCAGACAAAGCCTCTATCTAAATCTTTGTCAAAATGAAAGTCTTGACTATAAAAGATAACCATCAGTGGTCAGCACAGTGATTCTTACTGTCACGTCAACAGCAGGCTCCTCTCATTTACAATCGCACAACAACCTACCAACGTATTCTTCTTTTTCTGGCCAATGTCTCCGGGGTTATGCCCGTCAAGAAAGGTGTCAGGAGAAAGCAGAGTCATGTCAACGCTTGCTGCCATGCTGCGAACACCAGTCATTACAAGTGTCACTAATGACACTGTCCCCATTCTTCTTTCTCCCCACCTGGAATCTGTGGTGAAGTCTAAAGACCTGCTGCAGAGTTAAAGAGTGCCGTGAAATTTGCTCTCATCTTAAGAACAAAAGAAATCATACAGAACTAACCACAGCCAGACAACAAAAATCTGCTGCTTGGCTGAAATGAAAGGTAAGAAATGCACCAGTTCTCAGGAAAGCAAGAGTGGGAAGAAAGGCACTGGCAGAGGCACTTAAACCCTTTAACAGGAAGCATATTCTCAATAGCAGTACTCAGCTTCCTTTTTGTAACATCTCCTGACTGACTAACTAGTAAACACAAGATAAAATGGAAATAATTCTCTGCCAAATACACACAGCTGTAGGTCCACCTCTGATGATTCATCAGCAGCACTAGGCATCTGCCAATTTTGTCTTTTTTAATTTTAATTTAGGATGGGTCTAGAAGTGGCAGCGATTGCAGTCTACTAGGGGAAAGGAGCCCACAGCACATACGGAAAGCAGCACACAAGACAATAGTAACTATTTCAGTGCATAGATCCTCAGTTGGATGTCACAGCTTGCATTTACAATGACTAATCAGTAAATTTGAATATGATACTCAGTATAGAAGTGGTAAATTAGCAATAGCAGAGTACTTCAAATTATGTTTCTCAAAATATAGAACATTTTATAATCCATAGCAACTTCCTCAGCTAAAAATAAAATTGGAATGAATTCTGCATACATCTAAGATCTCCACCAATTCCAGAGAAATTGCATGCTGCATAAACAGGTGTAGAATTTGGTCCAAAATATTTCCTCATATTGTGGGCTGATCTTGTCTGCTCCTTTACAGGCTCTCACTTCCCTTCTTTCTCCAGATGGGGAGCAAAAAAACCACAGTCAATATCACACAGTTTCTTTTAGAAGAGTTAATGTACCCAGAGAACAAAGTTACTAAACTTGTATCACGCTAACAAAAACACAGGTCTTTTCTTGAAGCCACTGTGAGAGCATCCTGAACAAAAACCCTATTCCATCCACTATTAACAGTCTCTGTGATTGCCAAACTGGGGAAAAAAACTGTTTGCATAACTTACAGAAACATTTCAATTCACACATTTTCCACTATCAGTGGAAAAAGAGAAAAAAAAAAAAGGTATACTCCAATTTCTTTGAACAGTGAAACAGCACTCCATTTAATGTTTCATTTGTTTCAATTTTCTTGACTTAGCCTTAAGACATGAATCATATTAAAATATTAATTTAAATATGTTTACTTGCTATGGCAACAACATAGTGTACGACATAGAATGTTATATTACGATATTTTAAAAACAACAGTTAAATGGTCCCAACTGAATGTTTTTCTGAAGGCCTATTTCATGAAAAATGTGGTCTTTTCATCTCAGGAATAGAAACACATTTTGAAAAACTGTATCTATGGAAGAGAGATTTTTTTTCTGACCTTCACATTAATACAGTGCTTTAAAGAACAGTTTTGAAAAAATGCACTATATGTAGAGTGTCAAATAATGTAATATGAAATCTGAATTACAAAGTAAATGAGCAGTTTCAATACATTCAGAAGTCTCAGGGAATTTCAGCTAAGAGGTTTAGATTTCAGTTGCCGTAATTCATTTGAAGTATGGTTCTGTTTACTAAGTTTTCAACATAGAAATGTTTATTAATTTTTCGACACACTTCAAAAATGAATGTTTGAAGCTTTTTCAATGTATTAAGCAAAGTGTTTATTTAAAAAGTTTGAAGAGCAACTAAAAGAAGGAACAAGAGAAACTTAATATTATCTTTAAATGAAAGCATAACTGAGATTTGTTCTTTTGACTACCATATACACCTGAAAATCAGTACAACAGTCTGTCTCGTGCAAGTAAGGCCCCGTTTTCAGCAACTATCTTCTTTCAGAATCTTCTAGCTTCCTACGACTTTTAAAGCTGAACTTCAAAGAAGACAGGTGTCTATTAGACAGCTGCTTTCTGCTGCTAGCCAACAAGATTAAACAAGCTTAAATGCATCTCACTTTGTAATTAAGCAAGACTCCTAACTGTTTTGCTAAACCAAAAACTATTGTATGCGTATGCTGCTTGTACCTGGAAAGTTAGAACAGGTGAACAGCCTCTGAAAGGGATTTGCTAAATTCACAGAAGAACCCTTCTCATTCATCATCTGCTGACAGCAGGGAATGAAGCAAAGGCTTTGGGTAAATAAAGAACCATATAATGGTATTACTCAGGACTGCATCAAAATGATACTTCACTTACTGAAAGTTATGTTTCATCTTGCCCTCATTTTTTAGTGCTCGCTCCTTTTAAATCCACCTCAGTAATGGTAACTCATGACATTTATGTACGATCATTATTCATGAAAAAGTAATAATATGTACATAGCACCAAATGGAAATGCCTGTACATGTCTAACCAATGCTATATTTTCATCAGAACAAATAAGAAAGAAACCACTACATAAATTCTAAAAAACGGCGACTTATGCATTAAAATTTCCCATAGGCATGGTAGTGATATTTATACCTATTACTTTTAATTGAGAAAATTCATTATGTTAACCACATTCAAAGGACTCTAATGCACAGTATCAGGTATAGAAACTTCTGTAAAACTAAATATTTCATTACATTACTGACCATGTTGTTTTTATCTTTTTACGTTGGTAAAACTTTGAAAAAGTTTTCATAAAGGAACTTTCAATATTAGCATTCACTACTTATGCATGGAACAACATGGCAGAAAGTGTGTCTCTGATGTCAAAGAAGTTACTTACAGGTAATAAGTGTAGGAGTGATAGCTTCTTCTGCCATGATGGTGGAAGGATTAGGCAGTGGTGGAAAAGATGAAATGGAAGGAAAGAAAAGCCAAATATTAATGTATGAAAAATCAAGATGAAACTGAGACCAGAACTGGTGACACAAATGGAAGGTAGCAAGAATGCATATCTGGGCATATCATGCAACATGTCTGGAACAGACAGATGACATATCCATCTCCGTAAAACTTCAAGCAATACAATACACAACGCATCTCCAACTGTTAAATCAAACCACTTTAATGGACATCCGCTAAGTAACGTTAGATAGTTAATGTATATTTATCTCTGCATACAATATACACACAAACACTCCCAAATGAAGTGAGAAAACACCTTCAATTTACATTTCAACTGGATTAAGAATAGGTATACTCAACTTCTGTATGTTAAAATTTCAACCATGAGGAATCCCAGAGTATGTATTATGTAACTTCTCTTCCTGAATTTTTGGATATCACTTTCTTTACTTACAGAAATCAGTTCTGCCATTGACAGGATTAGGACTTGCTTCCACAGAGGAAAATCAATGGCAACAGGGAAATAAATTTCAGCTTTTTTAATAACTAATCCAATTCTGAAGAAATATTATTTCCTAGTGCTTTCTGTCTACATCTATACCCTTAATTGTTATTACAACCGACTCTAAGTTACTTTATGTTGAGTGAAAATTTCCCTTGTTATCATACAAGCAGAAAGTCTATATCCTTACTTGCTAAAATTACTTTGGTGGTATTTCCCCATATGGCAGAGGTAAAAATAAGAACTGATCCTGCATCCCTGCTAATTCTGCCTTTGTAAATGTTACAAAGAAGTTGGAGACTTAGCACCACCATCCAGAGAAATATGGACCCCTCCGGTCCCTCCTGCATCACCTCTTACACATCCAGACCCTACACCCAGCCACGCACTGCATGAGCACAAAGTATACCTGCCCTCCAGCTACGCTTTTCTGTTTTACGTCTTTCCCTCCCTCAGCTGTAAGTCTCCTGCAAGTAGGTCTGCAACTCTCCAAAAGGGCTAAGATCCAGCCTAAATGAATTCCATATATTGACTGTAATTAAAAAGAGGCTTGAGATCTTACAACATTTCAGAACTTAATGTCAAGTAGCATTCACATGCTGGTAAGATAAAAGACTGAAAGGAATCATGTAGGCATTTGTAATTTTTAAGCACATATATACAGCCTTTGACTACAGAGGAAACATGTAAACAGGCCTTGCAAAGGCCTATAACTAATGTTAACTTGCCTCTAGCTACATGCTTCAGGCATCCCTTTGAAAACTATGCTTTCATCAAATTTTCTCTCTCATCTTCTTTGTGTGAAGATGCCGTTAGAAATGGTTCCCAGTTTTTATTCCCATTTTTCTGATGAAATAGTATTGTTCAAACACAAGAGGCTAGATATTGAATATTTAATCACGTGGCAACCTGCAGAAGTATACACCTGTTAAAACTGAGTTTTAAAAGATGTCTAAGAACAAAGTAGGGTGAAAGCTGCAGAAACAGTTGTACGCTTCTTCCACCAGCACACATCCTGTTGCCTTCAGTAAGGACCACAGGATCAGGTCCTACCAAAGCAGTTCAACCTACCTGCTCTATTAGCAAGGGGTTGTTTTCATATCTCGTTCATTTGTAAGTATATTCCCCCTGCCCTTCTTTTCAGAATTACTCATTCTTTCGCTCTCATTTTGAATCTCATGACACTGCCAACACTATTCCTTGCCATATGTTGCCATCACAGAGATTTAGTGTAATTAGTACAAATGTTCTCATACTTCTAAAAGACGTATAATAATTTGAGAAACAACAATAAATACAATTAATCAGAGAAGCGCTGCTGGTACTTTTATGCAGAATTCTGCCAAATATGTTATAGAGATGAATTATTCTGTGGGAAAAAAAATAAAACAACTATTGAAAATCCAGGAGCTTTAATTTATGTGAAAATGTTGCATTAAAAATTTGTACAAGATGAGAAAAATTAAAAGTCTCAAGCTATGGTTATTTTTAGATAGCTACAATTGTGAGATTTTCCATATGAAAGCCTTTGAAAAGCAACACTGTGGTTTTTAATTCTCAGAAATACTAGCTGATGGGGAAAACCAAACCAAACCAAAACACGAAAAAGGAATTACATGTGAAACATGCAGGAAACAGTTTTAGATTCAAAGTTGTCAGGCCATGTGAAAAGCACCATTCCTAATTGAAAAATTTAGCATTTTTAAGAAATGCTAAAGTTCCATTTTGGTTCCTACATAACATATACAAATGGACTCTCTCTATTTGCATGAAAAGTGCCAAAATGTCTTTTTCTGCAGAAGAATGTGAATCAAATAATTCGGCCAACCTTGGCCAAATGTCCTTCTGTGCAAGGAACCAAGACCTTTTAAGTCACTTTCCACTAGAGAGGTTATTTTATGTCAATAAACTGTTTCTGTGTATAATGAAAATACAAAGCTCTTTTATATCCTTCGAGACTGATGACATAATAATTTCATAAATATTACTTGTAGAATAAGGCCTCACTATAAAATGTTATAAAAGCAACGCAGCTGGTCGCAGGAGGATTGTCCCACTAAAGGGGAAAACTTCTGGAACTGTGGAATTATCACAGTGATTTCTTTCATCATCTCTCTTGTGTATTTGGCCTAGAAGGAAAAACAGGAGGGCACTTCGAGAAAACTGGAGTTTTCCTTCAGCCCTATTATCTCCAATTTCCATCCTAACTGCTTGAAATTGTTGGCAAGGTGTACCACTGAGCAGCCTGATTTACTACCAGGAACTGGAGCAATGCACTCCCTGCCCAGCTCCACCGAGTACAAAAGCATTCCTTACCCGCTGCCAAGAACCAGGGGCTCTGTGTTAAACAGATGCCACAATTACATACATTGGAAGTTACTGGAAGGCTCAGGCATAGAGACACTTGGAAATGGAAACTAACAATAGGCACAAGAAAATAACTGTTTTAAGGAGAAATGCAATGATCAGACCAACTCCATTCTACAACGGAAGCAGAAGCCAACGTAATCCAATTTAAATAACTGCTTGCTTACTGCATGCCCATTGCAGGAGCAAGAAGGAGGCCTGGAAGAAACTGAACCCTCAAAGACATAAATACTTCTAAGCAAACCTTGGATGACTGTATCTAATTTTTCAACTTCTATATCTTTTTTTTTTTTTTAACTCAGCTGAAAAAGAATACGAAAGAAAAGCTACAAATGAAAAAAGAGAGAAAAAAGAAAAGAATAAAATAATACGGTTCTGATTTTTCAAAGTCTTGATTTAACTGCCATAGCTTTTCCAAAGGCTATTCTAATTTTCACTTCTCTATTTTAAGTTGACCTAAAGGTGACCCTGTTGATTTATTTATTTATTATAAAGTGTCATGCAGGTATATCAAAGACTGGTAGAGATCAAGGGCCCTGCCTGAGATTTTACATTCAGGATCAGACACAAAAATTCTTGTTATTGTGAAGCAACATTCTGGAAACGTGTATTGGTTTCCATTGATTTTGTGTTAACCCTTGTGTGAGAGATTCAGAGCACAGTTGTGGGGAGAGGAAAGCCTCCTGGCTTTATTCTAACTTCACAGATAAGAATAAACTTATTGACATGACCATACTGGTATCAGGAATAGCTTGTAGGTTGCTAGTCTATGTTACATGACATCCTTATGCAGGAAAGTAGTTGAATAAATAAAGAAAAGACAGAACAGAACAGAACAGATAAAGAGCTCTGAATAACCAAGTGGAGGGAAAACCAATAAAGCACCAACAGTCTTATCCCGACCAAGGTGCAAGAGCACATTGCTGGCTCACGTCCAGCTCGCCATCCACCAGTACCCCCAGGTCCTTTTTGGCAAGGCTGTGCTCTACCCTTTATCCCCCAGCTTGTATTGATAGTGGGGGTTGCTGCAACCCAGGTGCAGAGCCTCTCTGAATGGCATCCTGTCCCTCAGGTCTACAAAGACTCATTTTAGTGAAAAGGATGAGTAACAGACAGTATGTGCCTTGGGATATGCCTTGGGATAATGGAATGTGAACACTATATTATTGCATCCAACTGCAACCACAAGTTTCTGAGTATGTAGATTCAGCATGGTGAAATCTACCATTGTAGCTCAAAGAGTCTGCTCATAGCAATACAGTAAGGAAAGCGGTTCTCGGGGGAAAGGCCACTGAGTTACAAGTTGCTATTTTACTTTCTGATCAGTTCTTTACTCCTGTAAAACTTCTGATAAAGTATACGAAATAAAATGATGAACTGCAGTAGTCAAATGATATGCTACATTGAAAAGATTGTTTCATAAAGTAGCACCCGAAGTATCATAAAACTGGAAAAACACTGCAGTTACACTAAGCTTTCAGGATGACTTACGCATTTTCTACAAATGCATAATGCATACACAGTAACTGAACCAAGGTGAAACCATAGGGGCTCTCAGCAGCATAGTGAATTAACGCACCAATAACAATCTATTGAATAATTGGTTCGTCTTTTGCTTAAGTCCTAAGCGTAATTGCATTCAAGACCTTCTATGCTACAGCATCTGCTTTAGAGGTCTGGGACATAATATATCTATCTCCTGATGCACTCATTAAAACCTAGTCACATTCTGTTACACAGATGCACCATCCTTACTTTTTAATATTCACCTCAACTAATTTTACAGTTTGTTTCATTCAAGGCTGCAGCATGACTCTGGGACGTGTTAAACTTATTGGTATCACTCTTTTCTGTAGCGCACAATGGAACTGCGCATATTTTGTAACAGAGTTTCTGGACTTCTACTTTCAATAGTCTCATCTCTGTCACAAGCAGATTTGTTCCAAACCCTAAAGCAGCTCACATAATGCACCTTCTTCCCAACAACAGAATCACTATGAATAGTAATTACTGCACTGTGGTCGACAGAAGGAACCAAGCATCCTTCTGCATTAAGATCCAAACACTTAGGATTCAAGCCTTCCTGCCTCTAGCAATTAGATTATCAAAGAGCTTTTCCATGGAGAGTGAAGCAAAAGCAGATATTGCATCCACTCAGCCAGAGCCTGACATCCTATTTGGATCTTTCGCAATGCTCTCCCTTCAAGATTAAGAAGAACTTGTGTCTTGTGGGTGAATATATTCTACCTTTGGTGCAGATGCTTAAGGAGAGACTCAGAAGAGGGAGAGAGAGAGTGATGAGCGCTGGTCAGGAATTACGTGAAGAAGGACTGGCCAGACAATGCGAGAAGCCTTCCTCACTGCATACCAACTGCTGTCTCTGGCCCTAGGGAGGACTTTGGGAGTTCAACTGTTAAAACGGAAGGTATGACTGATGCAAGAAATCAGAAGTGGGAAGAAAAAGAAGTACGGAAAAATCAGAACAGATTTGAACTCTGCAACGCTGTACTTTGTCGAGATTTGGTTACAGGGTTTATATTGTTGCCCCAGCCAGACTTACTCTGGGCCTTAATTCTCAGTCTGTTCTGTATTGTAACTTTTGATGGCTTTCCCTACCTCTTTTCGTGACCTAGCCCTGTGCCCTTGCCACAGCTCACTCTTCTCTGCACAGAGCCCTTCTACCTCATGGCCCCACTTCTGTCTTCAAGGGAAGTGAAAAGCAGCTATTTGTGTTGCCTGCCCTGAGGCTCTGCCAAGCAGCTGCCTCTCTTGCTGTGCACCTCCTCTGTTCAGATTCTGGAAGAATTTCAGGCAGCTCAGGGGTTTGGACTATCTCAGACCTGCCAAACTAGTTATCATACGATTAAATCACAGAGTGTTGGGATGAGCAGAATGAGGCCAAGACTGCTTGCAAAGGAAGAAAAGGGGATAATACCAGGTGAATGTCAAGGAGGAGAGGGGTTATGGGACAGCAAGATGACTATGACAGATATGGAAGGAGAATTTGTGACTCAGGCCCTCTGCACAGATCACACACATCCTCAACTCCACCTCTGCAGCTGCAAATCTCATGTCCCTCCAGATATAACCTAAAGCCTTGATTCTGCCTGCTAATGAATTCCACCCAAACTCAACTTCTATCATCACATGGATTTTTTTCTTACCCATGCCACTTTCCCTGCTGCAAGGTATTTTATCCCTTCTTTTTTCCTTTCACAATGTTGAGAAAGGCAACCAGATTTAAAAGCCTTACATTTCTAATGTTGTAGCAGTTTCCATACGATTTTCAAAGCAAAACAATCTCAATGTCTGTCTGTGTTGAACCGAGATTTGGAAACATTCAGCACCATCACAACATTTTCATTTGTTTTCAGGGAATGAAGTTTATGCAGAACAATACAGATCCTATTCTTAGCACAAATTACCTCAGCTCTAGCTCCCGACTGAAGCTTTCTTTCACATTCAAGAACGAAATTATATCTAACTTTGAGCTGATCTGCTGGATAGTGTAAACTCACCCTTTCAGGATAGAGATGCTGTTCTATTATTAGAGTCCATCATGCAGTACTAATGCATAAAGTGCTAGAATCATTAACCTTGAGTTGTTTTTCTTTTATAACGAAGCGACAAATATTAATTCATAGAAAACGCTGTGGGATGAAACAGATATTCATAATCTCAACAAAGCTTTGAGGGATAGAAGGGAGCAGTATTTCCTGAACTGTGACAAAGGGTACTAAGGTGGGTGGATACTTATGCCAATATCAAACTGAGAACTGCTGTAGGAGATGCTGTGATATGAACATGTACATAGAAAACATATACTAATCACTCACCTTTTCTTCATTACCAACACAACCCCCAGAAATATAATGACGAACAGCAAGATGCCTGCAATGACTCCAGCAATTTTAACAGTATGGTCGGTCTGCTTTTCAGGCTCTGGGTCTGGTTTTCGAGTGGCAGCTCCTGTAGAATCAGTAAAAGTAAAAGAGGAGAGAGAAGAAGAAGGATGTTATTCTTTCCATTTTTTATGCATTTAACCTGGCGATGTCATTAACCTTACCCAGGGCCAACAGATACCAACGCGTGATCTTTCTAGGAAAAATCCTGCTTTCACACGCATTGACAGGAATATAATTCTTCGCATAATTCCCTGACATTTTGCTAGACCACAACACAGGTGGGATATCACAGTCAGTCCTGACCCTTTTGTAAGACCCTTTTCACAGATTCACACATTTCTATATTTTTATTATCTCTTCTGGCTCCCTTTTCTTTCTGCCATTTAGAAACTTACTCACAACACAATAACTATCCTGAGCCTTTATCCAAATTTGATTTGCTGGAACATTTTCCTCAATTATTTTTCATAAATGAAGCTGTAATTCCATAACATATTAGCTTAAACACCTGGAAAAGTGAGATAAGCTCATTTACCACGCATTTTACCCGCAATTGTTTTTTACACAATAGACTTTTTTTTTGCCTTTGGAAATCTAAATCTAGGTCACATCTGGTAGGGAAAAAGACTCCTAAACAATTTATTCACAAAGTGCGAAGCAGCTGATGATCACACCACTGGCACCCACATTTAATATCTGTTTAAATGAGATAACCAGTGCCTTGCAGCAGCTACTGTCTTAGCTCTTCTAGCTTCTCCATTAAAAAAAAAAATAACATCGTTTGTACTGTTTACTGTATAATGTGATGGAATGTCAAATCCATGTCTGATGAAATATCCATTTCCTCTACTAAATGAGTTCAGGATGAAAAATGTTAAGGAAGCAACAATCAATTCGCTAAACTGAATTTATTTTTTTTATGGACTTTCATTTTTTTAAAATCGAAATGTGACAATATTCATCATTTGAGGCACCATGCCATAAAACAGACATAGGGATTTATGTATCACTCTCCTGCTATAGCTTTTTTGGGGAAGGGGGAAGAAGAGTGAGTTCTGACCTAAGTGCAGCATTTTAAGACCACACTTATCTCACTGTCTGGGCTCCACCAAGGTTTGGAAAGCATGAAGTGTATTTTATTTGATTCTTCATTTCCTTTTTTGGAAAGAAGGCAAACTGGTGATCAATTTACATGTAGACATGTTTTCTGAAAAGTACAATGAAAAAAATTTCCAATGTTTCTTCTCAGTCATAACCAGGATATCCTAAAACCATACTTCTGATTGCCCACAGTTATACTTCTGCCCTAAATCTTCAAAATTCCTTACCACTAGGAACGTGAGGAAAACCTGGCAATTTGTATTGGTGCCACAGAAAGGGTCCTAACCCTTCATCAAAATATATTGAGAGCTAACTGCAGGTACCAGGTTCTTTGGAATAATCAGACCACAGCACTTTGCATGAGTGGTAAATTAGAGAAGGTGATCTGCTACCCATCTGCGACCAGCCCCGCCACAGCATTAGTTTTACAGCAAAAAATTGCAATTCTGGGTTAGTAATATTCTTACTCTATATGAGTAATGGTAACAGAATCTATATTTTCTTCAGTGTGTATGCATGGAATTCTTTTATAAACAGCTCTATTTTTATTTTCCTCATGTTATACATACATGATTTTGTTAAACTCTATATCGCTGTAATTGCATGGACTCAAAAGCGCATCAGATATTTAGAAGACATTTAGAGTATCTTCTTGCAAAACGCAGCTGCTGAATTGGACTTGGCAAACAGGAAGCCGTGAATCAAACAGTACGACGCAAGCGGTAAGAGATGAGATGGACTTTGCAATGCTCTTTTACATTGAATACGCAAGCAAACAAGAATGCAAAGACAACAAGAAGCAACACCATTTCAGATATAACTTCTAAGACTGGTTCCTTCCAGAGTCTCTTCCTCATTATCTCCTTCAAGCTACTTCACTCTACTGGCATAGTTATAGTAATGCCTTCTTTAAATCTGCTTTATGGTTTCCTTCCTTCCATTAGGGCTTTCAGTGCGAGTTTTGGGATGCTCAACATTAAGAGAAGGCAGCCTTGCTCCATTTTATCATACAACTCAACTATCCTATGCATTTTATCTCCATGTCCTGTCTCTCTTTGACAGCACAGGGTCCTCATTTCATTAGAACTAGAGTTACACAATGCAGAGGAGATAATATCAAAGTCATATTCAGAACACATACATTTTCTGCATATCCTGGAGCACACCTTTCATGAAATACCTTCAATGACACAAAGCATTACCCTCAGGGTAATGCATTACAAGCTCTGGAATCCACCTCCACTACAAACTCTCAAAACAAATCCTATACAAGGAGAAATACAAAGGCTAACATCAGGACACTGAAACTCCCATATTGCATCATACAGTGATTACCCAGTTGAGGGATCATTAGAAATTGTCTAAGAAAAGTGCACATTACGCCATTCCAAAGAAAAAAACAGAATAGTTCATCACCATGATGGACTCAATCTAACTCCTAGAAAAGACCGCCTTAAACTGGAAGTATGGTGCATAACATAACTTCTAAAAACACCTACTATTAAATGTTACAAAAAACAGATACTGGTATTAACTCAATTCTCATTTGGGCTGAATGAATTCAGCATCTCATTCATTCACTGAGAGAATGCTCTTATTTCCTGTGGGTTCCAAAATCCACTTGGGTAGAAGAACCAAATTTGCCACCTTTCACTTTGCTTGAGCATCTCTTGGGTCTTTTATTATCAGAAATTCTGGATCAACATACTCTTTGTGTTATTTAAAACTGTTTATTCCTTTAATGTACCTCAGTTTTCCTTAAAATAAATAAATAAATTAAATTCTGTCTATTGTATTCCACTCCATTCTGTAGCCCCTTTAACTTTGGTTTTATTTTGAAACCAGGTGTACACTGCATCTGCAACAGTGAAATCTGCATCCCTTTCTTCAGTGCAGCAACCAATTTGAATCCTCTACAAATTAAAAGTTCTTCAAATTTACCTCCAGTGAAAACTGCAAAGCATTTGTCAAGACTGAAATTCACTCTGGTACTGTCCCTTCATTCAGCTTGGTTTTGTCCTGATGAAATTCTACTAACTCCAATCAGCTAGCATCATGCTCAAGAGCTGCTGCCCCAACACCGACTCTTGCAGCTGTTTAACAGACATACTGTATAGCATACAATGTTAAACCTTGCACAGTAACCTCACTCCTGTTTCCTTACTAGCTTGTCTGGGTTAACAGAGTTGGAAGAATCAGGACAAAGGGACACATACACTGTGGTCTCCCTCTGGAGAGGCAGTAGGTCAGTAAAAAGCAGCAAATGCAGGACAGCTCAGGGGAGCTGCCTGGGAAATGAAAGGACAAGGAAATATTTCCTGACAGTTTAAAAAGGATTAAGGTGCTGACTTCAGAAAGTCCTTACGTGATGAGCACAAACTAGAGTGCTTCCTGCCAGAAGTGAAAAGCAGAGATGCACTTACAGATAACCCCAAAATGCCACAAAACTGAGTGAAGAATTTCCACAGACTTCCTGCAGTGAATAACTGAAAGACAGTAACATTGTTCGGTTCCATACCCTTAGTTAATCTCAGATCTTCCAATTTCCCTTTTCCTTATTTCTTCCCCATTCTTTGTGGCCTTCACTACAGCAGCACTTAAAATGTGAAACTTTAATTTTTTTCTTAATTTATAAAAAATTGCCCTTCAGCTAGTCTTACTTATGACTTTCCCTCAGGGGTCTTTTGTTCAGCACCTTGCAAGACCCAGCAACTACTCTTCTGAGAGGTATCACAAGACATCTACCTATTTTTGACCCCAGATCCATTTCACTGTTTTTTTTTTTTTGTTTTTTTTTTTTTTTTAAATTTTTGAATTTCCTTTTCCGAAGTTTAGTGATTACAAAACCACTTTTTGGCATCTTACCTCCTCTTTGGATTGAGAAGTTAATTATATTCTATCCATTAATATTTAACGTCTACTGTATGGTAAATTTTCACATGACTTCATGCAGTGTAATTTCCACTTCTGTATCAAGACTGGGTTAAAAAAAAAAAAATCTTTCTTTGAAAAATTTCTCATTCTCACTTTAAGATACACAGGTCTGGTAGGTATTAGTATTTTAGGAATAATTTTTGCTTTTGGGCAAACATTTCTGTCACTTCCTTGGGTAGAAAACCTCCCTTTCCCTTTTCACTCAGAGGGCACAAGCAGTATGTTACTAATAAAACTGAACACTTCATAAACAATAATCTCCTGCAGGTAGTTTATGGATAGAAAAGTTTAAGCAGAACTACTACTCATTAAAATGGAAACTAAAACTATTCACTGACTGAACCAGCCATGCAAAACTTACATGCCAACTTTCTCATTTTTCAAAATGAACAAAAATTTTCTTCTGTAACAGAAAAAGACCTCTACCAAATCAAACAAAACCTCCCTGTCTCTCTCTCTTTGTATATTAACAAAGTTTAGACTTTATTAGTCCCTTCCAAAAACTGTAGTTAGAAAGGGCTGACTTACTGGGCATTGTATGGAAACCATTAAAACAACCCTGGCTCAATAGTGTGGGAGGTGCTAGCTATGTTTACGAACAAAGGAATACGATAAAAGTTGTCACTGCCAAAACAAGCTATGGATTGTTTTGTCTAAAGTGATCTTTAGAAAATCCAGACATTTCTTCTCCTATTTGAGTAACATACAGCCCCTTCCTTCAATTAACTAGCTTGGGCTCACTTGACTTCTTGCACTTAAGGGTGATCCCAGCTGCTGCCCATTTTACTTCCTTTTGGCAGCCCTAAACCCTAAGAAGGTTCTTGTTTGATAAGTCACTTGCAACTCTTCCCACCTAACTTTCCTTTATAGGTTTCCCAGTGACTGATGTAATGGGTAACTTTAAAAGGCTTTAAAGTAAGGGTACAGTTAGATCAGATTGTCCCAGTCTCCAGTGAAACTTGAGAGTAACTTGTTTTGTTAGTACAGACTATTCTTTAAAATATCTTTTGATCACTGTTACACAAAAACTGCGTACTGCCCAACTGCTTCTCTCTAGAGCAAAGCAAACGATCACACCTACAAGACTTCAGATTCTTCTGAGGCATGCAATCAAATTATTATGCAGACAGTGCAATTCAACTCTTATCACATCTCAGCACCTACCTTTAAATTATTTCACAGAGCGTGTCAGGATGAAACGTTATACCCCTGTGTGACAGGTAGACTGTGATTAGGTGGCCCAAATCATGCAAAATGCTCCAAGGTAGAACAGAGGCACAAAAGTGTGATGCTTCCTCAGAACATCCATCACAAGAGTCCTATGCCACAAAGAGGACTAAGAAGATCAGAGAACTTGGCTGTAAAGACAGTGCTCATGCTTCCCATGGTTGACAAAAATTACAGAGGTAAATGCAAAGGCTACTGTCCCAATTACTCTCTATTACTTCTAGGATAGTAGGACCTAGAAGTCCTAAATCAAACTGGGAAGCCCTAAATCAAACTGACTGTGCTAAGAGCAGTGCAAGCAATCCTTTCCTCCAAAAGCATACTGTCTGGCTGAGACAGACTGACTGTAATAGCCAGCTGCAGAGATCGCAGGTGGGAGAGGGAGGCAAGTACTCCCAAGGAAAAGCAAGAAATGCTCCT
The DNA here is from genome assembly GCA_013396635.1 of Penelope pileata. Lineage (NCBI taxonomy): Eukaryota > Metazoa > Chordata > Aves > Galliformes > Cracidae > Penelope > Penelope pileata. Next base: position 1,338,448 of record WBMW01002959.1, read on the forward strand.
GCTCTTTTAGCTAGCTGGTATCACTCATCATTTCCCAGTAATATAACAGTAGAAAGAGATCTTTAAGAGTGATTTGAGGGACAGAGTAATGTTTTTAAAGACGATGTTGGTTAGAATGTTCATAAACATAAAGGTAGTGAAAACAGATGAAGAGACGCCAAAAGGGCTGGGACAAAATGCGATGTGACAAAATAAGAAAGTACACAAATAGGTCTGTGCTACTGGTACGAAAAGGGGTGCTCCTGAGGTATTGGTCTTTCTTATAAATGTTAAATGATCAACATTAGTTCCAATCCTCTGCCATAGACTGCAAAATACACCCAAATGGGACAGTGGTGGAAAATGTCCAGTTTCCCCCAGAAGAATTTCCTCTGTATTTCCACCCTTCCATCTCCCCTATGACTGCAGACAACGGTACACTCATTTCTTTGTCTACAGCAGCATTACCAGAGCCATGAAAAGATAAGCCAGTCTAACACGCTTTTGATTTGAGTTTCAAGTTCATTCCGGATGCCAGGATTTGTGCCTGTTTTGGAGGAGACCCAAAGCACATACACATTTCTAGATGAAATGAGTTACCACCCTGGCTAGTGTGTTTATACTGTAAGTGACTGGCATTCAGTCCTCATCTGCTAGCCAGCATGTATTCTGCTAATGAAAGTCTTTGTTTTATTGCTCCTGGTAGAACTCCAGCTAGGGGAGAAAGTTCTCTCTCCCCTTCAACGTTAGTTTTCCAATCAGTGGTCCTATTTCTCCTTTGAAACTGTATTGCTTTTTGTCCATATGGTGGAAGTTACGAGGTGTTGCTGGGCAGGGTATAATTTGTGACAGAAGGTGGTTTTGATCAGTACTTTTTTCAGTATTCTCTCTTTATGCCTTGAATATATTAGTTTTGTAAATGCCTTGGAGTAAGATCTGCTTTGCTTCTCTTTTTACAGTATTTTTTCCCTTTATTTTCCTGGCTTCTTTTGGAAATGCTTATGCACAAACTGCTTTTTCCATGGGGCATGGATTATGTTTTCTTTCTGTTTTGCTGAGCACTGAGGTGGGGAAATCGATGTATCCTGATTCTCCCTCCAAAGATATGTTAGCTCTCACTAAATCTATTTACTTGAATGTCTGGGAAACAGCAAAAACAGCACTATTAATATAGCAGAAGAGTATCTTATTTGTAATTTATGAACATCAGTGCAACACATATTGCTGTGTAGAGATCTCCCTTTCCTAAAAACAAGTCCTGTACTTTCACAAGACAACCATGCTGATTTATTGTTTATTTGGTGTTTTTTAAATGCAGGAAAAACCTGTCTTGTTAAAGGATTTATGCAAGAAGGGACTATCAAAATAAGGCTCCACTATGTAACAATAATTATGAATTATTAATTTTGTTTGTGATATTCTTTAAAGAAATGTAAATATGAGCAACAAAGAATTGCATGAAAAGAAATGCAAAGCACTGATGAGTATGACTCATTTAACTGACTACCGAATGAACTGTATCTCTCACTGGCGGGTGATTCACGTTGGTGCATGTGAGCAAAAAGACTTTTTTTAAACAACATCTGTGTTTCTGGTTGTCAGGAATAATAACATTCTTTACAAAACATGCCTAAAACAAGTAAAGCTCCTAGCTTGACACTTATCTTTAGGTCTCACCACAATCTTGTTTTAAAATTGGATTTTAATCCAGGTTTTTTACACTAGATTTTTCGGGAGACTCTTGCTTGTAAGAAAACAAGCAAGTAAGCCTTCATAAATAGCTCATTTTCTACAGGAAAATGAAACAAAACAAAACTTACTACCAGCACTTTTCCTCCCTTTTCTCTAAATCAAAGGAAATGTAAATAACTAAAGTTCATTAAAAACCTCCTCTCTAGTGGTCACCCAAACCATTTGAAATCCTCACTCAAAATGGAAGAAAGAACGATGAAGTTCTTGCACCTCAATGGCACTGAGATTTTATTAAGAGATGTTTAAGGCACACTCGAAAGTCACATGGCGCCCACAAATTAATAATCAGTAGAGAACATACAGACAAGCTGTATGCTGCTCTTGGAAAAAAAAATTCTTAGGAAAAATGATAAACATTCTTTGCAACTTTATACCTTTTAATAGTTCTGATAGTTTTAATAGACTAGTTTTAATAGTTCCACTCTAATTTACTAGGAAAAAAACCTGGTTACATATTTATAAGTACTGGTATTTTGTGGCCAGAGAGGCAGCCACAATGGTGCACATCATAGATCTCTATGTCAACAAAGGGAGAAGTCTTGGCAGTATATTCAAAAGACAGACTCTGCGACCGAAAATAAATGATAAAATCCTCCAGACCTGGTAAGAGCCTTCTGACTACTCTGTAAAGAAGAAACTGGACATCCTTATCAAACTGCTGTCTAATTAACCAAACACAACAGAGGTCAGTATAATTCCATGAGGTGCAAATTCCTGATCAGGAAGGTTAACTGAGGAGGAATGAGAAAATACTTGCATGAAATTAAGTGTATACATGTAGGTCTCACATGAATAAAGATGAGGAAGCCTGAGAAGGAGACAGCAACAAGGGCTAGAACTGAAGGTACCTCACAGCACTTTGAAATGTAGGGCTGGTTACTAGCTGATGCTATGCAAATGAGGTGCCACCTGCAGCCATTGCAACAGCAACTGCAACAGCGTCATGTTACGTCTGACTTCTGTGAACATACTGGAAAGTTTAATTTTCCAGTTAGTCCTAGAAGTATAATGTACAAGGGGAGATTTTAGACCTAAAACACCTGATCTTATTGTTCTCTACATAACCTCACACCAATAGTAATCTCCTATGTTATGATATTGGCCCACGACGCCAGAGGCGAATGTTGGAGGTATGGCAGCAGAGGTTGAACCTTCCCATCAATATTCCGTCCCATGTTGTTGCCGTGTGACAGATGGCAGCAGAGGGGCACTCTGACCAAATGGCGTCTCACATGGGAGTGGGGATGGAGCAAAGGTGTGGAAGCGAATCTCTCCATGCAGAGAAAACTGCTATTTCCACAGTCAACACTGTTTTTGGACAGGAAGTTTTGTTAGAGGAACTAGAAAAGAGAATCAGCACAAGAAAGGAAAAATAATTCCACAGAATTCTAAATTTGTCTTTGTACTAATACAGAGTAGCAGTTCTTCTGTTCAAACTTCAAAAGCATTTAGATTATTGCCAATAAAAAATCTGTCCAAACTGAAGCAATGTTAGATGAACCAAGATCTTAGTACCAAGTAGACTAGGCTTCCTCTGAATGATTGTTACTGATCTACATTTCATTTTTCATGCATTTCCTGTAGGTTTTAGGGATTGTAGAAAAATGTCCAACCGTCATATTTGATTAAGAATGCCTTAAATAGTCATTTTTCTCTTCATTCCTTTTCATATCACTTTTAATTACCAACACATTTAGTCATAAACAGAAGCTGTCTAATTCGATGGCAGCATACTGGAAAATGCAAAATATACCATTTGCTTCAAAAAGGTTTCATGTTTGGCTCTGACCAATGATGATTCACATTTACAGCTCTGTTTCCCCCTGTGTTTCTGATGTTAATCCAAAAGATGAAAGGGGAGTTTTCTGTTTGTACAAAAACTTCCCAGTGGTCAGCAGTATCAGAAAATCAGATGAGCAGAGGGACATGAAAGTTCAAAGATTTGAAAAAATGAAGTCTTAAAAATGCACACATTAATTTGAATGTCTCTCTCAGAGTTGTAAAATCATTTTCACTTGCAGTCAAGCTCACATTACTGCAGAAAAGGACATTTTCAGTACAACATCTGGAGAAGTGTTGAAGTCCCACCAATAACTAGTCATGGCTTGCATAGAGCTAATACTCCAAGCAGACAAATGTAGCTTCGGTATTTATTGAATCAGCTATTTCAAGGAATCTAAAAAGTGAGTAAGTTGGTGAAACATATTTTTGCCCTAAGTAGTATATTCTGTATTTGGATAAAAGTTGTCAGTATTACTCTCCTCCTTACTACACTACTCTATTTAACCGTAACACACTGTAATACTAGTCTGTACGTTATCACAGATACAATCCATGTAATATTGCATTACGCTTTTGATAACTCTCCAGTGGTACAAACACCAGATTTCCAGTTCTCAAGAATTACAGGTTATTTTACTCCAAACAGGTCCCATACTTTCTTTCAAATTAAAATTCTAATCGCTTAGCATTTTATGAATACAGTCAATAACTACAGATGGGAAACATTGAAATTCACAGTTTTTTCAGTTACTAATTGTATCTCTGAGTTTCTCTCTCTTCCCTTGTCTCTCCTTAATTTTTCATTGTGGTACATGCAAAACATGCTCTGCTTTGAATGCAAAAATCAGAGGCATTTTTTTTTATACAGAAATGAAATAGCACACCACATCACATACAAGTATATTATAAAAAGTTAATTATTGATATTTTTGCTTTGCATTTTCTGCTTCTCTGTCGATTGCTGCTTTGGAATAGGTATGATACTGACTGGTACTGCACAGATAGCAGGGATTCCTTAAATTTGTCAAAAGTTTATCCTTGTCAGTTTATTCACATTGTTACGTTTGTGACTGGTTTTTATGTTCCCATTCTGCATAATGAGATTAAGGAATGTGCCCCCCGCTTCAACCTCCAGCAGCCTCAAAGATATTCTCATACGATGACACATCACTGAGCAAACAGATTATTTTTCAAGCTAGAATGATTTGAATAGACTCATCTTTAGTGTCTGAAGTTAAATTTCGTTTCAGTCTCTTCGCTGAAGAGATACTTGATGCTGACACTTGGCATCGTGCTCTTCTCTCAGCTATGGACTGAGCCACTTCCACTTCCTAACCAGTTACTTGTGTACTTGAGGGATACAACATATACCCTGCAATGACAACTAACTGCGACACCCAACTTTTTAACTCTTCTAAATAAAGATGAAAACCAATCTCTACACTGCAAAAGCTAACTATTCATGCTACTCACTCCTTCCTAGGGGATAATGAGGGATTAATACTTTCTTCTGGGTCATGGGAACTTCTCCAGCTGTTCCAGGCCTGTAACACCACTGGCTCTGGGTACAGTGCCAGGGTAGATGATGAATCCAGATCTCCTTGGCCAGCCATCAGCATCTATGTCCTGAGCAGAACTGCTGGTGTCCCCCTCTGCAGTTTATCTTCCCTGCTCTCCTATTTACACAGGACAGCTGCAAAGATGCCACCGTCCCCAACCCAACCTGTTCAGAATAACAGGAGCTGACTGGGAGGAGGTCCTGAACTTGATTAGAGCCTCTATTTTTTCTGTAACGACTCAAATGCATGCAGAACTAGGGCTGACAATTAGTTTTCAGAAAACCTTGTGAGAATTTTTATTAGTGTAAAATATTTACTGGAGTTCCTAATATCACTAATAGTATCAAATTGGTAACTGACTTCTAATCAGCTCAAACTATCTACTACCATCTACAGCTGGAAAGAAGTTTGTATTTCTATCATGTTATTACAGCATTTGTGAATAGTTACCAGCATTACCCTCTGCGTAACTGTTTAACTTCAGCTCTTTTTCAGCTACTCTATGGAGAATGCACTTATGTTTAAAATCTGAGGTGCTTTGGCTGTACTGTCTTAAAAACAGAAAACCTGACATTTGACTCTGTAATGTACTAAGAAAAAAAAAAAAGGGAAAAGGAACCAGTAGCTCCCATGGCACTCCTGTATACTCTTAACATTTTCTTGTAACTATACTGTTTTATGGATGAAACTGTCATTGCAAAAATGACAAATATAACACATAAAAGAACAAAAAAGGGCAATAAATCACAAGTGACACAGCAGCCCATTGAAATGCACTCAGCCACTGCTGCAGCAAGTAGGAAGATTTCCTCTTGCTTTACATTCTGCCCAGCTGAGCAGGAGGATCAGGATCCTTGAACAACTGGTACAACAAATGCTGGGGCTACAGTATAACAACAGGCTTGGAGTTTCACTTTGGAGAGTCAGATCCACTCTCACTTTGCCTTCCCTGTCACTACACACTGGTACTACACACCACACAGGCTTTGACTTCACACCATACAGGTGTCTGCTTTCCCTTGATAACTATGCACAGCTTCCACTGATGTCAACTATGTTCAGAAGTATCAGGAAAAGAATAATATCCTAAAACTGTGTCTTCAACCTGAAGAAATGTCTACATATAGCTTTGTTATTACAAACAATACTCAGATGTCAGCTAGGAAATCATGGGCTTTCTATTACGCAAAGCAGCACTTCAAGTTTCCACATGTCAGAACACATTTAAGTCAATGCTACATGGGACAGGATGCAGAAAAATGAATGTGGACATCTGTCCAGCCCATGTTGCTATACCTCAAATTACACTGTAAAGGAGAAGCCACAAATACCAATAAAGTGATTACTCCAGTTCTATTGAATAAACTAGACAGATAGAAAAAGAGTCCTTCTCAAATTCATGCTTTTCTTTTTGTGCTAATAAACAAACTATGTTTTTAGTAATGCTGAGACTGGGAGAAATAAATCTGGAGTAAATCTCTTGACATCAAAAAAATCCAATGATTTGAGTCGATGTTCTTCACTTTTACACTGGAATGGCTGATAACAGAATCTAACCCAGACTATAATAATAAATCTTATGTACTGAATTCAGATCTGAAGGAATCTCTATATTTTATTATGCAGCTAACTTTATAAGGGAGGAGAAACTCACTGGAATTATTTTATGATTGCTTTTAGCATGGTTTTAAAATACGCTGCTTAAGGTATGCAGGGTAAAATTCATATAAGCTTTAAGATAGTCACTATTATTAAAAAAATACTTTTAATTCTTAAGTATCAGTCATTCCACAAAATTTCTGACATATTGTATCTGATTTCTACCAAGAATTTCATCTCTGAAGACTGTACAATACAGAACTCCTACTTCCAGCTGCATGTGTAATTAACAATGGGTAGTAAAAAGGGTGCTCTATGGAAATCAGTCTTTATAATATCTAGCAAAGTGGTGGCTGCTCCACTAAATCACGAATGGAAATACTTTAATTTAAATACAAGTAGCTCAGACATATTTCAACAATTAAGAAAATGCCTGAAAGAATGAACACCCTAATCACAATTCCGAGCATGCAGAACGCAGACAGAACAAAATAGATGAGGGCCAAGTGAATACCAAATATGGCCAATTCAAACCTATTACTTGGAATGTCTCTTCAAAAATAGTGAAGCAAAATGCAGATGCTTTCAGGCTTTCTCAGAAACACATATTTGTCATTCAACTTTAAAGCCAAGATGATACCGTCACTTTTAAATGACATTTTTTTTTTAAAAATCCTCTAAATACTGTAAAACCGTATTTGTTTATGCAAACATGGAGACTGCATCATGAGGACTATTATGCTACATCTATACGCAGTCTTTTTCCTTGGCCAACGATGATAAAAACTTTCACGTGTTACAGGCTCCAAATGAGTACTGAAGCAAGGAGCGTCTGTAAAGATACATAGGGCAAGTAGTAGGTAATCCTATAGTTGGAAGTCATTTTTATATGAAACGGAAGGTGAAAGGAAGGACAAAGAGGAAGTAATAATGTATTGCTTATAAACTTCTTATAAACTTATTTATCAGTAAGGGCCAGGATGAATTGATGATGGAGAAAGTGTGTGCAAGTTGGCTTAAAAACTAAGCTGTATTATCATGATTTTCTGAAGAGGAAGACCTTTCGAAAAAAGTAACAATGTTCAGGAAAGCAGCCAAGATTTAAATTTTCATTATGCAAGAAGCACCAGCTTCCCACCAGAAATAAAAAAGAAAAGAAAATCCCAACCCTGCCCTCTCCACCACCAATCAAATGCTCAAATGCTAAAAGATGGAAATAATTTCTTGTCTCAAATGTGATTACTTTGGTGCTCAGCAAAGAAGCAAGGAAAAGGCATTAAATAGAAAATGCTCTACAACATTATTTAACAGTTACAGCGGTAAGCCTTGTGGTAACTACAGCCGGCAATAGTCCTATGATTTCCACTTAAAGAAGCCCTTTTACATGTAGATCCTTTCCACAGCCTGGGAGTCTGTAGGAGAAAAGGGGAGGGAGAATGTGCACCATTCCCTGTTTGCTCATGCCCACTCCAGCTCCTGTGCATCTTCTGTAAGAAAATCTTTGGGTTCCTCACGGACACTGCAGGTGTTACTGCCTTACCATCCTGAAGGTGGAAAGCCTGCGTGAGGAGCTCCTATACAGTCTGTCTCTGTAGGAAAGCATGAATTCCTGTTACTGTCATGGAAACAATCATATGGACAGAGTGAAAAGATTTTTCACTCCCTGTTGTGGCAACTGAGGAGGAAGATGAAGGTTTTTCCCTTTTCATCACATGGTCTCTATAGAATGAGAAGAGCTTGTAAAAATTATGGGGATTACTTCAGAGACCTTTTCATACATTTCACAGACAGCCATGAATGCTGTTTGGAGCTGCCATTTGATACTTTGTCGATGCATAACTAGTTTCTGCCATAATAGATTTATTTATTAAAAAAAAAAAGGAAAAAGAAGTCACAGATCTGAGGGACAACCAGCATGCCAAAGCTATGCACCATCAGCAAAGTAACCAAGTAGATACTTTGCTGGATGTCCTGTGTTAGCTATATCTCTGTTCTCTCCTTCTCAACTATTGCAGTTATTTTCTTCTTGTGGAATGGGTCTGTCCACTGGAAGTCCCTGTAGCTACTCAGTTCTGCACTAAAACAAACTTAAAAAAGGAAAAATAAAGACAAGTAAAACATTCCCTTCTCCATCTGGAAAAACATATAAGCTTGTTTGAATCCTGAGATGAAGAAATAAAAATTGCTGAAGTTCAAGAGATGCTGTTTGTCTATTCAAAGCTTTGTTTGTACTTACAAGTAAAATATTGAGCTAAGAAAATGTATGTGGACAGAGTTTCTGACAGAGCACTAACAAGAACAAGCTGGTATTTCCTAGCATCATCACACTACTCTGTCTAGTTTGTACGTTATTGCAAAATACAAATTTATAGGCAACAATTTTGTCCTGATTGACATGGCAACTTGGGCATTAAGTATCTCTCAGCTTTGTTACTGTAACACTTATCACAGCATTAAAAGCTAGGGTAGTACTGCCACTAATACTCTTTTCTTAGGCTGAATCATTTACCTGTCTCTTGCTGACTATAGCAGCACCTAGACGCTAAGGACCTGAACTCCTCTTGACCCTCAGGGACCCCAGTAGCAATATTTACATGCTACCCAAGTATGGCAGTATTCTTGAAAAAGGCAATGATTTTATCTTATGCTAAATGCTGATGGACTAGGTCTTACTTCCCCTCTCATGTATTCCATCAAACTCACCTCAGATCTCAGAGATTTTTTTAGTGCTCTTTGCTACTATTTGAAAATAAAAAGGTTTGCAAATCCCATAAAAGATTTCCAAGTGTTTATTTTGCAACAAAACAAATAATTTACTCAAATTTATAAAGATTTTGGCACATTCTGAACTGGCCTTCACGCCATACTCAGCCCAGTAATTGTCTCACTTGTGTACTGCATTTACTTCGACAATTAGATTGAGAAACCTTACAGTTCTGTTCATTTTCATGTCTCACATCCTAGGTTATTTTAAGCCTTGAACTAGTGTATGACATAATGAGGGAATCAGTTTTACTTCTATCTTAATTTTATGCATATTGAAACGTTGCCAGAGAATCTGACCTTCCCAGCACACTGCAGTAAAAAAAAAAAAAATGCAACAAACATTAATGCAAGATCTTTGTTCTAACTTATACATGCAACTCATGAACCTTAAATAAATGACTTAGATATACTAGTGCCTTGATCTAATAACACAGAAAAAAAAATACACAGATATGTATCTATATTTAAACTATGATTGAATTTACAGATGAAGCAAGGCTAGATCTCTTCACAACATCATGCTTGAAAGAACATTCCACAGATCACACACATAATGGAAACATGCAGTGGAGTTGTACGTACAGGGATGTGTGTGTGCATTTCGGTGCCAAGCACACAAATTAATTTAACGGAGTTGAAGAAAAACTTATAAACAAAAATAAACTTTTAACACAGAAAACTACTTATGAGCAGAGAAGGAAGAAATCACTGGGGAAAACGAGCCAAAGAAAATGCGACAAGAATGGGCATGATGACTGGTCTATACTTGAACATCTGACCTGTTAGTTGGTCGTCGCCTGCAGCAGGGGCGATGCGAATGTATGGTGTTGTAAGCTGAGTCACGATTATCGCAGCTAAGGCAAAGGAAGATTTCCAGGTCAGCATGCATGAGGGAAAAAAAAGCCAGACTGAAGCTAGGCCAGCAAGAAGAATCCTGGTCAATAGTTTATTGTCTGAACTTCTTTCAAACAAAAAAGAAAAAAAAAAAAAAACAACACAAGTTCCTTTTCATCTTAAGTTGTTAGTTTGGTTATTCTGTGGATTAATGAGCTTTTGTATGTGACTTTCAGGAAGAGGACTCAAAGCACATTATTTACATAAAATGTGTTTGAGGAGCCTGGAGACTGTTTGGCTCTGCTAGCCTTAGCACTGGGCTTTCTAAGTGAAAGTCAGCTACCTATTCAGATCAATCTGGTCTTAACTTCTCTGTAATTTGTACTAAATTCACTTCTTATTACCTCATGTTATCATAATATACTTTTTCTATATTTCTTGTTCAGATAATTTTCATGTAAGAAATTCTTGAACTAGCTTAGGTTCATTTTTACTGTACCTTCTTAGGTCTTTGTTCTGAAGACACACTCTCCCTACACACACAACTTTCAGCACACAAAGACGGACCACTGACAGTCACTACACCTTGAGTTAGGTGTGTCTGTAACTGTTTGAGGTCTGACTTTTACATGAGTTCATGTTTTGCCACTACGACAAGAAAAAGCTGAAATACCCAAATTGTGTGCCCCAAGTATTCTGAGTTTTCTGTTGGAGCTGTAACAATCCCTGACTGCTACTGATAACTATTAGCATGGCTCAGGGTAATAAGATCTTGTACTTTATTTGCCAGCAGTTCTGTGATTGCCTCTAAATGGTTAAGCACACTATGATACATATATATTAAGGAATATAAAAAAAATTAAAAGGTCAGATCCAAGATGATGCAGCTGGAGAATGATGCAAAGAAAAAATATTGGAAAATTAAGGAGAAAATTATATGAAAGATCACTAATTTACATAGAACAGCCTGGGTGCTATTAGAAATGTGGCAACGAGTGAAGAAAATAGATCATCTACCATCTGCAGACAATTAAACTCAAAACCGCTGCTGCATAATATTTTGAAATATCCCTCTGCAACACTGAAATGCAGTGTTGATAGTAGCTGCTAGAGTACTGTTGCTATTGGATTTAAAATATTATAATATCCTTTTCTCTCTCATAATTAATGAAAGCCTTCCAATATTGCAAAATTAGAACAATAATGTCTCTCTCTTGAGAACTGGGATCCGAGGAGATAACTGAGATGTCTCTATCCAGACAGTGTTGTAAGTCATATCAGGAAATATAGTCTTAATATAAATCACAAAACACCACAAAGTTGATAGCAATAAACTTGGAAGGGTTTTGGAATGTTTTCAAGTTTGTCTGCTGAGATTTTACAATCATTTAGCTTGAAGAAAGAGTCGATATATGAAAGCCGTATTTCAAGGAAAATACGACAACCTTTATTACCACTGGTATGAAAATTTCTTCCTGATTTTTGTTTGTTTGTTTGTTTAATTATCTTGTCAAAAATAATGGGAGTGGAAACCCTGCAGTCTCCAGATTTGTACATACACTAAATACTCACAGAGGTCCTGGAAGGCTTTCTCTACAGAAAACTAAGAATAGAAGATTCTGCATCATAAGAATATGCTGTTTGATCCTTCTCCAAGCGCAGTCAGAGGCAAAGGTTCCCTCTGACTTCAGCAGAAGCTGGAGGAGAACAAAATCCAATATTCTGATCCTAAATTACAACTACAATCACTGGAATCAGGATTTTTATATGATCTCTAGAAAGGCTGGAGGGGGAATGTGGACAGAAGGAAGCAGTGAATGCACAGGACAATTCTGTCTTGTCCCAGAGCAGATGTGGTGATTTTTGACCTAGAAACAGTAAGCACAGGGAATAGAAGTCTGCTCTTCTCTTAAGTATCTCTACTGGATCTAAAGGGAAAAAAATAATCTGTACAGATATGTATGATTAATATTGTATTACAGCGCGTCATGGTCTACGTTTTAGTTTTTAAAAAATAATATAGTTTGAAAATATAATAGAGTTACTTGGTTTATAAGCATAGTGATCAGTGCTTTTCAGAAGTCGCTCTGGAAAGTTTTGCACGAGGGAAAGATTCTGAAACCTGCTTTCACAGAAAAAATTACGGGGATTTGTTTGAAATAAAAGCTGCATTTCTTGTATCTCCATTGTCAAATGAGTTACCTTGTTGCTATGGAAGCTATTCCCATCCATGAAGTTACTCGCACTCCTCAAATGAGAGAATAAGGTTTCTCAGTCAGTCAAGTAATTGAAATAGTTGAACATCCATTAGTGATTAGGACTACAGATCTTCAAATAATCTAAAACCTATTACCCTAATCACCTATTATGATTTGTGAGGAAATGTAATCTGCTCCTGGCAACACTGAAACTCCCAGAAAACAACATAGGATTTCATTTTAGCCTGAAATTAATGTCTCATATTTTATTAGGCTTTGGTAAAGATATGTGAAAGTTTACTATAGTTTAGCAAGCAGTCAGTTAGTAAACTGGAAATAAAGCTTCCTTTGTTTTTGGAAAAAAAAAAAAAAAGGAAACAGTATGAAGAGATATAAAAAGTGTATTTGTCATGTAAGGGAAGTTCCAGCCATTCAACAGAGGCAACTATATGATAATAGTTCATTTACTTTTAAGTAATGAGATTCTCATCCATCATATTTAGATACAGTGAAAGTGGTGAATGTGTAAAGTCTGCAGGGAAAAGGAATCACGGTGGAGCCAGTTATGTTGAGGACAGTCACTATGAGACAGGATGAAGATTTTTTTGGGTCACACTCTTACCAGGTGCCCAAGCTGCAAGAAAGTAATACCTGCTCCTACTTAGCAATATTTCCTTTCCCCCTTCTATAATCTCCACATAGTCATATTATCCCAGCAGTTCTTTTTCATGCTTTCAAGCTGGCACCAGCTGGAGGTGCTAAAAAGATGAGACTATAAAGATAACCACAAACAAGTCCTAGCCTTAAAAATTAAATACATTAGCAATGTGTTTATCTTTCCTGTTTGGGGATCAAACTCATAGCTGGCACTGCCTCAACTATACCAACCTGCCTCACAAATGGTAGTAGGATGTGCTGACATTCCAATAAACAGAGCTGTTCTGTACCATGAAAACGAAGAACATGATTTCTCCACTTTTCTTCTATAAAGTAAAAAAGATAATTGCTTACAAGTAAGGGGTGATTTTTCCCTACTAATATATATGCACCAAGTATGCACTCTGCAACTGGCAATTTTACAAATCTGTTATATATAAAAATGTCCAAAATATTTATTGTGAGATCATATAAAAGCCCCTAGATTGTATTTAAGAAAACGTGTTCAAGTAAACAACTAGAAATTAGTACCATATTTATTATTAAGAACAAACAAACAAACAAACTTCCTAAATCTCAGCTAGAGACACAAATGAATCCTTTTAAATTCTATGATAGGTTTAACAATGCCTTTTAGCAATATAAACACCTCTGGAAGTCCACAAAGATCACATGAAGGAAAGGTCAACAGTCTGAAATACAGAATACATGACATAATATGAACATACCTTTTGTGGCTACCCTGACGCAGTCAATTTTGGTTTCCTGTGTAAAATAAAGAGGAAAAGGTCACATCTTGTGTTTCTAAGCAGAGAAAGCCATCCATGACTCTACTCTTAAAAGTATCGATAAAATGTGAGATAAGTATTCATTTAATGTACTTCTTTACATATTTAACTGGTTATTGAGCAACTCCAATTTGCTTTCATAGTATGGAAAAACACTGCTTCAGTATGTTACATAAACATTTCAGTTAGCATTCCTCTAAATGTAGAAAATATGTGAAAGATTCACAAACGCACAGGCGAGTGTTCAGCTTTTTCACTTTGGTAACTTAATGACCTTGGGAGATTTTTCCTTTTCTTACAGATAAGTATAGTTCTAAGCATCATGCTAGACAATTTTAGAAAGAAAAAATAATCAATGGTGTTTCACATTTCTGCACTGTCAGTGCACTGTGAAAGAGGGACCATTATGGTTTCTGGCAGAAAACATTTCCAGGCTGTCAGCACAGACAGCCAAAGCTTATCAAGAATTGAAGGGCTCTGGGTAGGTCTGTCCAGGAAATGAAAAACAATTCCAGGAAGAATTAGCCTGATGAAACATGATCTGCAAAGGCCTTTTTACACACTTTCATTTCAGCTCCATCTAGTTATTTTTCTTTTACTGATTGCAGAAAGGGGAAAAAAAAAAAAAAAAAAAGGTGCTTTCTAATTCAGTCAGGGCAACCAAATGAGAAAGTGGAAGTTGAACATGTTACAAACTAAGGTAATGGGATTGGACAGGGCAAGACAGATGTGCTAAAACCCACAATCAAGTTTGGCTTAAATTTAACAAAAGGAACCACAGCGCTCCTTTTCTATTTAAAGCAAGAAAACAAAAACAAAAACAAAAAGAAGAAAAGTCAATAAATTAGGCTCACTGGACAGCTTTTAGATAATGACAGAATGGCAGCGCACTACTTTGTTTACTCACTATTGACAAAATGTGCTGTTTTCTCCTCCTCTTTCCTGTAAACTTTAATCATTAAGCAATACTGTGTCAGGAAAACTGCTATTTTTAAAATTCAGTGTGTTAAATTTCACAGTTACTTCATTTTCTCATTAGAAATTACACTGGGCATCTTGGTAGTTGACGCCAATCATCTATTTACACACAGTGTATAAAACCATACCTGTCACTAAGACTTACCCCATTGGCTCTGCTAGCAGCTTGAAAATAGATGCTGTAGCTCTTATGCGGAAGAAGAGGAGTGTTCCAGAAACCACTGTAGGTTTTGTTATCACCAATAGTAAAAGGTTGAGCAGCTTGTAAACCATTGGCTGGAAACTCTGCAGCAAAGTAGTACTGGGAATTCAAAAGTGAGGCATTCTGGAAATGAATGGGCACTGGGTAGCACTTCAGGATCTCAGTTGTCTTTTTGGTTCTCCGTGGGCGCTCCTCTTCAACAACTATTTGATAGACACTAGGAGTGTAGAAAGGAAAAAACAAAAAACCAATATGGATTGTTGCAAGATTTAAGCAATCAACTCTTCCTGAGACTTTAATATAGCATACCAGTATTTATAGGGAAAAACACCAAAAACACACAAATCTGTAAAAAGCAAACAAAATGGGAAGAAAATGTCATTTTGGTATTCAGGTATATGAATTTATGGCATGGATTCATGCTTTCATATAAATTCATCTTGTTTTGGAAAAATAAAATTAGCTATACACACCACAGCTTTTCATTCAGCAAATTCACAGAACACTTTCTTGCTTGAACTCTTGTACAGAAAAAGCTTCCTTGATTAGTGCTAAAACATAGAATTAAGCATCATTTTGATCACAGAAATAAGTGTAAAGCTATAGATTCCATCTTCTACCTTGTTTATCTTGCCTAAGTGAAATTAAATGAGTAGTTAGATAAAAATGAAGAAATAAATTACAAAGAGAGAGGGAACAGTATTTGCTTAACTGTTGACATTATAACTATTTATAAAAGCATACATAGAGTAAATTACAGTCTTTTAAAATTTTGGTGGCACATCGACTGTTACTGAGCAAGGATGAAGCACTTTTTGATGGATGTTATTTTCACTCAGCAAAGCACTTTTAATACATTGTAGTGATAATCTTGTTTTTAAGTGTTTCAGCATTCTACAAAACAATCCAGTCTGTACTTGTATGCTTTGCTGTACTGAGATCTATAGGGAGCAGTCCATTCCTCTCCACTCTAAAGGTGCAGTGGACATTCAAGCAGGAACAAAGAAATTGTGATTTCTGCTGCATATGCAAACAGTGAAATCATTATACCCTTGCAGTTGCTGTAAAAGTCTGAGTCAGTGCTTTCAAATTTGTGAAGTGGGACGCCCATGTCTCTAAAGAGGACTTGCTTGCAAGTTTATTGCTTCACCAAGGACCAGTGATTCTTAATCATTATTTCTCTCCTGGAATCTCAAATCCAAGTAAGCAAGTCAGTATAGTTAACAGATGTTAAAGCGACAATGAGTCTGCATTTTTGCACGTCATCTACATCCATTAACGATCTAAGATATTTCAAGTCAATAATTCATAACAAGCAGCAATCTCTGGGTAGGGTATGTTCCTTTAAGAGGCAACAGCCACACAGTCATCTGACATGTCTTCACTCCACCATCTGTAGGTAGGTGCTTCTTTTTCCAGAAGACTGCCCAAAAGCACAGGGACAGTCAGGCCAGGTCTCTGTGGGTCAGTATGGACTAGACAGAGCTTATTAGCTCAGTCACATCACAGCGCATCTATGCTTCTTCCTCTACTGAAGGCAAAGCTCGTGTAGAAATAAAGGAGCTGACTTGCTGTAGCCCCCAAGCCAGCTCATGCCCAGTTTGCTCCTGCATCAGTTGGGCCCTGCCACGCTCAAGCTGCTCTGAGCTGGCAAGGACCTTCTACGCCCAGGCTGCTTTTGTGCGTAGACAATGCCGTGTGCTTCAGCAACTACGCTCCCTGGAACTGGACAGGCAATGGAATGAAACAGAGAAATGCATGATGGCTTTGGATAGGAAAGCTCATCTCTAAAGGATTGATATTGCCTTGTTTTGGCAACCTTTCTGTGGTATTGCCTTGCTTAACCAAAGCCAGGGGAACCCAGTTACCAACACCCATGTAAGGCTAGAGATAGAAAAAATGGAGAATATGATGTTTTTATGATCATTTTAATAATGAATTTATAATTTTGCAACAATCAGAATCTTAGTAATTCACCAGGACAATGCAAAGCTAGGTCTGCAGAGCCTTCATATATGATTATTGCCAAGAGGCAGAAGAATGACAATTCTCTTGGCCCTCCTGGTTTGTTCTGTAGTTTTTTATTAACGAGAACAGGACCCATTCACTATATTTTTAAGACTCAGCATCTCCAGTAGGAGAAGCTACACTTTCCATGCTCCCAAAAACATCCAGAAAGTCAACAGAATTCTTAATATCCCTTCTTCTGCCTAAATTAGACCCTTAATGTTAAGGCACTTAAAGTTAAGTCTCTTTTTGATGATGTCTAAACACCTCTAAAATCCCATTGAAGTCGATGGGGAGCAAGTCAGTACAGGCAGCAGATCGGAAAGATGTGACCAGCCAGGAGGTATCTTCTTGTGGGTCAGCTGAATTGCTTTCTGAGCTCTACTGACTACAGTAACACTTAGTTCACATTTAGAAATCTGCAAGTGTATACCTAATTTTAGATGTTTGAAGATGAAGCCCATGCAGAAATCTATCTGGAGATACCTATCTGTAGATAGATATGGCACAGCCATGGAAACAAACAAGTACTTTGAGGGGCCTTGAAGATCACTGTTGGCACATTCTCTGCAAAATGAAATCTACATATTTAGCAGAAAGATTTTCATTAGTTGATTAATTCTATGCAGAGTAGTAAGTGAAGATCAATACATGGCAGCCTTTCTGTAATCCTACGAGAACTGATCTGTAAAAAACTAGCCTTGAAATATCTAAGCTTAAAAATTAATCACTGACATTATAATCATGTTTTTTCTTTTCCAAACCAACACTTGACATAATTTTAGAACACAAAGTTGCTCAGGAGAGGGATTCCAAACTACTATGAGACTGTTGACTCCTCCAGCTTCTAAATTACAGTGAATCTACAGTAAATACTGTTTTAGAATTGAAAAGGAGAATTGGGAAAAAAAACGTAGAGAATGATGTAAATGTGCTCTTGCAAGGTATGAAACTGGACACACCAGCCTAATACCACAGCAAAGATAAGAATCCCTTATTCTCACTAAAGCATGGATAGTAAACTAATTTTTGGATTTGGCTGTCAGCCTTCAAGAGAGTATTGCTAACTTTTTTATTGCATCAGGATTGAAGGATAAGAAGGATCTCATATCAGGCTAGGTAATATGGCTCGTTTCACTATTGGTTCCAATGAGTATTCTTTTCATTTTTCAGCCAGTGATTATAGCTAAAGATTGTAGACATTTCAGAAACAAATGCATCATTAAAATGCTCCCTTTCCTCTTGCAAATTCATATTAGTTATACTGCATGTACTACTCCGTGTATATTACATTCTAAATGCCTGCCATCTATTCATCTTCAGATACATTGAAGAAAGAGATAAGTTGACTGGAGCAATTTCAAACTCAAGATGTCTTTTCATCCTTACTCCACAAGACAAATTAGATTTGCAAGCATCTAGACCTCAAATCTATTTGCTCTTTAATAATTTAAGCACTAAAAGGTCAAGCAGCTCTTTTCTGTTCCCCTTTATCAAAGTCCAAGTGCTAATGAAAAATAACTAAGTCCTATCTGCTGCCCATTTTCCCCACACCGCTGTTTCTCTGATGTAAATTAACACATTATAAGCACCTGGGTCAATGGAAACCCGACAGAACTTTGACTGATATGTTTTACATTTGTATAAACGAGATCATCTTGCTAACAAATTTTATAAAATTACACCAACTAGAATTATAATCCAAAAGGTTCCACTAATTCTTACAGTTAAAATTGCTTTAGTATGTAACAGGCTCAATTGCGTATGCTGAAAAGGGTTCAAGCCTGGTAAATTGAGCTAGTACTGCATCAGAACTCTATTATTCCTCTGAGGCATTACTTGTATCTCCTGCATATTTGCAGTTGCATTATTCCTTTTCCACACCTCTACATGTCAGAGGACAAAGTCTTCCTACCTGTAATCCAAAAAAATAAAATCTACACTGCAGTGAAAGGTGCTGAAAGTGTATCAGCTGTTGGACTTAAATTGAACTTTCTGAAGGAAAGAAATGTAATTTGGGTTTAATTCACATTATGCAGTTCTACAGTAAATTCCAACACCTTGGAAATTGAACACAAAATTTACTTTTATATAGACTGAAACTTAAGTGTTGCACCAAAAAAGAAACACGTGGCAACTACTGTAAACTTGGGATTCAAACATTTCAAATTTGGAGATAAAAAGTCAGTCTGGAAAAAGAAAAAAATGATGCAATTTTTAAAATGCTTTTTACTTTAACAATTCCAAAATGGTTCCAAATTTAAATGATTATGGAGATACAGATCTAAACATAATGAGGACCATAATTTTGGTTAGCAATTAGGCATACCAGGCTTCTCAGATATTTAGTGAAACCAGCTTGTTTAAATTAAAATGATCTCTCAATGCCTCCTAAATATATAGACTTTTTTTTTCAGACAAAGCTGAAAAAATAAGGCATGAAAGAAGATATTCTGACACAGTAATCAAAGATGCAAAAAAAAATTTGGATATTAGAAAAATGAACCAAACATATGGCATTGAAACAACTCAAAAGAAGACTTAAGGGTATAAGGGTATATATATCTATTCTTAAGTACACCTACTGCTGGGTGCCAGTCACTGGCTGGTTTTGGACATTACTCCACATTACTGGAATGCAGTAGATCACACTTTACTTCATCAAAGTCTCATTCAAAGAGATAAAGTCATTTTCCAGAAGAGCCTACTCGAAAAAAGAATGGATTTCAGGGTTTTTAACACAGAAGACTTTAAAATGTACGGTCTAGATATTTATCAATTGAAATTTATGAATTTGTAATTGCAACTGCACCGAAAGTAATTCCAAATCGAAAACAAAAGTGAAAACAAGCTTGGTTACTTCATTATTGAATGTCTGCCCAATTTTTTCTCTCTTAAATTGTCTTGATGCTTCACCTAAATGGAAGCAATTTATTGAAGCCACCAGGAATTAAAAAATCTATATATATACAGAAGAAAGGTGGCCCAAGGACCTGAATCTGGACTAAGGTTATCTGGATTTATTTACCAGTATTAATACAACATTTATGTGTGATCCTAGGCAAGCAAGCAATTTTGTGCCTCAGCTTTCCAGCTGTATAATGAGTGGAAAGGTTTCTTAGCCTATCTGGACTAGTTTAACTATTAAAAACTGATACATCTTCAAGACCTTCTTTTCTACTATCCCTAAGTATTTTTTTTTCTAGGTAATGTATTCAGCCTGCAAAGCTGTTAAGATCCACTAATACTGCCCCGATCAGCTGAGTAAACTGTTGGGCTATTTTTGCAGACGCTGTCAACAATGACATCGTGGAGTCTAATCTGACGTTTTCTGCTCTTTATAATAAGTCTCTTCATAGTCTCATAAACACATATAATTGGTACATTTTCCAGATCTATATCTTTTGACTTGCAGGCTTCCTTTTTTTTCATACCATCAGATTGAAACAATAGAATGACTTCAAATATATATGATTATTTCAATTATTTATTCCTATATCTGTACTTTATCTATATGCTAGAATCACTTCACTAAATTCTTCTACTAAATTACCAAAGTCCCAATAGACAGCAAAATTAAGAAACCCCTGAACTGCCTTGTTATATTGGTTTTATGTCCATGAAGAACCTAATCGCTTAAACCATAATAGTTCACAGAGTCCCCACGATTTCACCAATACTTATGTTGACACTGAAACTTTTTCTACCATGCTTGTCAGAGACAGTCCTGCAGCACATAATACATACCAAACAAAATATATTCCAGCTGCTGTTGTTTTCAGCACAGAGGTGAATCCAGTGAACTAATGGAACAATAGTCCTGTTCCTCTGGCCACAGTTGAATTTTGCACATTTTGTCAAAGTGGGAAGGGGTGGGGGCAGACAGTGTTCAGCTGTGTTTTTTTCTGCATGTCAGAGGAGAGTGTTATATTCAAGATCAGCATTTACAGGTTGAAAGGACTGGGTGCAATAATAGTTTTTCCCAGGGAGGATAAGATCTCGAGATAAGGGTAGTCTGAAAGAACATAGACTGCATAGTTTACATGGGAAGGGTGACCTCTTGTCCAAACATAGATGTAAGGTAATCTCTGTGAAATTGGACTTTTAAAATATTTATTTATTATTTTGTATTATTTCTTGTTTTTGAAAGTGAATAGGCATTGCAAGAAGTGGGATAAGGAGAAGATCAATGACTCCATAAAGTTTGAGTTTATGGAGTAAGAGTAAGGAAAAAGATGGAAAACTAGGCAATATTGCAAATAATACTGGCAACACAAAAGCAATCAAAATTCTTATAATCGTTCAAATTTAAGTGCTTGACATAGTGGTGCTAAAGATCTATTACCTTTTCTATATTGAATGAAGGGAGTCTTAAACTCCCTTCTTCCCCAGAACTTTTACTTGTAGTTTGCATCATTATTCAAAGTCAGGAGGTTTTATGCAAACAAAACTTGCAAAATCTTTGGAAGGTTTCTAAGTCTGCGGGACAGTTGGCACTTCCAGAGAGTAGGAAAGGGATTGAGAAAAGAAAATATTTTGTGCTAGTTAGTTGTCAAAACTTGTATGGAATTAATCCATTCCATTCTGATGATGACTGACTTTATTTTCTGACTTCGCAAGCCAAGAGATAAGCCTGGTTAGCTTCTCCAAGGCGGGGTCTGTCTTCGTTCTCAAGAAACACTATCACCAGCAAGTGAAGTTTCCAGCCCAGGGGAAAACTATCCCATATTCAAATTGCAAAGAGCCAGAGAACTTTCTGAATCAGATCTAGAGTGAACACAAAAGGGACTAATATTAAACAGCATCTCCATTGTTTCACAAAGAGCCCTATTTCTCAGATGAATCTGAGCAGAAATACCTAAACAGTTGTAAAGGAGGAGATAAGAAAGCTCAGGGCCAGCCTCCAGAGATACGGCCCAATGTAAACTCTCAGGTGTCGTAATAAAGCTTTATCTTCATAGACCCAAGTCCACCAGGGAATGGTGTCTGGTTTTTAATGTAAAACTCTTAAGCTTCTTTGTGACTGCCCAACTCTTTCGTATGGACAGTCTCAAAGACTGAAAAGCCAATATTTACAAAGGAGATTTTCCGGGAAAAATACATCCAAGCAAATTTCTCTTTAGCACTGCTATACATATATAAAGGAAATCACGACAGCTCTCCTGTGGGTACTATTATATCACTGAAAGGTAAAGACATTTTGCTTGTTCCTTCCTCCAGGGATAGTCACTAGGGGAGTATATGACAATGCATTAAATTCCCTGGAGAATTACACACTTGCTACATGATATCTTAATTGGAGCAGAGTCTAATGTGCTCTGAAAGTAGTGAAGCATTGGTCACCCTAAGTTCATCATGGATTTAAATGTTTCTTCTATAGAAAGAAAAATTTCTCTTTAGTGACTTTCTAGGATTTAAGGGAGACACATGAGCCTGGGCTCCAAAAATTCTTAGCAGATAATCTGCACATAAGAAACATCTGACAATGACACATGCTCCTTTTACTGTCCAGCAGCCAGATGAGTGGTGTCACCAAATCCTGATGACATCGTCTACTTCGTTTTTTCCCTTAGCTCCTAGTATACAGATTCACCATTTTACAGAATCTAAGAACACTAAGGGGCAGAGAAGATCCAGCAGATATTCAGCCTGGTAATCTTAGACAATCATGTTCCAATTCACAGAATGTTTGTGAAGTGTTGTGAGTTTATGATTTTCTCCATTAACATTTAGTTATCATAATTCACGACACAAAGTACAACTTTGAATTGTTGGTAAATAAATCAAAAAGAGAAGGAGAGACAGAGAAAAACTTTTAAGGAATTTAGTTTCCAATACTTTTTTTTACAGATTGCAAGCATGTAAGTGATAGCAGTTAGTCTGTATTCCATCTCACAACATATAGCGTGCTGATGATGGACTGCAGTTTTCAACTTTCTCTAGATCATCCTTCGCAAAATCAATAACATATATGCAAACCCATCCTTATTCAAAGCAAGTGTTAGTTCACTGCTAGGGCAGCGCATCAAAATTGATAAAAGCCATTTGATCAACACATGCCAGTGGTGGTTGGACATAATGCCAAAAATAACTGGCACAAGAGACTGCTTAGCTGTAACTCAGATTCACTGCTGGGCAAAGGAATCAGAACTGTTCTCTTAGCCCTCCTAATCTCCCAAATCCTACATAAATAATGATGAAAAATCTTTATTCCTTATTTCTTTCTTTCTTTTCCTCCCCTCGGGATAGAGAGCCCTGTGGTAAATTATCTTTGATCACTTAAATGCTAGTGCCCAATTAGGACTGATTTGGAAGTGATCCTACTGCCATAAAAGCTTAAGAGATGGTAGGTTAGAATCAGGAAGAACAGGATAACAAGGATGCAACCATGCCTCCACACAACTGCGACATACATTTCTGCATCTGGAACTCCTCAATCCTAAAGTAGTTTTCATACCTCTCCTCTTTAGGGGGCTACCTACTACTGTGTACTGCTATGGTCAATTTGATGAGGGACAATATACTAGTAACTCTCCATTACTTAACCACATAATTCTAACCATTTTTTTTTTCCTTTAAGGATAAGCATATACCTCCCTTTGTCACTATGAAGATAAAGCTTTTTCTTCTTATCTCTTCTGCTGAACAAAGAAAATGTTCTAACACTGCAGACTACAACAAAACTATGATAAAAAATCTACTTGCATCCTCTCTGGACTTGTGCTTGCCATACTTAGTATGGATTCATGTATTTGGCTGCTTATTCTTCAAACTCTCCAATGTAAGGAAAATACATACATTTTGTACATATTGTGTAGTCCTGAACAGAACAACGTGAGTGCAAAATGACAATAAAATTAAACCTATTTGTAATGGTACAAATACACATCACTTTAAAGTAATTTTCTACAGGTGTAACTGATACAAGATGAGAGAATTTGGCTCTGTATTCATAAATTCTCTCAGGTATTAATGGTGTATTTGCTGAGTGAGCAAATGACATCTCTGATGACAGATCTCCCCTAACGTGCTCCACACAGTATCAATGAGATCTAGCTACTAAATACAAACTGCAAGTGACAAGCTAAGGAAGGTGCCAGGAGATGCATTTATCATTTTTTTCAGGAAAAGAAATGTTTAGAATGAAGAGGCTGTGAGGACACATTTAAATAGTTTTAGCTTGCAGGTAGGTAACCGTGCATGTGAAGAGAAAGAAAAACTGAGCAAACAAAACCAAGTAAAGACTGGAACGTGTAAGAGCACAGAAGACTACGCATGGCTCTAAACAAGAATGCAGAGAAAGAGGAAAGGAAAAAGAACTGGGAATATACTGAAAATAGGCTGAGACGTACCATCACCTTTGATAAACAAGAAATGAAAGAAAAAGCAGGAGGAAAATTAAAATAAAAATGAAGTCAATCGAATACAGAAAAACTTCAAAGCACTTTGCAACAAGTTAGATTCAGCTACTCTTCATAAATCACATGCAACATGCTTGTAAAAGGTGTTTGATTTCATAATTATGTTATCATATCCTACCATATATTTTTTAAAGATTTTTGGGGGATATTATTTACCCAAGAATGGCTGCTACGAGATCTATTTACACTCATAATGGTCTACTGAGTACTTTTTGAACTGTTCTACCTATTGATATTTGGCTTCTCCCATAAATAACTATGGTATACACAAGGTGATAGTCCTTCTAATAGGTACGTCACTATTTTTTTTATTAGCAATATAAAACTTCTCCACTGATGTCTTTTTTATGTATATGAGATAACAACATTCCATTTGCATTGATCCAGCACTGGGTTCTTTAAATGTCACTTGAAAACAGAAGAGGCTCAAAAGTCCTGTAAATAGACCAAGACCCTGCAATCTTTACAGTGAGTTCAGAATGTTTGCCCAAGAATACGCCACAATCCCATCTATAGTCCACACACTGTCAGTGATAGCTGTCTGCCATCCTCAGTATGCTCAGTTCCTTTCAGTATCTCCCAAATGTTGGCTGGAAAGGAGGCAATACATGCTGTGGCTGCTTCTGGGCTACATATGGGCTTGCTGGTATTTGAATTGCAGTTCTCTACTGATGGACCAAATTGAATGGACTAATTCAATTCAATTCATGCCTTCAGCATGGATACTAACCTGAGTTTTTCCGCTATACCTAATGATCCCCAAGTGCGGTAGAAACATAGTTTTTATGCAACGTTCACAGTGTTTCAAATGTGCTTGAAAATTTCCAAAAGATCCAGAATTAATGAGGAAGGAAGGAGCATACAGATGGGTGAACAGCGCAACACATAAGCCTTGTTTTCTTTGTTTTAGAACTTAACTCAGTTCTATTCTTACCTTGGGTATGTTACTTAGCACACACAAGCCAAGGAGCACTTCCTTCATTTTAGCAGCGAGCAGATTTTATTCCTACTCAGCATAAGGGCTCAGTCCCTTTAGACACCAAATACTATTGATCTCACTCCACCAGGCTTTATGCTCTTAATTTAAAGCCCAAACAGAAGCATTATCAATTTAAATGATGCTGGTCTAAACTGAACTAATCTAAGGCTTTGGGTTCTCCAGGGCTTTGAGATCAGCTCCACTGCAGGGCAGCAGAAAATAGGGATGTTTTCTACTTCTTTTGCACTCTACTCATAGCATGGCTTTAAAATGAATGAAAACCAGGGAGGAATTGTGAGGATAATAATTCCACCAAAAATTCCACAAAGTCACTATTGTGAGATCTTCCAGAGGGCATCATGAAAGAGATGTCCAAAAAATGAGCTGCTCTCTGCAGACAACAATCTGTACATACAGACGTTTATCACGACACTTCCCATGACTGCCTAAGTCACAACTCAGCCTTGGTCTCATCTGCATCATGCCCCAGCACGGCATCTTCTAGGCCAACCTTCCTACAGGAATAAGACTACCATTTTCAGTAACCAGCACCACAGCCATCCTCTCTCCTAGCTGTCTGAAGAGGCTTAGCTGCCTTTCCTCTGCAACAGAGCTCTCCCTTGGGGAAGAAGTCAATATCCGTGCTACTTCATTGTGTACAAACAACTCTAAAAAGAAAAAAACAGATACAGAGATATATTTCAAAGCATTACTTCCGCTGATATCAAAGAATTAAGAAACTATTTCAAGTACAGAATACCTTCTACACTGGCCTACCAGTGAACTCTATCTGAATTTGAGTATTGTTTCCAGCAATCACCTCTTCGGAGCAGGGAGGTAAGGAGGAGATGGGTGAGAGGGAGATGCAGAGGGAAAAAGGGAGAGTCAGAGGAGGAGAGTTGCTATAAAATCCTGCCTGGAATAGAAACGCCAGTTACTCCCAAATTGTGTGGGAGGCTTTTATAATGAAAATGACCGATCGTCAAAGTTATTTAGTTTTAGGAAACATCTCTCTCCAAACTTGTTTACAGTTATTTATATGGTAAGGCTGCCTCCACCTTTCAAAATACGTATCAAAACCACCTTCTATCCAACTGAATAGTTTAGAGTAACAAAAAAAAAATGTATCAGTATGCAGAATGAATTTTGGCTTACTCCAGTTTAAAGAACAAATAGCATAACAACTTAGATGATCAGATTTTACATGTCACATTGTGGAGGTGTTGCTGTTTAGCAAACCTCTGAGAACACTACATAACTCTCAGTACAAAAAGCATAAGACCTAAACTGTTCATAAAAAATAATAATGAAAACAGGTAATAGCTGTTCTTGCACAGACAATTTCTGTTAGATGCCGCACATTTGGTATAATAAACAGATGCACAGTGTTGAATATTTCATTCTTCTAACTTTAATTCTCTTTGTCCTGGTTTGATCAAGATAAGATCAGACCTAAATTGCTTTGGAATATTAGCTGGGTACCATGAATGTATTTTGTATTCTCTCAACCATAACTCATTACAAGAAAGTCGCTTGGCATCAATAAGTCACTATCGCTTTTGTGTGTGTACGCGTGTGAGAGAGCGTGCGTGTGGCTCAATACCCTGCTGCTAGGCTATTTAGTGATAAAATCTGATATAATAAAATATTAATTACAGCTGAAAGGTTGGGTGAGAAATATGAACTCAATTACAGTCCCATTTTGTGAACAAAGGGCAGGGTGAAAAAATCCTTTAGTTGTAGAGGGTTGGGATAATAAAAGAACAACTAGAACATTAGACTCAAGCTGAGTGCTCCCTAAAAGGCCACCTGTTATTAATCTTCACATCAGGCATAGAATTTCAAGTAAATTAGGTCAGGATGAAAGTTTTTTTTTTTTTTTTTTGGTCTAACTAATTTAAGGATTTCTTTATCTGAGCATTTTTTTCTTTTATGTCATTGCAATTCAGTAATTAGAAATTTGTAACAAGCACAAGGACACAGCAATTATAATTAAAGGTTAGATATCACACACACTGTACAAAAGTATCACCTTACATGGTACAAAAATAGATAATAACTAGCAGTTGATGCTAAATGTCTTTGATTCAGTCAGATTGGCTCTTTCTCAGGGCCAAGCTGTTGCCGATATGGTCCTGCCATCTTACAAAGCCGATGTTTTTACAAAAACACCAGCAGTAGAATAGAAATTATTTTAAGACCTACTAATAAATATGTTACTGTTCTTCTGTTCAATTTACCTGAATGTGTTCAGCTGAATTACCAAATATTTAACAGAACGTGACCAGATTGTAAAGAAGAACAACTGTGAGCCAAAGTTACTCCAAAAGAAATTGTATGACCTTGAGATTTTGTGTTTAGTAGTGAATCATAAGGACTGAGCAACCTTATTTATTATCGCAGGCTACAATGTGCCATTATATCGTAAAATAAGATTTGCATTGTCTGAGGAATTGAATCCTTGAAAGTTTGAGTTTTTAATGGTGTTTTCTGTTTCAATTAATTTTGCTGAAACTATGACAATATATTTTGGTACCAAGCCAAAAAACTTGCTTTCAGTGAGTTTACATTTACGATACTTGCAACAATCCAACAACCGTTTCAAAGCTTCTTAATCAGCTTTCTGTTCTTTGCTTAATTTCTTTTTAAAAAGAACACAAGAAAATGGTTATGTTCATAAATCCAAGGAGAGAAAAATATCTTGGAACAGCACGCAAGATGCTTTTATAAGCCAATATTACACCATTTAACCACTTTTCAGGTTGCCAAGGCCAATTTATAAAACAACTGGGATGCATGGAATAAGGAGTAAAGTCTTGTCGCAGATTAAAAGAAATCAAAGAAAGCAAAACTGTCTAAAATCATTTAGTCTAAGAAAGAATTAATTTAGAAGGGGTTTCAAGGAAATACTCAAAACTGAAAGTCATGGCAGAGCTAACTGATTCTTTCTTTTCAATCTGTCACGGAGAAAGAAAGAATTGATGCACAGTGCTATTAAAGTACAGATCAACCAGGAAGAAACAAATGAAATGCATGGAGTCTGAACACAGGCAAACCAATATGCAACTACCTATGACACTTTGCAGCCCATCTTATCAAAATCAGTAGTAGCATTTCTGGAAGAGTATGTCTGGCTCTCTAATGTTCAAGGAAAGCTCACTACAGCTTGCAAATTGTAGGTCTGCTTCTGACTAGAATGGAAAAATTCATTACAACACACTTTCAGCTCCAGCAAAGTCACTGATGATTTGTGAACCATCAGACTCTACCAGATTCCTTCCGGCTACCTGAGTCAGGGTGAAAAGAAGAAACAAACTAGTTAATCTTTTCATTGTAGAATATAATCTGATGCTATGCCCCAGTCTTCACAAGCTAGACAGAGAATGCATCTAGCACAGTCTAAGTGACCAGTTAGTTTGGATTCCTAAGAAAATACCCACGAGGATGTTCCTATTAGGGATGTTGCTAGTTCTTTAAATCTACATGAGATGAACGTGTTATGTCCTTTTGACTAAATTTTGAGCTTAAAGCTCAAATGCTTGAAGTATTTTTTTTTAATAAAATACATGATGCCATTCTACATACATAGAATGTATGTATTCTACACTGTTCATAGTCACTGGATACAGTACGACAAAGCACTGCACTGGAATGAAAAGGAATGGAATTAACAGAAAAAGAGGCAATCTTCATGCAAGGACCTGTTTGGGTCATTTCTACTTTCAAGGAAGTCCAGGGCCATTTGCAAACCACAGTCTTTTTCCTGAATAGCCCTCAAGAAAATCAATAGCTGTGCAAAGCTAAAGCGTAAGAATAGAATAATAAATAACTAAATAATAAAAATAATAAATAATAATAATACAAATAACTTTGAAAAATTAAGTGATGATCTAAAAGAATGGGAGATTTCCTTACTTCTAAACCCATACAGAAATGATAAGATATGCTACCGCTCTTCCTTCTGTATTCAGCTCCCAATTTATGTTTGTTATATAAGATGCTGCATCCAGATCTGTAGTTTTCACTCTGTTCTATGAAAATTCCTAGGAATGTTACAGTTTGCAAAAGGTAAGAAAAACAAACATACGGTTTATAGATGTAAAATCACAGCATAAAGATTTACACATCCACTGCAATATCTTCAGGGGTTTACAAGTTCAAAAAATAATTTCTGCTAAGAAAAATGGATTTCAAGTAAGCAGTACTCTACTTCAATATTTTCCAGTAAGTCATGAACTCCTGAAATGCTATGCCTATGCCCTGGAGGGTGTACAAGAGGTGCAGACACTGAAACCGAACAACATTCGCAAGTGTAACTATAGGGAGTTGCATTGCTCTTATTTATGAATGCAAAATAATGCACACATGCAAATTGAGCCAGAAGGCTAGATATTACACAGAAATGAAGAATTAGTATTTAGAACAGGAGATCAGCTACTAATGGATTTATGATACAATGCTAACATGAAAACAGTAAGGTCTTTATATATTCTGTAAAGCTGCGCACCAGAAACTTACTACTGAATTGCGCTGGGGCTTAAAGCAAATAAATGTATTAAAATGAGCAGTTTTTAAGTAGAAGAATGCTTATTTTCTCCCTCCTTCACGGATGCTCTGCAACCTGCTGGTTTATGTGCAGCACAGGAAAAAAAATATTTGCTGAGGCTGCTAAATGAATACACAAGCCAATTTCAACAGGTTTTGGATTCGAATCTTGAAAACTGTTTACTGCTCATTAAAGCACACACAGAAGAGATAGAGTTTTTCATCTATCCAACCAGGGGATACAACATGGAGCACTGAGAGACTAGCTCAAGCAGCTCTGCTGCGGTGGTCTAAGATGCTGTCTCCTTTGTCCGTTCTCCCCTTCTCCCAGATGCTATGCTTTTATCGGAGTCTCGGTGGAAAGCAGCATATGCCTGTGCTTCAGCTGCAACTGAAAAGCCTAGTGGTATCACTTAGGCAACCTCAGGCACAGACACATTTACCCCTGTTGACTCTGCTGTGGAAGAGCAGGGCCAAAGCAAAAATAACCACAACAAAATCCTCATCTCTCAATGCTATCATCTCTTTCCACAACTTTAATGCAGTGGGTACTGGTCCAGCAATATGGAAACAGAGCTTACTGTCTGTGTTGATTTTCATCCTTTCTTCTCTACGGAAAAGCTCTGCAGGGCACTCTAATCAGTGGTGCAGAATGGTGCAGGCAGATAGAGAAAAACAGTCAGATTTTGTGGCATTGTCCCCAGTTTCTCAGGACTTGTGTGGATAAATACATGGCTGACCTTCTCTTCTGTCAGTGAAGGTGCAACTCCTCCTCCTTCCTGCACTGGGAATGATTCCGGTAGGATTAGGCAGCATAGAAACCCTGGCAGCATGACATTGCACGGCTCTTCCCACAGGAAATCTGGCCGTAGATAAAAGATTCTGCACAGTTTAGGCTTAGAACAGCTGTTAAATACAGATGAGATTCTGGCCTTGTGCTTCTACTACCCCATGAGACTAATCTTGAAAACAGCTCCAGATCTAGATGTGAGAACACAGTTAATTCATTCGCCCTCATCTTATTTCCCCATGGTAATTTCTCCCCAAATTTAACATTTTTATAATGCCTTAGACATCCAGCCTACCACTCTCTGAGACTGTTTTAGGCTGCGGCATTTATATTGCTCCTGACTAAAACAGTTGCTGCCTTCAGTTGTACAGCCCAGTAAGTGACTCTGTTTCTTTATGTCATTTACTGTAATCCAGTTGAGCAGATTAGCTTTTACTTAGCAATGCTTTAAAGACATGATGCTTGTTGCAAATGCCAGTGATTTCCTTTCCTGCTTAAATGAACACCGTAGCAGAAAGAAACTTGTCATGATAATGTACAGGAAAATGAATAATCTTTCAGCATCTAGTATGGGAAATGGCCATGTTTCGCTCCAAGCACTTCTACAGCTTTTCTTCCTCTTCCCAGGTGGCATTCCTCTTTACTGTTTTGTCTCCTTGAACATTACTTAATATTATATAAAAGCATTTCTTTGCATGGAATGCACGATCAAAAATGCTTTAGTGCACACAGAACAGTTCAATCAAATACTGTTTATACCAAGAGTTAGGAAACCCCCAAATTCCTTTGTCCTGTAAACCACAGTCCTCCTTCCATGCATTTACATATTATTAACAGAATCTTTTGTAATGCAGCAAAATCTTTTGTAATGTTATAAAGGGCTCATACAAACTTCCTCACAAAAACAATACCAGAAGAAAAAATCCTAAGGTCAACCACAGTCTGAAGATGCACCATTTTAAGATAATCTATGGAAAAAGCAATTTAAATGGTATAGGTTCTTTCTGTGTTGTAACCTGATTTATATTAAAAAAGCTCACTTTTAGATCCCTGATGAAGGTGGCCCTGGTCTGTGTGACCCTCTCAACAACGCTTGTGCTCTACGGGGGGATGACAAAGTACACAAAATGAAATAGGGACTTTTGCCACAAGAGTGACACGTGACTAACTCTCACAAAACACTGCATCATATAACCATGTTTTTTTAAATTATCTAGCATCACCTTCCTGACATGTGTATCCACATCTGTTCCAGAATTTCAGTTCACCATGAGGTAGAGTCTTTAAATGTTGTTTATTTATGTGCTTACTTAATCAAAATTGTTCTTTTCCCTCTCTGAAGTTTATTCCTTTAATACGTTTTGGAAAACAATCAAATCTCCTTTTCACGTTATCTGGCTAGTCAAAACAAGCCTAACTCTCTCAGTCACTCCACATGTAACCCAAGTTTACCAGTTCCCTGGTCATTCATGCCACAACGCCTTGCTGCTGTGGTGGTAGTATAAATCAGTATTTCTTGGTAGATCACACCAATGCACAGCAGCCCATATGAGGCCCTGCTCGTGTCTTCTATAATGGCATTTATAGATCGTCACCTTTACTGGGAACCCCACCTGCTGTGTGCAGTCTGTTTGCCAATTTCACAGCCATGCCACGTTTTGATGACTCACAGTCATATCACAAAGCCATCAACACACAATTTCTTCTCCTGTTATTTCCAAAAACAAGCCTCCACCTTGCAGAAAATATGATTGTTACTAGGTCATAAATGCAAAACTTTGCATTTCACCCTGTTTACAGTAGGTGAATTCTGAAGGCCATTCACTATGTTCTGTAGAGCATTCCAATCCAGCTCTGCAGGATCTACCTTTTTTCAACCTGAGAGTCTTTCACCACTGCACTCCCAGCCGTCAGGCACCCAAACTGTGTTACTGTGCTCTCCTGCTGAGATTGGCCTGCATGCAGACAGAAGTGCAAAAATAACAGGAGAGCATTCCTGAAGGAACCTGTCTGATCAAACGGAGACTCTCCTGATTCTGTCAATTATTTCTGTTTTTATTCAATGATCATCAAACCAACACTTTTAAAATCCTGGGAGAAAGGAATAGGATTTCAGGTCTCCTGTTTGCATAGGAGGGATTTCAGGAACTTTGTACTCCAGGTTAGAGGAGTTCTGCTGGTTTACTGAGAACACAGCACTAGCTGAGAACAGGCTTGTTGACTTGCTAGGACTGAGCTGCCTAAAATCCACATAGGCCATAAACGTAGCAGGATATTAAGTAGACCATCCTCTCTGCTAAATGGCTTGAACAGCCCCCAGCAGGGCTTTGGCATCAGCCAGTTACTGCTCTTCCCAAAGTTTACAGACATGGATCAGGGCCCATGCCCAACCAGCAGTCTGGAGATGGTCATTCTGCCTGGGAGCTGAACGTAGTCAGTTTTCAGCTGGTTGGCCTCAGTGCCAGAGCATGTCACAGGGGACACAAAATTCAAAACTAAATAGGCAGGCACAAAGCCTGAACTTAAGCAGGCTAAATACTTGGAGGCTTGGAGGTCTGAGTAGTTGTTCCTTGGAAAGTGGTCATGGAAAAATAACACAATTCTGTTCCGTGTGCACCTAGAGACCGAGCCATTCATTTTAATAAGTAGATTTAATAAAAACTTGTTTTATCGATTTTGACTGAAGTTGGCTTTTCAGAGCCAGTGAAACATGGTATGAGTTCCAAGAATTTATTATTCACAAGTTGAACGGCTACTGGACTTCAGCCTTCACCAGGGAGACTGGAAAAATCCAATGGTCTGCAGGATGTTAGAAGAGCCTAGCTCAACTGGACTGCCATGCTGTCAGAATGAGAGGTAAGCAACACAGAGAAGGCTATCAATTAGGCAAGAGGCAAACATACAATCTCCACTGCATCCTACTTAAGGCCAGCATGAAAAATGAAGGTCAAAATAAAAATTAAACAAAGAAACAAGTAGAGCACCGTTAACAGCGCTGCAGATTTTTCAGTTGTCAATTTATATCCAAGACCTTGAGAAAGCATTGGTGAGTTATGAAACTGAGAAATTTCTCTTCATATATATGGAATAATCTATTCTCTCTTTTGTTCTGCAATTGCTCCAGCCAGCTTGCTTTATTTATCATAGATTAATTCTATTAATCGCAATGCTAAATGACAGATAGCACTATGCTAGGTTCTCAGTGACACAAGAATCAATGCTGCGTTTACCCAGGGACTGTGAAACATCAGAGAAAAAAGACTGTGGAAATTTCTGAATTAGTCAGCAGGACATGCGAAACGGCACTGTACATGTCTAGGCAACACATACCGTAAATTCTAACTCAAGTCACAGTAAAAACCCAAGGACAAGTTCTACTGCATAACAAAAAAGAATTACAGCATTTTTACAGCATAAGCAATTATTGTACTGTTCCCTCAATGAAGCTGAAATTGACCCTTCTGCTGTAAATAATTATACTTGTTGCTATAAAGAAGTGACAATTATGGGCATCAATAAAACCCCATCCCTTCTGTATCACAGACATCCTAAAAGAAGTTTTCTGGCTGGCTTACAGGTTGTAAAACTATAATTTGGAAATACAGTTTGCAGGCAGGAGCTGACCCTACAGCCTACAATTCAACTCTTTATGTTTACAGACCCTTAAACTACAGAAAGGATGCTTGTGACAGGCAAATAAAAGAACGGACAGTAAGTTCCCTTTGTGCTCTTTAGGCCTTGCGGTCTCACAGTATTTCAAAAGGCTGTATTTTCAACACAATATTTCTGAACACTAGTGAGTTAGTAATGCTCCTTGAACATGTATAGCAACATTATTTCAACATAGCCATTCTTTATCACAAATCCACCAAACATCACCTAGACTGCTTTACCAGTGAGTTCCTGAGAGGCCAAAGTTCACTTTTGAGTTTCTTGAGAAGCTTTCCAAGTCTCTCCCATGAAATGTATATTTGTGATATTTCTCTCCTCAGCTTTGTCTACAGCAGATTTCATTTTTTCTCATTACTGCATTACTACTCAAGTCATGTCACTGGGAATAGCAGGAAATTACAATAACATGTTAGCATTATATAACACGTTAGGTAGGACTTGTAAGAGGTCAGAGCTGAAAATACAGATTTTGCAATGGTTTTATTTGCATGTGTTTTTGCCGTATTTTTGCCCTCACCGAGACCTAACATGTCCCTTATTGTGCAAATCAGCATTATCCTGTTTCAAAGTTCATTTGTTCATTTATACTGAATTTATAATTACACTGCCGCCTGCCTCCATAATACATGCTTGAGAACTCATCCTGTTCTTCTACCATGCATCACAGAAACTCAGACTCAGATAGCAGTACCTCTTTTCTGAAAAGTGGACTGCTCATTTGAGGCTCAGCCCAGCGGCTGCCGTCTACTTACAACAACATGAGTGCCCCATGATCTCTCCAAGGCTATGGAAAATACCCTGAGGCATTCAGACTGCTTGAAGTGCTGCCGCTTTTTGAGTTCCAGTGGTATCTGACACTGGTCCCAAACAGCCTGGATAGCTTGCTAGCTTCTGTACATTAGCAAGCACACAAAGCTTGCTGGATTTCTTGATTGCCAGTGAAACAATTTAATCTGCTGATCTGCTGCCCAGGCAAGTGTTTTCATGAAGACTGTAGGCTTCAAGGATAAAGGAAGTTAGTGGCTTCTCTAGAAGGTGGTCTGTCAGACTTGTTTCCCTACTAGGAGGCTGTCTTACAGGCTTCATCTGGTCCCATTTCTTCATATGGAAGTGTCTCAACAGTGCTGCATATCCTAACTGACATGGCACAAGCACTGCAAACGCCTGCTGTCATCTTATGAGCAAATAAGCAGACACAGTGACCAAGCAGAGGGGATGGCCAGACACCTCTTCATGGCACTGGTCACGCTGAAGGAAAGAGACGAGGCTCTAAGACACAATGACTGCAACTGTGACCTGTGCTTTGTGTGCAGTGCACAGAGGTTCTAGTGGGGAACTGCTGCCTTACAGAGGAGTCTTTGCATTTCAGAGGTGACAATCTCAGTTTAACTTACTTCTTCCCACTGCTAGCCAGTGGGTAGGAATTAGGTCTCCTCTGTCATTTACTGAAGAACCAC
Source organism: Penelope pileata (assembly GCA_013396635.1). Taxonomy (NCBI): domain Eukaryota; kingdom Metazoa; phylum Chordata; class Aves; order Galliformes; family Cracidae; genus Penelope; species Penelope pileata. Next base: position 1,374,413 of record WBMW01002959.1, read on the forward strand.
CGTACTATGACAGGAGTTGGAATGGCTAAGCCATGTACAGAATGACATACTACCTGGGCTTGGGCTGACAGAGGCATCCTCACACTATGAATCTTAAGACGAATCATGCTGTTCCCACCCTAGGGATCACGTGCAGATGGCCTTAATTCCAGCTCTAACAATGAACCTAGTATTTACAGGGTGCCTTCAAAGGTCTGGATTAGGCCAAAACGAAACATAAATCTCTGTGGACTTTAGACAATCTGAACACATCATGACGTGTTTATTTTACCCAACTGAAGCGGTACAAGGGAGTGCTTTTCGCTTTAGATAACATGTAGTTTGAAATGTCTATGGTGGTTTTCAGCTGCACTTCAAAATACCTAATAACCAAATATAGCCTTTTGGGCTGAAATGTGAGATAAATTACTTCTTCAGTGAAGAGAGATTACAAGTAAGTTGTTTCAAAATCAAGCTCTTCAAACAAAGAGATGTTTGACTCATTTTCCCAGTAAGAGCTGTTCCTTCTATAGGTCACCCAACCTGCATGTTGAAGAAGTTGGTTCTACCAATGGTAAGGTATAAAGAGTGATGAATTAAGAGTACAAAGTCTGCCTTCACTCTAGCACACTCTCAACTCATATAGTTCAGTTTATCTTTTGGTGTGTGTTCTTTAAGGCTCTTTTTAACTGTACCTCTTGGCAACTGCTACAGTTCTGTCTCTCTCTTTCATCCTGTCTCACTTTACGCTCCCAGGAGCTGCAGGATTTGTCCCACATACTCAGGGCAGAAGGCACTCTGGCATACAAAATGCCAAGTACTGCATCCAGGATGTAGTTAGCTGATACAATTAGCTCTGCTTGGCCCTCTTCTCTTACTTCAGGCTGCAAGAGGAAGGTACCAGCTGTTTCCGGTGTCTGTAAGAGCAGAAAGAATGGCTAAATGGGCCATTAATTGATTAGAAGAGTCATGGGGCAAATCCAGCTCAGAGAAGATCTGCGCTGCAAGATGAGAAGGTCCTATCCACAAACTCACCCAAAGACCAGGAGGCAGAGTAGAGCCTGGATGGTCTTGCCTTGTTTCTTATCCTTCTTGCTCCATCCCCTAGAGTGCTGCTCCCAGAGGCCTTGCTACCATCAGGTGTTCCCAGTGTTATTTGGGACAAAATCTTTGAGATGTTTACACTTCGGCTTTTTGAGGATGTGGCACTGAATAGCAGGAGGAGGGTGTTGGTGACAGCATTTTGTTGATTATGCTACTCAGATAACAGAGGTGGAAACACTCAGCCTTTATCATAGCAAGACTGAATGGAAATCTATGTGACAAAGAAAATTTGCTTCTGCTGTTGATGCTAAAAGCTTGCAGGAAAACTTTTCCAGAGAAGGTCACAAGAACCTTTTACAATGGAATGTGGCAAACAACCTAAAGCTCTTTCTAACATAGATGAATACATAAATAACACTAAATGCATGCAAACATTGAGCATTACATTTTTCATTCCTGTGTGTGAGCCAGATCTTTGCAATAAATTAGCATTCCTTTGTTGAAGTAACTGGAGCTGACCAATCTATGTACCTGCCCCTATGTACAATCTGGCCCCACAATCTTTGAAACTTCAGGCCAATTTGCAGCGCAGAAGTGAAAGGTAGAAATGATACTGCCTTGAAAGCATGAGTCCCTCAATATATGTTGAATAGTCCTTATATAGAAATATTTAGTTGTATACTTTTACTGCAAATTCTTTAGAACTTTACTGACTCATACACATACTTCTGAAAAAAAAAGAGAATATCCACAATAACACACGTATTACACAATTTCCACAGAACCATCATCTTAAATAAAAAAAAAAAAAGCCTCACAAACTACAATTGTTCTAGAAATCAGGATAGCTTAGCCAACAGTTAAGTACATCCATCCATCATTACTGAATGCATTACTGCTTTAAACATACATAATTCCAAAATAATCTCCTAGAAGTAAACACAGCAACAGCCCTAAGACCAGAAATTGAAGACAAACTGAGCAGTATTTGTTGTATTAAAACTCTGACAAAATAGATTTTAATCATGTCCAGTTGCATGAATTCTAAAACAACCTGGAATGCCATTTGGCCTTCATGATTAATGTGTACTTTATCAATGCAAACAGAGCTTCCAGAACGCTTCTACAAAGTCTGCTTTTTCAAGCAACATTTAAACAATCAGCACGGCCCCTTCTCCCCTTTTATGTCATGGTAGTTGTGAGGGGATTCTAAATGAGGTAGGAGATGTCAGGATTTTTCGTATTTGATTAGAGAAAAAGAATTTAATCACAGAAAAAGACCTGGAATTCTGAGTGACCTCAGGTATTAGCTTCATTGCCTTCAATGGGAGAACTTGTGCTCTCCTTATCCATCTCAGGAATTAAAGAATCTTATGTGACATGGCTGACATGTTGATCAATAAAACAACAGCAATCATTTACACTGCAAGTTTAGTGCAGTTTCAAAAACCTGCATTAACCAAGCCAGTGCTTGTAGCAGGATCAATACACAAGGTATCATTCTTAGTGATGTGCATAAATGAAGTATGACTGAACTTTTAACACCCAATGAATATAGATTAAGATGATAACATCCATATGCAGAACGCACTTCGTAAGCTATGTAATGACAGTATGCTTGAGAGTGTAATGCAAAATAAAATGTTAAAAGTATCAGGAAATTCTTACTTCAATTTTCACTCTCTGTTTCACGGAGTATTTACATTAAGAGTTTGCAGTCAGCAGTCATTTTAAGACCTGTTGCAAAGGACCTCAGTAAATTTGCTGCCATATGTTCATCTGTTTCTGTCAGTTCTGTAGCTTCATGTTACTTTAAATCTCTCCTCCTATTTTCTTAACCACTCATCCCCTTATTTGGGGTACTTTAATCTCCTAAGAAGCTTCTTTTTATTGTCAGTGAAGCTTCTGATGCGTCTCTACTGCTATAGGAGTCACTCATCTTTAGTTCACGATGCAGTTCGAAGGAATGAAACTTTTTTTATTTATGGCCTACTATGTTCGTGTCAACACAAAACTGAGTCCAAATAGTATTATTTTGACCTAGATGCTTGAATTCAGGACTACACTACAGCTTTACGACATAAAGTAAGCCAGACATAAAATCTGCTAAATCAAAGTTTTGCTGTTTCAACTTTAATTGCTTTCTGATTTTTTTCTCAGCTTGTTTAGACTTCCCAAAAGTGTTTTTTTTTTTTT